>JAGFNQ010002519.1:0-108676 GCA_024364735.1 Boesenbergia rotunda
AAGGATGGATCTATGCGTCTGTGCATAGACTACAGAGCTCTGAATAAGGTAACCATCAAGAATAAGTACCCCCTTCCTAGAATAGATGATTTATTTGATCAACTCAAAGGGGCTACAGTGTTCTCGAAGATAGATCTGCGTTCTGGGTATCATCAGCTAAAGGTTAAAGAAAGTGACATCCCCAGGACGGCCTTCAGGACAAGATACGACCACTATGAATTTGTAGTAATGCCTTTTGGAGTAACCAATGCTCCAGCAGTCTTCATGGAGCTGATGAACCACATCTTCAGGGAGTATCTCGATAAATTCGTCATTGTATTTATTGATGATATTCTCATATACTCACAGACTCCAGAGGACCATGCTACACACTTGAGGATGGTGCTGTAGATCCTTCAGCAGGAGAAGCTCTATGCAAAATTCTCAAAGTGTGAGTTTTGGCTAGATCAGGTGACCTTCCTAGGTCACATTGTATCCAAAGAAGGTATTCAAGTTGATCCAGCCAAGATAGAAGCAGTCAGCAACTGGTGTAGACCCAAGAATGCCAGTGAGATCAGAAGCTTCTTAGGCTTGGCAGGATATTACAGAAAATTTGTGGAGAACTTTTCTAGAATAGCCTCTCCTCTCACAGCCCTGACCAGAAAGAATCAGAAGTTTGAATGGTCAGATAAATGCGAGCACAGTTTTCTAGAGCTGAAGAAGAGACTGACCAGTGCTCCCATCCTGACTGTTCCAGAGAGTGACAAGGCCTTTGACATCTACAGTGATGCATCCAAGATGGGCCTTGGAGCTGTCCTCATGCAAGATGGTAAAGTAATAGCATATGCCTCCAGACAGCTCAAGGACTATGAGAAGAATTACCCTACCCACGACCTTGAGCTAGCAGCTGTGGTTTTTGCACTGAAGCTTTGGAGACACTACCTGTATGGAGTGCAGTGCAGAATCTTCACAGACCATCAGAGTTTGAAGTACTTCTTCACTCAGAAGGACCTGAATATGAGGCAGCGCAGGTGACTAGAGTTGGTCAAAGATTATGACTGTGAAATCCTCTACCACCCAGGTAAAGCTAATAAAGTGGCAGATGCACTGAGCAGAAAATCCGGTGCAGCACTGATGTCCCTTTCATCACTGTCTCTACCACTTCAGAAAGAAATAAAAGATTTTGGAGTCGAAGTAATAGTTGGGCAATTTTCTGCATTGACCCTAGAGTCAACCCTGCTTAAAGATATACAGGAAAAGCAAGATCAGGACCCAGAGATCCAGAAGATCAAGCAGGGGATCCAAGAGGCAGAAAATTCAGAGTTTCGAGTATCAGATAGTGGCATCCTCTATTTTGGAGACCGCCTTTGCGTCCCCAATGATGAGGAACTAAGAAGGAATATTTTAGAAGAAGCCCACAGTACCCCGTACTCTATGCATCCTGGTTCTACCAAGATGTACCAAGATTTAAGACAAAGGTTCTGGTGGTCTGGACTCAAGCGAGACGTGGCCAGATATATCAGTACCTGCTTGACCTGCCAGAGAGTCAAAGCAGAACATCAGAGACCAGGAGGAGTTCTGCAGCCTCTTCCCATTCCAGAGTGGAAGTGGGAAGAAATATCCATGGACTTTATCACAGGTCTTCCAAGAACCACCCATGGACATGATGCAATTTGGGTGATAGTGGACAGATTGACCAAGTCTGCCCACTTCCTAGCCATCAAGTTATCGCATTCGGTAGAGCAATTAGCACAGCTGTACGTGAAAGAAGTGATCAGGCTTCACGGAGTTCCGAGGTCGATCGTGTCTGACAGAGATGGGCGATTCACCTCCCATTTTTGGAAGTGTGTTCAGGGCGCTCTAGGCACCAGACTTCAGTTCAGCACAGCTTTCCATCCCCAGACAGATGGACAAACAGAGAGAGTAAATCAGATTTTAGAAGACATGCTCAGGGCTTGTGCATTGGACTTTAAAGGTAGTTGGTGCAAATTTCTGTGTTTAGCTGAGTTTGCCTACAACAATAGCTATCAGGCCACCATCAGGATGGCACCTTATGAGGCATTATATGGCAGGAAATGTAGATCACCCATATGTTGGCAAGAAGCTGGTGAGAAGAAAGAGATGGAGTCAGGACTAGGCAGCCAGACTGAACTTATAGATGAGACCGCTCGGGCTATCCAGACGATCCGCCAGAGGATTGAGACTGCCCAGAGTAGACAGAAAAGTTATGCTGACACACGCCGTAGGCCACTTGAATTCCAAGTTGGAGATTCAGTATTTCTCAAGGTCGCTCCCATGAAGGGAGTGGTGAGATTTGGTAAGAAGGGCAAGCTAAGTCCTCGCTACATAGGACCCTACAAGATTATAAAGAGAGTTGGGAAAGTAGCCTATGAGCTGGACTTGCCAGAGGATATGTCAGCTATCCACAGTACCTTTCATGTCTCTATGCTAAAGAAGTGTATTCACGACCCTAGCCAAGTGATTCAGCCTCAGTCAGTACAGATCCAAGAAGATCTTAGCTATGAGAGTAGACCGACACAAATAGTGGACAAAGCAGTTAAAAGATTAAGAAACAAAGAAGTGCCACTAGTGAAGGTCATCTGGCAGAATCAAAAGCATGAAGAGGCTACTTGGGAACGTGAGGACAGCATGAGAGAATGATATCCAGAGTTATTCTAAGTTCGAGGACGAACTTTTTATAAGGTATGGGGGATTGTAACACCCCAAAATTTCCATTTTTGGTTCTTAAAGTCCTTGGAATTATTTAGAAATGGTTTAGAAATATTTTAGATATTTTTAGGAATTTTTAGAGTATTTTTATGGAATTTTCCGAGTCCGTTTGGTATTTTTGGAAAAAGAAAAAGAAAAAGGAAAAAGCCAAAAAAGGAAAAACCGGTTTAGTGCAGCGGGTGGTTCGAACCTGCGACCACACCGAAACAGCACAAGCGCCCAACCGGCTGGGCTAGGGGTATCAAGCACAGAAACGGATGGAGAGAAGGGTATTTAAGCGATAGTTAGGTTGATCCGACCCTTAAGTATAAATAGCCAATTAAAGAGAGAAGTTTTATTTCTCTCCTCTCCAAACCCTCACGCCGACTCCCTCTTCTCTCTTGGGCGACGCCGACCAACATCAAGGCCAAGGAGGGCCGGCCGAGACCCTTCTCCAAGAGATAATCCTATATTCGGGGTCCCCGCGACGAGAGGAACGCGTAGGCGTAAAGAATTCTCCGAGATCTCAAGTTTTCTCGAGCTCTAGTCGTCAATCTTGGTTGTAAGTCCAAGATATCAATGTAAGTACTGCTCACCTGCAGTAAGAGGCGGTTTTTCCGCGAGAATTTCCTTTAAAAGTTTTTAAAAGTGATATTTCCTTTTTGTTTCAGTTTTTGCATGTAATCTTAGTTCCTTATATGCTTGTATATGTTTGATAAGCACCCTATATGAGATTAGGGACCAAGAAAAGCTATGAGAAAAGAAAAGAGAAGATAAAGATAAGAAAAGAAAAGGCCAAGGCCTTAAGAAATCCCGAAAAGTCAAGACTTAGGGATTTTAGCACGCAAGGTGCTCCAGAAAATGCCAAGGCATTTACAGATAAGAAAGAAAAGTAAGAAAAGCTATTTTATTTTATAAGGCCAGTACCCGGCGTCCAAGGGCGTCGTTAAAGAAATCCAGGTGTCCAATTCCAAGGTCTTGGCCCTGGTAGACCAAGGTCTGCTCTATTAGGATTGGTGGCTCGCTACCCCAACCTTTTAGGGAACGCGCATATCAGATGGTACTTACGTCTTCAGTGGATCCAAGTGATTATTATTTTCAAGTATATGCTTTAGCAAAGTTTTCTAAAGTTTAAGAAAGTTTTCAAAAGTTAAAGAATAGCTAAAGTTTCAAGTTGAGCCAAGAAAAGTAAATTGAGATTATCTATTGCTTGAGTATGCATGTTTTGAGCTATACATGTTCTTAGTTTTCTTTCAAGCATATTAGTATCTCATATGATTTTCATATTGTTCTAGAAGCATGTTTACACATTCGAGATTTTGTGAGCTAGATAGTACTTACTAAGCTTTTGCTTATAGATGCATTTCCTCTTATTGCAGATAAAGGTAAAGGCAAGCAATTCTGAAGGAAGACGACGAGGCGATGCTGAGTAGAGTGTGTGTGGTGGCTGATTATGGAGAGATCCTTGAGACGAGACATTTTAGTTATTTGAATTGCAATGTTTAAGTTTATTCAAATTTCAAGTTCTTGCTTTATGGAGATTATGGAGTATTTGAGTTTTGGATAGTTTTATATGCTAAATTTCTTAGAGTAAAGATTCCATGTCATTTCCTTTAGCATATATATCCCCATGATTGCATTGGATGAGTAAAAGTGTGAGTAGTTAGAAATATTGATACTTTGTTAGAGAAAAAGGTGTTTATGCCAAGATAGTATCAATTTTCCTTTTGAATCGAGTTTTATTGCTTAAAAATGTTTAGAAAAGTTGCAATCACATTTCATAATGCTTTAGCAAGGTCGTAGAACATGTATTTGGTGTTATAAATTCATAGAAGTCAAGATTGGTACAAATTCTATTGTGAAAGTTTATATAAACTTGTTTAGTTTATTTTCTTCCATAAAAGTCCTAAATTCAAGTCTATGGATTCGTTTGATTGGCTAAATTGTTTAGGAAACTGATATAGAGTATAGAAATGATGTCGTAGTTTGATATGGCTCGAAATTGAAGGAATGGTGGACTTGGAAAGCAAGGGCCGAAACCTGTAAAACTGATTACAGGCGTACCAGTCGACTGCCACGTCACCAGTCGACTGGTACAGGCAGTTTAAGAAGGGTAAGGCTGTTTTCAACAGGTATTAGCTATGGGATTTGAGAAGAAAGTATGACATGGTATTATTATACATGATTGCTTAAGTTAGAATATAATTGTTAGATGAATTTAAAAGTTAAAAAAAAAAATAAGATTTCCGTAATTTTCTTTAGTCATGTATTAGAGTTGAGAAGTAGAGAAAAGTAACGATCCGTCTAAAGACAGTAAGAAGGCGGGTCGCTACACGTACTGACCCGGGGGGTTGGGAACCAAGTAAAAACCTGTGTGCTCTCTACCGTTTGGTTTTTCGTTCTGTCTATTTTTCCGTTGTGCTACTAACTCTGTATCTAGAACGAACGATCAAATTTACGACAAGTTTCCACAAATTTTTACAAGTCGATAGTTACCCCCCCCCCCTCTATCGACGACACCGGTCCCCACAGTTTACTCCACCAGCATCCTGTCCACTCAGTCACTCAGGAGCAATGATGGCAGAGTGCGGACAGTGTCACAGCTCTACCCACTCGGCTGACACATTATCGCATATCTCAGTGGCTTGACTAGTGTTAGGGGGTGACCATGGCATTGCATCATGTGCATATGATGCATTTGTGCATTTGATTGTGTTTGTTGCATTTATTTGCTACACTTGTTTGACATGCACATACAGAATATACTTTTTGTGTAGTTTAATGACCCTGCAGTTGCTCATATGGTACAAGTCCTATTATGATCATGATAGATTGATTTCTAGTATGTACGGCCTTTTATTATTTCAGTTATGCATACTTCTGATACTATTGTTGAGACTGTATTCTGTTGTATCTGTATAGCTTGTTAAGCTATTTTTCTATCATGCATATCTTTCCATATACCCCCGGAGTCCATTTGGACTCACCACCCGTTACAATGTTTTTGTTTTCAGATTGATAGCTCACTGGAGGAGCCCAATTGCCTGTCCCGGTCTCGATCCCTACGACTCCATTGTTAGGTGCTTCCGCGTTTGTTTTCTTTTTGATAGAATTCTTTATGCATTGTATTCATTTTCATATATCGTAGACTTGTATTCGTGATCTATTCGTACGATATTGTATTTTTGAGTCCTCTATTAGAATATGTGTTGGTTGTTTTGCTGCGTGTCTGCCCTGGGGCAGCTCAGGTGAGTTTTATACTTTCAAAATTGTGGTGTTTCACTTTTCTTACGCTATATATATCTGTTTTGTTGCCTGAGGCCAATATATATCTGCGTGTGTTTGTGTGTATGTGTAAATTATCCGCCGACAGGGAAGATGCTGTCCAATTTCATATTGAATCAGCGGCTCCGTGGGTCTCGGGGCGTGACAAAAGTACTTTTTGGCTGTCACTGGCTGGTAAACTTACCCCCATTATGTCAAGTGGTACATTTGACCTCTATATAGTGCCAAAAATATTTCTCCATTTGTATATCCAACATCACACATATAATAACAACCTTTATTACAAGTGAACATGTGTTAATATATATATCTAAACAAAAAATTTGTTAACTATATTACAAGTGACTATTATTTTTTAATAATTATAACTTAATTACCTTGAGGAATCTTCAAGTCATTCCTCCTACTAATAGCATTCCTTAAGACTACCATTTGTCGCAGATTCTTCCCAACTCGGTAAGACATAGCTGAATTGCATGTTCGATGTGCATACACCCAAGACATTGGTTACAATTTCACCTTTTCTGATTTGATACCTAGGTCTATCAATTGCTGGGACATTGACATTAATATAAGTCACATCTAATGCTCCCAAACAACCCTACACTCAAAGAAGTATTAAAAATCAAATTAATTTATTATGTATATAAAAATGATTAAAAAATAAATTTATAAAAATTATATACTTGTACCTTAAACCATTTTCACCTCTCATCTGTGTAATTTTCTAGGATTAGTTCGGGCTTCTTAAGCAACATATTGTGTAACCGTAGAACAGAGTTCAAAACTAAATGAAATTGTCTGCCAACTATCTCGCTGGATCTAGCTGTTTGCCGTTTTAGGACCCCTATTCTTCACATTATGTGCAATAATGTGAAGAAAAGATATTACAAGTTCACTAATTAACATATTTTTATATCCTTTCAGTTTTTCATGAGTCGTTAGAAAAGAACAAAGTTTATCTAAAGACCTTCTATCCATCCTATAGTTATCAACACATTGTCGATCACTATGAAAAATCATCTCATTTAAGTTTATAGACCTAATATTGTATCTAGACAATGCCTAATAAGCATATGATATGCTCCTCCTAAATATAGTCCTCCTTGTCTTGATAGCTAAGACAGCCGTCAACAATAAAAGCATAAATAACTTTCTTTCAATCCTCTTCTTGCGCATAATAAGTACAGAAATTATCTTCATCTCGGCCTATCATGAAAATAGGGTAATGAAAAGTAAATAAATAGAAGCATATCAAGTTAGCTATCATAAAGAAAAGAAAAGAATAAGAAGAATTTGAAAAACTATTGATACTAGGAAGAATAAAGATAAAGAATAGAAGATTAAAGATAAAGAGGTAGATTAATCGCTCAAAACATATCATGAAAAAAAACTATCAGATAAAAATAAAAGACAAGTACAGAAATGTCTGTTGCTATGAAATTGGCAGATCTTACATCATTAAATTGAAAAAGGAACTATTAGTTCCTTATTAAATTCTATGTAAACTATATCTTCATAGAAAGAGCATTATGGCATTAAGCTCCTAAATCTATGAAAAAGGTATAGCCTCAACAAGAACATAGAAAATTAAAATGTTAACTCTAGAAAATCATCTAAGAGATAGGGCAAAGTGTATACTAAGTCAACATCACTCTACCTCTAAAAAAGTTCTACTCTTTCCTTTTCTCATAAAAAGGTAGCACAAACACAATCTCGTGGGTATTCAATGGCCTAATTCCTATCATAGGACATCAAATAGAAACCAAACAAAAATCAGAGGAAAGGAACTAGATCGAAATTAGACAAAAACAATACTTGTTCTTCAATTCAACGACGACCAACAAGATAGAAACGGATCTGCCATTTCCATAAAGGAAAACAAGAGGTATTAGTAAAATACTTGTGCTTGGTAAATACCTGTGAAGAATGTCTTCGCGATTGTGAGTGAGATGCCTTCAATAGCTAGAAGGCTATCATAGGATGACTTCGAACGCTAGAAGTCGATCGCTAGAAGGGCGCCGCCTGCTAGGGTTCACGATCGAGTGAGTGGATTTCGACGAATGACTTCGAATGTTGGAAGTCGAACGCTGGAACGCCGCCGACTCCGGTTCACAATCAAGCGAGTGGGATTCAGCGAATGACTTTGAACGCTAGAAGTTGGATGCTGGAAGGACGCTAGGGTTCCCGATCGAGTGAAGTGGGATGAGTCACGAGAAGGGGTTATATTAAGGGCAAATTTGAAATTTAATTAATAGTTAGGGATAGTTTATCACAAATGGTAAAAATCTAAGGATATTTTTGGCTAAAAAATTACATTAACCCTGGAATCAAGAAAACCCCCACTTTTCCTTGGTTTTCTGATTCCGGGTTGCATGACCATTTTTGTTGATGTGGCGGGTATAATTGATTACTTGAGAATTCTTCATTACCTAAACCAAACAAGTTTTTTATTGATAATTTTGGATGAATAACCAAGGTTATCAATGATAACCATCAACCAAACACACCCTAAGGGTGCGTTTGGTTCAAGTTATCATATATAACCTTGGTTATGTGATTACTTGGTAATCACATAACTAAGGTAATAGGGAATGAACCATAAGCTGAAGTTGTTTGGTTCAATTTAGGTAATCAAATAAAATCTTATTTGTTTGGAGGTAATAGTCTATAACATAATATAATACTTTACCGTATTGCCCTTTTGAATTTATTTAGATAATTTTACTAAAATATTAAATTAAAAAAATATTCATCGGCGACATCTACGTCGGCGTCTACGTCAATCGTCGGTGTCCGTGTAGGAAATCGATGTCCAACATCAACAGCCGCCTGTCAGCGCCAACCGCCATCGACCGCCAACGATCGATGTCGACCCCCGACCGCCAGCGATGGTCATCAGCCGCCGACCGCCGGCGGTGGTCGTCGGTCATCGATCGTCGACCGTCGGCGGTGGTCGCCGGCCGCATGCGGTCGTCATCGCCCGCCGGCGATGGTCGCCGGCCGCCGGCGGTGGTCGTCGGCCGCCGGCGGAGGTCGCCGGCCGCCGGCGGTGGTCGCTGGCCGCCGGCGGTGGTCGCCGGCCGCCGGCGGTGGTCGCCGGCCGCCGGCGGTGGTCGCCGGCCGCCGGCGGTGGTCGCCGGCCGCCGGCCGCCAGCGGTGGTCGCCGGCCGCCGGCGGTGGTCGTCGGCCGCCGGCGGTGGTCGTCGGCCGCCGGCGGTGGTCGTCGGCCGCCAGCCGGCGGTGGTCGTCGGCCGCCGGCCGGCGACCACCGCCATCGGCGCCAACCGCCGTCAACCGCCAACGATCGATGTCGACCCCCGACCGCCAGCGATGGTCATCGGCCGCCGACCGCCGACGATGGTCGTCGGTCATCGATCGTCGACCGTCGGCTGTGGTCGCCGGCCGCATGCAGTCGTCATCGGCCGCCGGCGGTGGTCGCCGGCCGCCGGCGGTGGTCGCCGGCCGCCGGCGGTGGTCGCCGGCCGCCGGCGGTGGTCGCCGGCCGCCGGCGGTGGTCGCCGGCCGCCGGCGGTGGTCGCCGCCGGCGGTGGTCGCGCCGGCGGTGGTCGCCGACCGCCGTTGTTAGTCGTCGGCCGCGAATAATACTTCTAGAAGTTAATAAATTGTAATGGTTATTTTCTTCTTAAATGTAAATATTGGAGGATAATTTTGGAAAGATAAGTTTCATAACTTCGGAATCAAGAAAAACATTACTTTCCTAAGGTTTTCCGATTCCGGGTTGCATGACCCTTTTGCTGACGTATCAGGCATCGATCATTACTTGGGAATCGCTAATTATCTAAACCAAAGAAGATTTTCGTTGATAACCTTGAATGGATAAACCCCAATCAAACGCACCCTAAATGTAATCCATGATCAAGGGAAAGGCCATATTCTGCGTATCTTTAACTTATCTGGTGATCATTCTTATACTATTTTGTTAGTAGAAAATAATAATAAATTTATATAAAATGTATCACAGATGAGATCGAATCATGAGTATCCAAGTGACAGCAAGATGCCCTTCCATTGCACCATAGCGCTAGGGCTACTATTTTGTAAGTAAAAATTCTTATATAAGACCATTTATCCCAAGATTTTGATGTAGTCAACTAAGTTAAGTTAGGTCCTATTAGGTTTTTGATGTCTTATATTGAAGTGTGCAGAAGAGTAGACTAGTGAAGCTAGGAGAAAGTTTGCACGTGGAGAATATCGAAAGTTGGGTTTAGGTGAGCTCAACTTTGGACGATCAGAGATCACCTAAAAGTGCCAAAAACCTAGTCAACCAGTGGTTGACCAAAGTGGGGGCGCCCGGAGTTGTTCTGGTTGCCTGGGGTAGCTCCAAGTGCCCAGACCTGGGGCGCTCGAACTCCATGATGCCCGGAGTTGTTACGAGCGCCCAGAGTTAGCTGTCTTATCGCAAAGTAGCCATTTTCAGCCATTGCAGAATGGATCAAAGTTCACCGTACTTCATGTTAGTATGAGCCCTAGAGCCAATTATGTGATGATTGACTGGGGACATTTTTGTATCATATTCTATCATTAATAAAGGCATGTTTGGTTATTATACTTATTTTGTATTTGTGCCAAATAACTAAGTATAATAATGTCCTTGGGTAGTAGGTTCTTATCTACATTATATCGATTGGTTGAATCGATAGTGAGATAATGTAGAGAACACTACTCTAAATCATTCCTAGTCAAGTATTAATATTCAAGGACAATATTAATACATAGAGACTAGCATGTAGGTCAACTGATGACTTGAGCTCACAAGTCATAGATATGTGATATCAAGTTGACACATGGGTATACATTGGAGAATGTGTACTGAATGACCCGCCATGAGAAAGTTTCATAGATTGTCATATGAGTGTCATAAACTTTCTCATGTGACTATTGGTATGAATAGTCCTTAAACCTGAATTCACTACGGTTCCCTACATAAGGAGTTATGTACTTTGGTATCGTCAAACGTCACCCGTAACAGGGTGGACTATAAAGGCGATCACTGGGTATGTAATGAATTATGCGGAGGGATGTGAGTGATGTAGATGGGATCTATCCCTCCCATATGACGGGAGTGATATCTGTGGGCCCCTTGATCGAGTAGGACTGCTAAAATGCATGGTCATGCTCAAATGAGTCAATATGAGATATTGAGCTCATTTATTTGAGTGAGTCTACTCGGGGATCAAGAAACACAAGATTGATTGAGGATGACACGGTCTATGCCTCATTGGTCAATCTAGATATCAAGGATAAAAAGACAAGGTCATACATTGCCATAGTCACGGAGGTTAAGTCGGATCTCGACTTTCTTGTTACTTGGGTAGCATTGATGCATTGCTAGATGCCGCTCATTGCTTTTGTGTCTAAATTGGTTTAGACACATTGCCAACGTTACGAGAGCCTATTGGGTCACACACTAAGGACACTATGCTTCGGAGATTAATTAATCTTGATTTGGCTAAGATTTAATTGGAATTGGATTAATTGAGTTAGACTCAAGTGAATCCAATTGGATTATGGATTGAGATCTAATTTGAGTTAAACTCATTTAGATTAGAGTCAACCACATTTAGATGAAATATTAATTCATTAAAATGTTTAATGAATTAATAAGAGAGGAAGATGTTGGATCGTGAAAACCGATAGAGGGGGGGTGAATATCGGAAATCGTTCGGATTTTCGTAAAGAGCACGTACGCAGCGGAAATAAAATAAAGCAATCACAGCACAAAGACACAGTCGATTTACTTGGTTCGGAGCCTGTGTCGACTCCTACTCCAAGGCCCACGGTCGTTGACAGTTTACTTTAGGCAATTCTATATACGCGCAAATCAGTTTACAATAATTTATTACAAGTAAGTGCACTAACAATAACAATAAGAAATTCGATCTTCGTTACCGACGTCCGGAGTGGATTGACTCTTTCGGGGCAGCGGGACGTCGTCGGCTCGAGTTGGAGTGTTTCCGGAGCAAGGCACGAGCGTAGAAGATCTTTGGGGCGTTGAGAGAACAGTTGTTCTGAAGCCTTGGTCGAAGGCCCTTTATATAGGGCCTGGGGGCGCCCGGGACGTCGGGGGCGCCCCCCACGTGGCCTCTGATCCGCAGAGCTCTCGGTCAGCGTCTATCCTCTGGATCCGCTTTGACCGGGGCGCCCGGAGCGCTCGGGGCGCCCGCATTGACCGGGTCAAAGTCCTATCTCCTTGGCTTCGAGGGGTTCGGGTTCGATGTTGCGCATGGGGGCGCCCGCAGCGCAGGGGACGCCCGGGAGCAGCGGGGGCGCCCGGGAGCACGGGGGCGCCCGGCCCAGCATGTATTCGAACTCCCTTTTTCTTTACTTGTTTTGTATGGCCCTTGGGGGCGCCCGGGACACTCCGGGCGCCCTACTCAGCTACTACCTCATTCCTTTGAGGCTATCTGAGCTGCAAACACTCCTTCCTTTGGTCCTGCATCCAGGGTTAGTCCAAAACACAATAAAGCAATAAAGTATTTGTTTATACAGCCTTAGCTGTCTTGGTTCTGACTTTGATCTCCAAAATGGAGCCCTAAGTCGAACCGACGCCTACTGTTCCCTCGACGGGGAACGCGTCCTCACCTACTCCTCTCGGGAGAATTTACCTGATGCCAACCGTTCCTCTGGTTGGACTTTTGCCTGACGGTCCTTTGTCAGGTCTTGTAAACTGGCAGTCCTTCGCCAGTTGCCTAGAAGTCCTTCGCTCGGTGCCTAGCATTCCTTCGCTAGGGCTTTGTTTCCTGGCAGCCCTTCGCCAGTGCCTAGCAGTCCTTCGCTAGGGCTTTGTTTCCTAGCATCCCTTCGCCAGTGCCTAGCAGTCCTTCGCTAGGGCTTTGTTTCCTGGCAGCCCTTCGTCAGGTGCTTAGCAGCCCTTCGCTAGGACTTGGTTTCCTGGCAGCCCTTCGCCAGGTGCCTAGCAGCCCTTCGCTAGGACTTTTCCTGCACACTTGAGTAACATTGTTAGATCACAAATAATACTTAACTTTGAACCTTTGCCAATATCAAAACAAGGTTCGATATGGTGCTTCCTGCACCAACAATCTCCCCCTTTTTGATTTATGGCAACACAGTTCAAAGTTAAGTAAAAACTTATAACAGTTCAGAAAAGAAAGTTAGGAGCAATGAAATATAGCAATTCTGAACAGTCTAAAACCAAATTTGAAAAAAAAAAATTCTCATACTCCCCCTGAATAATTGTGTTATAAAACACTTAACTTAACTTTGACTTTTCCTCCCCCTTTGACATATATCAAAAATAAACATGGGTGGACAAGGTAAAATTTTGAAGGGTTTTGAGTTTTACCAAAGTAAAGCAAAAGCATTGCATGAACAACAAGACCAATTTTTCACTTAACACTTTGCAAGCCCAAATTTTGAAGAAACCTTTATTTATCAAAGGCTTTGCAATACCCATTTTTGCAAAAAAAACAATTTCCTTAGCCATAAATTTCAACTTGAAGAAAATTTTCAAAGAACATTAGCCAAACGACTTTCCCTTAAAAAATTTCAACTTTTGAATATTTAGAAACATTTGCTTGGAAAATGTTTTGTGCAAATAGAACATATTAAAATTTAAAAAATTGTTCACTAAGAGAAATTTTACTTTAAAAAATTCCAACTGATTTTTGCTCAGACAAATTTAGCTTATTAAGGAAAAATCTACTTGCAAAAAGATGTTCTTAGAAATTTTTGACGGCACACTTAGAAATTCAACTTTGCTTTTTGAATAAGAGAAAGCTTTTGAAAAATATTTTGATTTTGAACAATTTGAGCTTTTTCTCTCCTTATGTTTTAGAACATTTCCAAAAAAAACTTGCAAAGTTGCACTTAGCTCCCCCATGATATTAAAATTTCTTTAAAAAAACATGCAAATTAACCTTTCGAAATAATCACAAGTTCAGTTTGACTAAAAATTTCTAAGTATCTCCCCCTTGCTATTTATTAATAAAGAAATGTATTTTGAAAGAAGTTTTAAGATAAAAAATTATGTATCAGAGCCTATGAGTTTTGAAAACATAAGAATACTAAGTATAACTCTTGAAAGCATAGCAAAAAGCTTAAATTGTACCAACAAAACTCCACTTTGAAAGGTATTGTGCAATTTTGAAAAAAGATTTTGTATTTGTAGGCAAATCTTTAGAAAATTTACGTACTCAGAATACTATTGCCTTAGAAAAGTATTTGTACTTTTTGAAAAACATTATATTTTGAAAAATAGAAGTACTTTTGAAAGATATTATGCAATTTTTGAAAAATATAAGTACTTTTGAAAAAAAAATAGATTGAGCCTTTTTGGAAAATCTAAGTACTGTTTTTGAAAACCATTAGACTTTGAAAAATATAAATACTTTTTGAAAAGTATTATGCATTTTGAAAACATAATATTTTACTTGACTAGGTTTCTTTTTCAGTCTGACACAATCCTAGGAAACCTTGTTGACTACAAGGACATTTTCCTAAGTGTCCTGGAAATTTCTCCAACCCAAGTAAATATTATAAAAGTAACTTCATAAGTCACAAGAATTTTGAAAAACAATAATAGTATTTTGGAACAAACATTATTTAAGTTTTCAAAAGGATTTTAAACTTGCAGTGCATGAAAACATATAATTTTAAAAAAATGTTCAATAATTCTTTTAATTTAATCTCTCCCTAAACTTGATACAGTCCTTGGAAGCTTGTTGACCACAAGTATTCTTCCTCTGAGTTCTTAGGGTTCGATTTAAATTATAAGAATTATCTAATGACTTCAAAACAAATAATTACCAAAAAAAATATTTCAGAAATTCTTCTTTTGACTCAAACTCCCCCTAAATTTGACACATCCTAGGAGTCATTGTAGATCATGAAGTGGACCTTCCTCTGTGTCTTTAGGGTTTATTAAAATCAAAAGAATAATTTTGAACAATCTTCTGAGTATGATAACTTTCAAGATAAATTTTTGAAAACATAACTTGAAATGATAGCACAGTTTATGAAAATCATGATGATAATTTTTCAACAAGATAGTAATATCGAGGGTTTTTGAATAAGTTTTAAATCATAAGGTTTTTGAAAATTTTGAATTTTCCAAAAAAATTAAAAAGAACTTCCCTTGTATCCGACACAGTCTGTCTTTTATCTAAGATCCTTAAGGGACTTCAGTGTTGACCAGGTTTGACTATATGGACTAGGGTTGACTATTTTGACTAAATCAGAATAATCCCTAGACTCTATTAATTGTGATATTTGACAAAAAAATGTGATAACTGAAAAAGTAGGGTACAATACAATAAATTAGAGGTAAGTTTGAATAATTTTTGCAAACTTCTTTATTTAAAAGGATAGTGATCATGCTTTTAGGTCCTAGATGTCTCACCCGGTTCTACGTGGTCAAACATGTTAACCTTATGGGTTGTGTGAGACAAATATTTAATTTTAACAAAAAATTATTAATTTTGAAACATTAATCCTTAGTTTTAAAATGATTTTTGAGGATTTTAAAAAGAGATATTTGAATCTAAAATTAACTGAAAATTTGTGTTAGATTCGAATTTAACAAAGAGTAAATTGAATTTGAATTTCAAAAATTGGCTTCCAGGGCTTGGCGAGGCACAAGGCCTTCTTTGGCCGTAGCCTTATTGGATCATCAACCCTTTCCTAGACAAAGCCTTTTAGTGAAATTTCATCTTCAAAATTACTTTTTGGTAAATTCTGGTCTAACTAGTTTGGGTCTTGGATCGGTAGCTTCGGCTAGTTCCGCCAAGATGGCTTCCCTAACGTACTATCATCTCACCTCCACCCAATACTATGTTATTCAAATTTCAATTAATTGATTTAGTCCTTACACTAACCAATCCTAATTAAAAAATAACTAAAATAAAATCAACATACAATTAAATCAAGCAATTGTCTAAGTAAGGTCACAATTGGAGTAATACTCCGGATTTTCGAAATCAGCAAGATTATGAATTAAATTTTCTAACTTATTGACCTTATTTTTTAGGGTTTCATTTTCTTGTTTCAATTTTCTGAAGTTTGCTTTAATTAAGTTACATGAATCAATCACATTATTCAAGGTAAATAACGGATTTTCAAATACTGTAAATTTACCTTTGTCGATCGTTTGTCCGGCATTCTTGGTAGCTCTTTTATCTGTGCATTCACGTTGGTAATGCCCGAACTCCTGGCACTTGAAGCATTGGATGCGACTTTTGTCCCTTCGTGCTTTTGGAACTGGTCCCTTCGTTTGAATCTTACGAGTAGGACACTCACTTTGGTAGTGCCCTCTCTCCCTGCATGTGTAACAAATTACATGATTTTTAAAATCTAATTTTACACTTTTACCTTTTGGTTCCTTATTGGGAATCTCCCCCTTGATTCTTGCCACCTCGGATCTAGGCTCATCTTCTGATTCCGTGTCTGAGTCGGACTCGGGTACTAGTTGAAGCTCCTTCTTTGGTGGTTCTTTAGGATGTTTGATTATTTAATTCAAATTTTGAAAAGAATTCAAAATTAGTTACCGTCTCAGTCAATTCGTCGTCTGATTCTGGTTCGACTTTGGATTCGGGTTCGGACTCTGACTCGGCTGTTTGTGCTTGGACCGAAAGGGCAAGATAACTTACTTGATCTTCTTCTTCATTTGAGATCTCTTGATGAAGATTAACCAATTTTTCCCAGATTTCTCTAGCACATCTGCATGGACCTACTAGCTCGAGTTGCTCCTTGGTTAGGCCACATTGTAGGATTGCAGTTGCCCTTGCGTCGGTCTCAATTTGGTTGAGGGTGTGTTCATCCAGTTTGTCCCACTCGATTGATGACTCATCTTCTACGGGAAACAAGAATCCCGTTTGGATGATCTACCATAAGTCCATGTGGGCCTTCAGAAGGGACTCCATTTGATATCTCCAAAATGTGAAGTTCTCGTCGGAGAATAGCGGTGGACGGACACTGTTCCACTCTTGGTTGGCCATTAACTCTAAACCTCGTACACACAAGAAATAAAAAAATGTACCAAGACTTGGTCTTGGATTAGTAGTGCGGGAGAAAAAAAATACTAGCTCAAAAAGGAGTTGCACGAATTTCGAGATAAAATAATAATTAAAAAAATGGAAAGAAAATTATGACTAATTTTTGAAAAAATTGACTTTATTAATTCTGATTAATGATAAAAAGGTAAGAATTTGCTGTTTGGGAAAAAGTTTGCTTAGCACGAATTTCGAGAAAAAATAATATTAAAATAAAAAAAATTTTATGACAAATTTTTAAAAGTTGATTGTTTTAACCATTCTAACTTATGGTGAAAAAAATGAGAATTCAAAATTGAAAAAGGCGTAAGGATATTTTAAATTCACCCACAGATATTATTTATTTTTAAAATAAAAGGCGGAAAAGATGTAGTGGTGTTGAAAAAATAAGATAAAAAATTTGTAAATCCGAAAAACTTTCAAACTGGTGGTTGCACCAAGTTTGAACTACCCCGCTCTGATACCACTTGTTGGATCGTGAAAACCGATAGAGGGGGGGTGAATATCGGAAATCGTTCGGATTTTCGTAAAGAGCACGTACGCAGCGGAAATAAAATAAAGCAATCACAGCACAAATACACAGTCGATTTACTTGGTTCGGAGCCTGTGTCGACTCCTACTCCAAGGCCCACGGTCGTTGACCGTTTACTTTGGGCAATTCTATATACGCGTAAATCAGTTTACAATAATTTATTACAAGTAAGTGCACTAACAATAACAATAAGAAATTCGATCTTCGTTACCGACGTCCGGAGTGGACTGACTCTTTCGGGGCAGCGGGACGTCGTCGGCTCGAGTTGGAGTGTTTCCGGAGCAAGGCACGAGCGTAGAAGATCTTTGGGGCGTTGAGAGAACAGTTGTTCTGAAGCCTTGGTCGAAGGCCCTTTATATAGGGCCTGGGGGCGCCCGGGACGTCGGGGGCGCCCCCCACGTGGCCTCTAATCCGCAGAGCTCTCGGTCAGTGTCTATCCTCTGGATCCGCTTTGACCGGGGCGCCCGGAGCGCTCGGGGCGCCCGTATTGACCGGGTCAAAGTCCTATCTCCTTGGCTTCGAGGGGTTCGGGATAGATGTTGCGCATGGGGGCGCCCGCAACGCAGGGGGCGCCCGGGAGCAGCGGGGGCGCCCGGCCCAGCATGCATTCGAACTCCCTTTTTCTTTACTTGTTTTGTATGGCCCTTGGGGGCGCCCGGGACACTCCAGGCGCCCTACTCAGCTACTACCTCATTCCTTTGAGGCTATCTGAGCTGCAGACACTCCTTCCTTTTGTCCTGCATCCAGGGTTAGTCCAAAACATAATAAAGCAATAAAGTATTTGTTTATACAGCCTTAGCTATCTTGGTTCTGACTTTGGTCTCCAAAATGGAGCCGTAGGTCGAACCGACACCTACTGTTCCCTCGACGGGGAACGCGTCCTCACCTACTCCTCTCGGGAGAATTTACCTGATGCCAACCGTTCCTCTGGTTGGACTTTTGCCTGACGGTCCTTTGTCAGGTCTTGTAAACTGGCAGTCCTTCGCCAGTTGCCTAGCAGTCCTTCGCCCGGTGCCTAGCATTCCTTCGCTAGGGCTTTGTTTCCTGGCAGCCCTTCGCCAGTGCCTAGCAGTCCTTCGCTAGGGCTTTGTTTCCTGGCATCCCTTCGCCAGTGCCTAGCAGTCCTTCGCTAGGGCTTTGTTTCCTGGCAGCCCTTCGCCAGGTGCTTAGCAGCCCTTCGCTAGGACTTGGTTTCCTGGCAGCCCTTCGCCAGGTGCCTAGCAGCCCTTCGCTAGGACTTGGTTTCCTGGCAGCCCTTCGCCAGGTGCCTAGCAGCCCTTCGCTAGGACTTGGTTTCCTAGCAGCCCTTCGCCAGGTGCCTAGCAGCCCTTCGCTAGGACTTTTCCTGCACACTTGAGTAACATTGTTAGATCACAAATAATACTTAACTTTGAACCCTTTGCCAATATCAAAACAAGGTTCGATATGGTGCTTCTTGCACCAACAGAAGATGGAGAGTTTCTCACCATTAGAGTGTTACATGAAAAGTTAGAGAGTTACATTAAAATGTTTAATGAAGGGAAGTTTAAAAGGCAAAAACTCCTCATGATATGAGTATAAAAGAGTTTTTCCCTTGTCATTTGGATGACAACTTGTCATTTTCTTTCCCCTCTTCCTTCTCTTCTCCATCTTGGCCAAAACCCACATCTTGGGTTCTTGGTGTTTTGTGAACTACCTCAAGTTGCTAGCACAACTAAGGTAGTTCTTCTCCGAGGTAGAGATATCGTGTTCGTGTGGATACGAATAGAGGCACGGACACTTGAACGTGCAAGCGATCCGGCGGTGCTTGGACGAGCGGGATAAACGTAAGGGCACGCTCCAAAGGTATACGCTTTAGATAGATCTATTAGATAGATGATTTCGTACGAGTTTTTCTTTCGCATGGATCGCTCGAGGGATCTTGTTTCCACTGCGTTTTTGTGTTTATGTCGCCTAAAGATCCCAACACTTCAAGCACCCTGAGCAACTATAGGCGCCCTGAATGTGTCATGTCAGCAATGGATAAGTTCTTTCGGGGGCTATAAATAGAGCTCTTGAGCTCAGAAAGAAACACGAGACATTTTGTATTCATCTCTAATTCTGTTCTAAACCTCTGTGCTCTCACTTACTTGTGAGAGGCTTCTCCGCTTGCATCAAAGGAGATCTTTTAATGAAGCTTTAACATCTTGGATCACCAACCATTCATGTTGCAAACCAAGTAACTCTTTTGCCTATTTCTTTTATGTTAGTTATTCTTTTCTAATTAATAGTGTGTCTTTGCTAGAATAGAAAGCAAGAGATTGATTTTATTTTCTAAGGTTATTCACCCCCCCCCCTAGTCAGCCCGACATGATTCGATAATTGGTATCAGAGCAAGGTCGCTTTAGAAGAATTAATCGTTGCCTGAAACAACAAAGAAATGGTCTAATCGCGCATCTATCTGTCAAAGTTCGAAGAGGAGTTTGCGCTTTAGAAATGCAAGATGGATGTATATTTCAAAATTGACTTCGATATTTTATTAACAATCAAATATGATTTTGAAGCTCCTAAGAATCACAATAGAGAAGAAAAAAAAGCATTTATGGAGTAAAAAGGAGTAGACCAACTTCATAGCTAACGGCAAAGGAGAGTTCCATCTGCTGAATGTTCTGCGGCCACAAGAAGTATATCGGATCGGTGTTTACCACTTTACCAAGGAACTTTGGGAAATGTTCTTGAAGCTTCACAAAGGAATATTTGAAGCTAAGCTAGTAAGACAGGATTTGCTCCAAAATCAACTGACACACCTCCGGATGGACAATGGAGAAACCATCACACAGCTACATACAAGAATCAAGTAACTGATAACCGGACTCACCAACCTTGGAGAATCAATTGAGACTTAGTCAGATACGCCTTGAACTCATTTCCAAGAACACAAGAATGGACTTTGATTGTAGACTCATACTACATTTCGAAAGACCTCAAGGTAAGTACTTTAGAAGAGCTATTTTCTATCTTTGAGCTTCACGAATCTAAATGTACAAAGTTAAAAAGAGGAAATGGTCAGAACTTAGCACTAAAGGTCGTGGTAGATGAACCAGATTCAGACACCTCACTTGACGAAGATGAAAAGACGTACATGATAAAAAAGTTTAATAAATTATTTTAAACTAACAATTTTAATAAGTCACAGATAAAAAAACTACTTCAAAGAAAAAGAAAGGTTCGATATTATAACTGTCAAGAAGAAGGGCATATCAAGGATAACTGTCCGAAATTGAAGAATAAAGAAAAAGATAAAGAGAAGAAACCTACTCGAAACAAGCTAAAGAACCTAAAAGTGATATGAAGCGAATCGTCATCCTCGAAATTTGAACTGGAAGAATATGTCAATCTTACACTAACGGCAAGCCACCAAAAAGAAGAAGACAACGAAACCTCGTTCGAGATGAGCATTGAGGGCATCGATCTGGGGGGAGTGTAAAATGACGAATCTAACATGATAAGTGAAGTACGTAACCTTTATCCTTATCAACTCTACGAAGTCATTCAAATGTTAAGTAGAACGTTGTGCAAATTATGAATCAAATATGTTAATTTAAAAAATGTTAACATGAAGTTGAAATTGAACTTAGCAAATGTATGCCTATTAAAACAGTTTGACAAAATTTAAGTTGAAAATACTCAATTAAAATAACGAACAGTAAAATTAAAGAATTTTGTAGGCTCAAATTCAAATAATCTTCAAACTTCAAATTGTATAAATTTTTATGAAGGATTAAATTGGTATGATACGAATTGTAGGGGTCAAAATATAAAAGTATTCAAAAATTATATTCCACCCAAATTCTTGATCAATCCGATGGGTAGAAATTAATTTTGTGCTCTAATATTTTTTGTGCATTTTATTAATTGCTAAAATTTCTTTATTTTATTTAAAACTATTGGAAATTGAAAATCTCTGAAAGGTTCCTCTTTCAAGATGTAATATGCTTTAAATTTTTTAGTGATAGACCCAAATTATTTCTATTCACAATTTTTTTTAATTTTGTTATCATTAAATAAATTTTTACAAATTTTTTATTAAAAATTAAATTTAAAAAATTTTAAAATATTTTAAAATTTATTTTTGAAAAACTAAATTTTTCAGAGGTTATCCGTTAGATTTTTACTATTCTAACAAATTATCAAGATTTTTTAAATTAGAACTCATTATTTAAACATATATCTCCAAAAAAAAAACTTTATGCTTTTGTAAATAAATTAATATTCCGCATCCAAAGAAAAAATATTTTTTTGTGAAAATTTTAGATCTGATATTTTGAAGTATTCACAAAGATTTACAAAATTTTAAAATTTCGGAACAATTGATAATAAATTTTCTATCAGAAACAGAGTTTTTAAATTTAAAATATTTCCAAAATAGATTTTTGTCAAAATTAATTTTTTGATAATTCTTGGTTGTATTTTACAAAATATGAAAACTAGCTAATGACTTATTTTGAAGAAAAAATTTATTTTTTTTTCAAAAACTACTATTTTTCAAAGTTAAAGATGTGTCTTAAGATTTTTTTTTGCAAGGATTTTCAATTTTTTTTCAAATTTTTCTACAACTTAGAAATTTTTTTCCTTATGTGCTTTTCCCCTTAACCAATATTTTTTATGTGATCAACAAGGAAGAATATAAGAATTAAGTTAAGGAGAGGTTTAATTGTAATATTTTTCTATACTTGATTGCCAATAATTTTACTGCTTTCAATTTCTTTCTTGTTTGTATTTTCCTAACTTAACTCGGATTGATACCCATCAAAAAGATAAAGATTATAAGTACCCCGGGAAAGTTTTGAAGTGGTTAACCGAGTCAAGTTGGGTCATATTAGGTTTTGATGTCTAAGTGTGTAGAAATTTAGGAGCATAAGAAATCGAGAGGAAGACGCGGCGAGCCAGAAGGAGTGCTCAGTACATCCGATAGACGAAAAGCTATAGAAGAGTACACTGATAGAGCAAGAAGGATGTGTGACATGTTCGAGGGATGAAAAGCTAAGAAGAAGTCTGCTCGAAGAGAAAGTCGAAAGTTAGGTTCGATTAGCTCAACTTTAGACGATCAGAAATCACCCAGAAGCACAGAAACCTGGTCAACCAGCATTTGACCAGGACAGGGTTGTCCGTAGTAGTTCCGGGCACCTAGAGCAGTTTCGAATGCCTGGACTCTGGGTTGTCGAAGTTGATACGGGCACCCGGAGTCAGTTGCCTTATCGCAAAGGAGTCGTTTTCAGCCATTGTGGAGTGGATCAGAGTTGACTATAATTCAGGTGCCTTGAGAAACTCCAAGCACCCCGGATGTGCCACGTCAACAATAGATAAGTTCTTCCAAGAAGTATAAATAGAGGTCTCAAGCTCAGAAAGAAACATAACACACTTTGTATTCATATCTAATTCTGTTTTAATCTTCTGTGCTCTCGCTTGCTTATAAGAGACTTCTCTACATGCATCAAAGGAGATCTTTTAGTAGAGATTTAACATTTTATATTAGCAACCATCCAAGTTATAAATCAAGTAACTCTTATATATTTTTCTTTTATGTTAGTTATTCTTTGCTAATTAATAGTGTGTCTTTACAAGAATAGAAACTAAAGGATTGATTTTATTTTTTAGAATTATTTATCCTCTCTAGCCGGCGTGACACAATCTAACCCCTTTTTTTTACCTTTTAAAGAAAATTAATTGTGGATTTGAAAGAGTGATTTATCTAATAATTTTTCTAGACAATAAAGTTTTATAAAATGGAGTTCAAATCACGTGAGTATATTGTATTAGTATTCTTTATCTTATTTGTTTTTTGTATTTTATTTTCAGTGCATAACTTTATTATTTTCATGCATTTGCATCAGTGTCTTTAAAATTGATTTTTTTTTTTTCCTTTTTAATTCTTTTGAGAAATTTAATTTAGGATGGTTACGGCCTAACGGGTTTCAAATCCAATCAGTATCCGATTTCGACCAGCCGGGTTAGAGGGTCTACCTGGTTCCAACCCGTTTTCATTTTCTCGCCGTACGCACGTGAGTCCGTCTCTCGCTTTTCTTGCAGAAGGGGCAGCGTTGTCTAGTTACCGACCCCCGACTCGATCCGAAGGCGCTCGTTTCTAGGGTTTGAGTTTGCTTCTGCTCGTTTCGTCTCCAATTCGTAGAAGCGATGGACCTCGACCTCAATGCTCCTCACTCAATGGGAACCACGATCATCGGTGTAACCTACGACGGCGGCGTCGTCCTCGGCGCCGATTCCAGGACGAGCACAGGTCGGTACGAGAAAGTTAAAGAGGAAAGAAAGGATTTAAACAAAAAACTCTCTGAGGAAATCTTCGTTAGAATTCTTTTTGGAATGATTCTCTTCATCATCCTTAATAAGTTTGGTGTTTTTTTTTGGTATTAAGGGATGTATGTCGCAAATCGGGCGTCAGACAAGATCACCCAGCTGACGGACAACGTATACATTTGCCGTTCTGGATCGGTAACCGCCTCGTGATGCTTGCTTGTCAATTGCTTACGTTGAGATATTATGTTGCTTGCCATTAGTATAATTTCATTGCTCAATTCCAGCTGATAATTTGACGGAGTTGATTTGCTGAATGTGATACTTTATGTTGCTTGGATTACCATTCTGACATTGAGTCGTATTTCTAAATTGTGGATTCTTTAAGGATTACTTGACTAAACTAATTCCTATTATAAACTATGAAACACCCATATTAATTATTATATTTTTAGTTTAAGTTTATTTCTATTATAAACTGTCACTGCTTCTTTTAGTTAAAACTTGTGATTTTTCTTCTAAATTTTTTCCTGCCGTGCACTGTCTATCCATTCAAATTCCTGATAGTCAATATTTTCTCAAATGAGACATGCCCTTAAAATAACATCCCTTTTCTGAATGGTATTTTGTTCTTAGTGCACTGTTACTTTGATGCAATTTTTTCCTGCTTGAAATATGCCTCTCATCTTCTTAGCTCATAAGAGTGATGGAGAGGGCAACCAACCAGTAGACGTAAACTCAAACAGATCGAAATTGTGCTACTGCTGTCGATAACCGTTTCCTTCACAACTAAAATGCTTATCGGAATTTGGACACTGTGACACTTAGATTATCAAATTTCTTTTTGCTTCTCTCGTATGAAAAATGTTGGTGACATATTGAATAGGAGATCTGTCATTCTGTTGTCTAGCTTATGGAATTAGCTTTCTTGTATCCTAGACATTTCACATGTTTGCATTGTTATAAAAGGCGGTAAGCCACTTAGTAAATCAAATGCTATGTGTGAAGTCCCAACATTTAACAAATTTGATGATCGCATAGTCACAGGTCAAACTGAACATATGTGTTGCAAATTACCTTGTCAATCTAAACCTTTGCTGGTTCAGATATTTATGTCGTTGTATCTGCCACGTTTTTAATTTGGTCTATATTTCAGTGAGTGTCTTCTTTACTTGCTAACTTATCTCCTGCCTTTGTAAACATCATCAGCCATGGAGGAATTAGTTTTTGTTGAATTGTTATTTCTACGACTCTAATTTTTTCCAAATTTTTATGGACAAAGGCAGCCTTCAACAAATTTGATCTTCCTTGCAGGCTGCTGATTCTCAGGTTATTTCTGATTATGTCAGATACTTCCTTCATCAACACACGTGAGTTAAACTATTATGTTGTTTTTTATATGAACACAAAACTTGATAGTTTGTTATGTGCATAACGATACTAAACGTTAGCCTGCCCTAGTTCTATGATCTGACCAATTAGTATAGGTTATGTGGTTTAACTGGACTTGTTTTTTCCCTGCAGAATTCAACTCGGGCAACCTGCAACTGTCAAGGTGGCATCTAATTTAGTTAGATTATTGTCTTATCAAAACAAGGTACCAAACATATTGTTTCCTAGCGAATATGCTCTGCAATGTAACATACCTTTATTATCTCAATTTTCTTGTGATTTTTTATAGAATATGTTGCAAATGGGTGTCATTGTTGGTGGATGGGATAAGTATGAAGGAGGCCAAATATATTCAGTACCCCTTGGAGGGACTATTTTGAAGCAGCCTTTTGCAATTGGAGGTGGGTAAAACAAACTGGATAGTGAGAATCAAAATAAATCTTTTGTTTTCATCGTCTCGTGCATGACCGCATGTAATTCTGTCTTTTCTTACAGGATCTGGCTCAAGCTACCTTTATGGTTTTTTTGACCAAGCATGGAAAGAGGGGATGAGCAAAGATGAAGCTGAGGTATGAAATGTGAAGTTGTTGTTTTTTGTTTTTATTGTAGAGGAAATATTTTGACAAAAGATATAGTTTCTCTGCAGTGATGGTATTGAGCAGAATTTTCTATGTGCTATTCTGAATTTTGTGGTGATGCAACTATTGAATAAGGGAATTTGTGTCAAATATTCAGTCCATGACATTTGCCTTCAAGTACTTTTGATATATAATTTCATTGTTTTATTTAACTTAGAATGGTGCCCTATTTCTCCTTGAAGCTGATTGTAAATAAATATTCCATTTTTTCATTAACGGTAGACTGGCACATTTCTCTTCTCACTTTCTAAAGAATAATAAGTTTATGTACCAAAAGGATTTCTATATTCTGATTAGAACTGAGATTCTCAAGAATTGAGTTGATTTCTGTAAACTTCTTTTTTTTTTTTAGTGCTATGAATGACAGACTGAAGGATTCTATTTGCATTGTCGTTCTGTTATTTTCATCTGAATGCTGAGTCTTCAAACGGTTTTATTTGCATATTCTTCTATTTTAATCTCCTTTCTGTCAATTGCAACATTATATGCAGGCCCCCTGGATTATATTCAAGCAACACTTGAATTTTTTTAATCAGTTATTTGGAAGAAATTATCAGACAGAATTTGACACTTTTTTCATCCAAAATGCAGAAATTAGTTGTGAAGGCCGTCTCTCTCGCTATTGCACGGGATGGAGCAAGTGGAGGTGTTGTTCGGACCGTTATAGTGAGTATTTTAACTGGATATATATTTTGCAACGAGCACAATTACTAGTGAAAGATTTCACATTTTTGCAGCAAATTCTACAAATATGCATATAGTGGATGCATGCTGATAAAATAATTTGCTTGATTCAATTTATAAAATTATGAAACCCGGTCTGCGATCCAAGTCTCAATGCCTTGAGGGAGAGGGTTGAGGGAGATGATTCACGTAGCTTTAAATACTGATAAAGTAATGTTAACGCCATATGCTTTCATACGCTTATTTGTTCATTTGCATACCTTCAATAGGTACTTGCTAGATCCTCAGAGATCCCAGAAATGTCTCTCAATTTCCTTGGATGATAAAATTTGATATGATTTAGTGAAACAAATTTGCTGATTGTCTTTTCAATTAATTTCTTTTCCTTTGTTAATATAAAAGTATCGGCAGACTAATTGCGTCGGAGCTTTGTCTGGATTATGCTTCTCAGTTGTTTTTCTGATGCCTTCACAGATAAATGCCGATGGTATCACAAAGAATTTCTACTCCGGTGACTCGCTACCTCTGTGGCATGAAGAGCTGGAGCCACAGAACTCCCTTCTCGACATCCTCTCATCCAGCAGCCCGGAGCCGATGAGCACTTGATCTATCACACGAACGACTGAACTCCTTTCATCTTTGAATTTGTGTCGTTTTAGACTCCATGAAGTTGGTCCAGCTTTATCGAATACTTTATTTCAAAGATATGTTTTTGGGGCACTGGATTTGCATTCGCCATATTACTTTTATAAGATATATGTGTTTGCATATTAAAATCCAGGAACTAATACTTGCATTTTATTTCATTCTCTATGGAAATTATTCCAATTTGTTCTGAATAGTAATATTGTTAGTTTAAATTTATCTTTAAAAATGTAGTACTAGTGTTTCCACTCTCTTTGTCACTTTACTCTCTCCCTTAGTTCTTAATACTTAATCCATCAAGGGGATTTAAAACAATTATCACGTCATCACAAAACAAGTTTTGTTCATAAATGGTTTTATATGAAATTTGTTCAATTAAATTTAATGAAAATTTTAAAAAATGATGATTTATGGAAATTTTTCAATTAAATTTATACCGATATAAATGGTATGAAATTAAAAATGACTAAAGAAGTTTTTTCAACGTCGAGCGATCGGTTTGGTTTTATAAAAATTTTTATCTGTCACATGAGTAAATCAGAAAGTATTAGAGGTGGACGGTCCAGAAGTTCAACGTCTTAGAATTTACGTCTCATTTGGAAGAAATTTTTTTACAAAATACGTCGTAATTAGATATCGAATCCGGATGTTTGAAATGATAATTAGTCGTTCTTCGGCTTCATTATAGTCCGGGAGCAAATTGTATGAGATTAGGAGTAAAATTAGAATGTTAATTGGCCTAAATTACAATTAAATACCTACAACTTACCTCCATCTTCCAAATGCTAATTTGTTTGACGTAAGACAAACTACAGTGGTCAAAATGAAAATTTTCTCACGTTTATATATAGTCTCCCGCCCCGGGCGAAACCCTAATAGACTCTTCGGGATCGTCACTGACGCCGCCGACGACGCCGCGATGCCTCCGAAGCTCGATCCCACCCAGATAGTGGACGTCTACGTTCGAGTCACCGGGGGAGAAGTCGGTGCCGCCAGCTCGCTGGCTCCAAAGATCGGCCCGCTAGGTCTCTCCCCGAAGAAGGTAGGAGAGGACATCGCCAAGGAGACGGCCAAGGACTGGAAGGGCCTCCGCGTGACGGTGAAGCTCACTGTGCAGAATCGGCAGGCCAAGGTCAGCGTGGTACCCTCCGCCGCCGCCCTCGTCATCAAGGCACTCAAGGAGCCCGAGCGCGATCGTAAAAAGACTAAAAACATCAAGCACAATGGCAACATCTCCCTTGATGACGTCATCGAGATTGCCCGGGTGATGAGGCCCAGGTCCATGGCCAAGGATCTCTCTGGTACCGTGAAGGAGATCCTGGGCACCTGTGTCTCCGTCGGCTGCACGGTCGATGGAAAGGACCCCAAGGATCTTCAGCAGGAGATCAGCGATGGAGATGCCGAGGTACCACTCGAATGAGCTCAGTTATCGCCTCTATTAGTAAATGGGTTATCAATTGTATCAAAATCGCTCTTTTTATCAATCTCTTTCCGTTGTTCAAGTCTCTAGCATTTCTGATTCTGAGACCATGCAAAACTGCGGACGGTTTAAATTCGATCTGATAGTTTTAATAATTATTTTTCTGTTCTTGTTTCCGTAGGCATCATCTACTTTTGCGATCAATTTTTATTTATTGGTCTGAGAATATGTCGAATCGTGGGTGGAGTTTGAATTTGATATGGTTGCTTTGTGAAGTATTGATATGTTTGTGTTTCGGTATCCATCAGCTACTTTTGCAATCAAAATCATTTCTTTTTTGAACTATTCTGTGTTTTCTCGCCATAATGTTTACTTGTTGGCTTTCTTGATAGCTTTGGCTACACTTATTGCATCTGTGACTTAGTGCTACTTAGTGCTTGTTCACTTGTGAGCACTGGAAAGAGGATAGATTAAATATAGGAAAAATAGAAGAAACAAAGAATGGAGTTTTATTTTATTTTATTTTTTAAGAATGCTGAATTGGATGTATTGTTGTAAAAGTCGGCCTAAGCGGCCGCCTAGGCGCTAGGCGGTACCCTACCGTGGTGCCGCCTAGCACCGCCTAGGCGGTAGGCGGTAGGCGGTAGTCCTCCGTCCGAGTACGGCCTAGCGATTTTTATAATCTTGATTGGATGTGTGACTATAAAAGAAGGACAAAATAAGAAATTAGAAAGTTATTGAGAAAAATGAGGTTATTAGGAAACAGGTTTTGTTTGTTTCTGGAGATAACGACCCCTTCTGTTCTGTCGCTGCGCTGAATGAGATCGAGAAGAAGATTCAAGGGCTCGAGGGTCGTGATATACCATGGCAGAGGACAGGCTTATAATTTCACGCGAGCGCGCAGGGGCGCGCATGGCTTGGGCGCGTATTATATCACTACTATATATATATATATATATATAATATATATATATATATATATATATATATATAACTTTCAAAAGACGGAAGCAAAGTAGATTTAATTAACATGATAAAATAAGAAAATTTATTTATATATAAAGATTAATATAGCATGAGAGAAGTCTGATGAATTAGGCGTCATTTGAGATAGAGAACATGACAGGCTTCTCATTCTTAATCTTTGGTTGCAAGTGGAGGATTTGAATTTTTTTTTGTTTTAATTTCTTTTTGCGGAATGAATTGAACATTGGCGAAGAGAACTGGGCCATGAGAGGTTGTGCCTTGTAACTATGCAAACAAATTTGGTTATAGTGTTTGTATATGACATTTGCAATTCATAAATGCAGTAAAAGTTCTGATTTAGTTCAAAAAATGGAGTCTTTTGACACTTCAATTTTGCATGCATTGTAATTTTAATTTCACCTTTGTATATGATTTCTAAACAAATACTAGATATTTGGATTTCTTTGTAGATTTTCACAGTGGTTTGTAAATTAATTTGTGATAAAAATTAAAAATAGCATAGAATAGTTTACAAGTGACTTGTGTTTAAAAAATATATATATTTAAACACACTTCAATCTGATATAGTCAATTTATAGTTTGCGAACCAATTTACAAATTAATTTCTAGGGTAAAAATTTAACTTGTATTAAACTTTTTAATCAAAATTTAGATGTTTCAAGTTTATTTAACCACGAAAGTTACTTTGCCTAAATGTGTCCTTTATTGTTAATCATATACCTTCTTTGTTGTGTGGATTCATTGTATATTCGATAATTTATCAAAAAAACGTATTCCGATTTACGAATTGATCAAAAATGTACTATAATTTGGTATTTATTAAAGAATCCATTCAATTTATTATTTTTATTATTTTATCTTTTAATCATTTCTTTTTTCTCTTCTCTCTCCTATACATGCAATTTCGATAATTTATCAAAAAGCGTATAAATATTTTTGAATTTATCAAATAATATACGTGACTTTGAGATTTATTAAAAATTACATTCAAGTATATATTCTTTTTATTTCTTCTGCTAAATATATCTTTTTCTTATTTTTCTCATTTCTCTTTTCTCCTACATGCATACAACATAAATAATTATAGACTCGATAAGAATCAGATAATAATCATATCAGACTCAATGTATAATTTAAAATTGATTTTTTCGATTACATTTTAACATCTCCGGAGAGGTCGAAATAAATAATGGATAACATATTTGAACTCCTTGTAACCTTAAAAATCCACAGAAACTGAAATGAGTGCAATCGAAACTCTCTAGATCCATCAATGAATTTAAATCGAAAAATCGACAAAAAATTCATGTTAGGCATGATATGAAATTATATCAATCTCTTTCCATATTAGACTCAACATGGATTTTTTTTATCAATTTTTTGGTTTAAACTTATTAATCGACCTAGAGAACTCCGATTGCATTCATTTCAATTCTTGTTAGTTCCTGAGATTACAAGAAATTCAAATTTAAAATGAAATAAGGAATAATCAATGAAAAAACCATATTGAACCCGATATGGAATCATATCAAGTCCAACGTGGGTCTGATATTGACCTGATATGATTTCATATCAGGCCTATGTAAGGTTTTTGTCGATTCTTCTTATTAAACTCACTGATAGACCTAGAGAACTTCGATTGCATCCATTTTCAGTTCATGTGAATTCCTAAGGTTGCAAAAGTTCAAATATACTATCCATTATTTATTTCGGTTGTCCAGAAGTGTTAAAATGAAATAAAAAAATCGAAAAAAAAATCCACGTTGGGCTTGATATAATTCCTATGATTCAATATCAAACCCAAAGTGGATTTTTTTGGTTGATTCTTCAGTTAAAATCCACTGATGGACCTAAAGAGCTCTAATTACAGTCATTTCAGTTCTTGTGGATTTCTGAGATTGCAAGTAGTTTAAATATGCTATCATGTAATTCGGCTGTCCGAAAATATTAAAATGAAATAAGGAAGAATTGACCAAAAAAACCCCAGATTAGGCCTGATATGGAATCGTATTAGATCCAACATGCCAGTTTTTACCGTTTCTTTTTTATTTCATTTAACATCTCCGGAGAAACTGAAATAAACAATGGATAACATATTTAAACTCCTTGTAACCTCAGAAATCTACAGAACTTGAAATGATTACAATCTAAGTTTTCTAGGTCGAAGAATGTATTTTGAACGAAACTCACTAATGGACTTAGATAGGTCTGATCAAAGTTATTTCAAGTTCTGTGGATTCTTGAAGTTGGAAACAAGTCTAACGATACCGTTCATTACGTATTTCGACTTCTTTGGAGGTGTTAAACTATTTTTAGAAGAATCGAACTAAATTCTCTTTGAGCCTAATGTAAATTTTATCATAACTCATATCAAGTCCATACATAGAAAAAAAAGAGAGGAGAAAAAGAAGAGAGAGGAGGAAAGAGAAAAAAAGGATAAAAGACAAATTTGGTAAGAGGGGTAAAATAAGAAGAATATATACCTGAGTGTGCTTTTTGGTTAATCTCAAAGTCACAGGCACCTTTTGATAGATTCAGAAATTTTCATACGCCTTTTGATAAATTGCCGCAATTTCTATTCTCTTTTCTCTCTCATATGCATGCAACCTCTTTTCTTTTCCTCTCCCTTCTTCTCTTTTCTCTCTTTTGGATGCATGCATGCACAACGTGGGCCTAATAAATCGGACTTGTTTAGATTCATCAGTGAGTTTTGGTTAAAACCAACTGATCGACCTAAAGACCTCAGATTGCAACCATTTCAGATGTTGTAGATTTTTGAACTACAAGAAGTCTAATGGTATAGTCTATTGTATATTTCAGCTCTCCAAAGATGTTAAAATTTTATCGAAAACCTAAGCCAAAGGATAAACTCATTCATATCAAGTCAGCCTTAGGCATGATATGATTTCATATCAGGTTTAACATGGGTATGATATTTTTTCATATCCAGCTCAATGTAGACCTAATATGATTCACACAAGGATTAAACACATATTGAGATCTCATCTTTCTAACAATTCTGTGTAACATATGAGATCTTTTTCGCTATCTTCCTTTGTTCCCTTTCTCTCTCTCTTTTTTTTTTTTTTTTACTTTAGGAGTTTAGACAACTAGTGAACTTAGGGAAGGGATGTGTTTTTGGCGTGCATGCGGACAGTCAGTCTGTGGGGAGTGCTTGGACCATGGCAGAAAGGATGAACATGTGATTCTACATGTATATAATTGTGAACTAGTATGGTAGAACATTTACCACCGTCTCTCTCCCCATTGATCATATTAAATAAATGATGTCGCCTTATGCATAACTGAGTTTATTGAATGATAAATTTATAGAATTAAATAAAAATTGAATTCTAACAAACACAAAAGAATTAATCTTAAATTGTAACCATTTCAGGCCTTATGAATTTTTATAGTTACAAAGAGTACAATTCATTGCATATTTCGGCTTCTCTGAATATGTTAAAATTTTATTAGAAAAATCAACTAAAGGATAAACTCATTTATATCAAGCCCACATTGGAACTGATATGATTTTATATCTGCCCCAACGTGGGCCTAATATGGATTCATATCAAGCCCAACATGGACTTGATATGATTCATATCAGGCTCATGGGGTTAGAGTTTAACTAATTTTTTTTATAACATTTTAACACTTTTGGAGAAACTGAAATATGTAATGGACGACACCATTGGACTCTTTACAAACTCAAAAATCTACAGAATTTAAAATGGATCTAATTGGACCTATTTAGGTCAATCAGTAGATTTTGATTAAAATCTATTGATCGACCTATGAGACCTCATATTACAACTATTTCAAATCCTATGAATTTTTTAAGTTGCAAGGAATACAACGGTATCGTCCATTATATTTCAGCTTCTAGAAATATTAAAATTTTATCAAAAAAATCAATTGAAAGTATACACATTCATATCAAGTTTACGTTGGATCTGATATGATTTCATATCAGACCCATCATAGAGCTGATATTTTTCCATATCAGGCTCAACATGAGCCTGATATTATTCATATCAGATTTTGTTCTTATTTTTTAGTTATTTTTTGTTTTTGTCTAACATTTCCTTAAAAAAGAAATTTCTGATTTTATTCCCTCCCTGCAATTGCTGAATTACGATCTATAGGAAATCATGGAAATGATTTAATACACATATTTACTTACTGACATACACAAATATGTTTGTATCTGCTCCATTTTCCGATGAATGAAAGCACGTAGATATTCAAGTTCATGATTACCCCATTAGAAATATTTAAAAAAATAATTAATAAGATTGGTAATGTCGAATCTCCAATGACCGGCTCGATTTCATGGAAATTTTCCACCGATCACAAGGTTAAATCGAAAAGTGCTCGCAACAGGTAGTCAAAAGCCGGCCAATGTCCCAAGATTCACGCACCATTTGAAGATTTTTTTTTTTTTACAAAATATGTCATAGCTGAGGTTCTAATCGTGAATATTTAAAATGATAATTAGTCGTCCTTTTGCTGTACCATAACCCAAGGCTCCATTGGAAATATTCAAGCTATTGCAAGCGCTTGTCATATTGCATTATTGTTCAGTTAATTTTAACTTTGTCAATTTATAGCAGATCATGTTACAAATTAGTAATTGACAAATTGTAAATCTTTGTGCAGGCTCAGAAAAATAGAACTACAATAGATATTGTCTCAATCATTTCATGCTAATCTTTTCACTTCATGTACTTAAATTGTTTAGATAGAATTGTTTGCTAAAAATGAAAAAAATAAATATGTAGTTGATATTGCTAGTTCATACATATCTATGATCTGCATGTATATATAATTTATATTGGAAGAGCTCCTAAATTATCATGTTTATATCTTTCTCGGATCCTAATCTTTTCTTTTTATTCATTTTCATTTGATTGCTTCAAAGAAACAGTTAAATGTGGAAAGAATTTATCAATATCTGTTTGACAACTTGTCCTTCACTTCAACTTCCAATAATTCTGTCACTAATGCTGATATTTTTATACTTTGCGCTTAACTGAAAGTACTACTAAATATCTTCTTCACAGGGATGATACTGCCTTCTATAACTTCAAGTGCATGCAACAACACATAAACCAAGTTTTGATCAAGGAGAAATGCTCTGACTTCCATGAAGGATGTTGTTCAAGCATCCAACACGATCGAGAAATTTAACACCGGTGAATCTGTCGTTGCTGCCTAGCTTCCAATAGCAGCTAATGTGTTGTAAATCCTAAAATATACGTAGCTGGATTATTCTATGGCCTCTCCAATATTACTTTAAGTCAATAGAACATATTATCTAAACCTTATGTTAATTATTATACTTTGACAACCATCTTTTCCTTTTGTTATGGGAGAGATAGAAATAAAAAAAAAGGGAAAAAAAGATTCATCCTTCCATAAGATTATGTTTTGTGATCATAGTTGCAAAGTAAAAGTAAACTTTTCTATGTTTTTGATTCATCACGTTGAGTCTGATATAAAAAAATATCAAGTCGACATTGGGCCTGATATGAATACATATTCATATCAGGCTAACGTTGGGATTGATATGAATACATATTCACATTGAGCCTTATATGAAATCATATCAGGCTCAACGAAGATTTAATATGAATGAGTTTATCCTTTAGCTGAGTTTTTCGATAAAATTTTAGCACCTTCGGAGAAGTCGAAATATACATTGGATTGTACCAATGGACTCTTTGTAGTCTCAAAAATTCACATAACCTAAAATGATTGCAAACTGAGGCCTCTAAGATTAGTAAGTTTTGACTAAAACTCAATAATGGCCCTAAACATATTCAATTGGATCCATTTCAGATCCTATGGAATTCTAAGGCTACAAGGAGTCCAACGGTGTCGTCTATTATATATTTCGGTTTCTCCAAAAGTGTTAAAATGTTATTATAAAAATTAGCTAAACTCTAACCCCGTGAGCCTGATATGAATCATATCAAACTCACGTTATGCACGCATGCATCCAAAAAAAAGGAAAGAGAAGAGGAGAGAGGAAAAAAAGAAAGATTGCATGCATATGAGAGTGAAAAGAGAAGAAGAAACATGATTAACGAGATTATGTAACATCACACCTAGTGCGATCGGCTCGACCTCACGGAAATTTTTCACCGACCGCTAGGATAAATCGGGAAGAACTTGCGGCGAATGGTCCAGAGCTCAGCATCCTAAGGTTCGCGCGCCTATTTGGAGAAAAAATTCCTGCAAAATATGTTGTAGTTGAGGATCGAACTGCGGATGCCTAGGATGATGTACAACTAGTCGTTCTTTCGCTGCACCATAGCCCTCGGGGCATAGAGAAAAAAATGATGAACCAAGCAGCAGACAAATTGAACCTGGGATGACCGACCCGACCCACGAAAGTTTCCCACCGGTCACCAGGGTAAATCAGGAAGCGCTCACGGTGGGCAGTCTAGAAGCCCAGCGTCCCAGGGTTCGCGCTCCATTTGAGGAAAAATTCCTGCAAAATGCACCGTATCTAGGGATCGAACCGTGGATGTCTGGGTTAACGACTAGTTGCCCTACCGCTACACCATAGCCTCGGGGGCCCTCGGGGCATAGAGAAAAGAAATAACATGTATAGGAGAGAGGAAATAAAAGAGAGAAATAATTGAGGGGTAGAACAGGAGATAAATACTATAGTATAATACGTCGTCAATTCATAAATCTAAGTGCACTTTTTAGTAACTTTCCGTTGTATATTTTTATAATGTTTAACCTCTAATCTACTTATATCGGTAATGCTCATCTACGACTCTTTACATGGGTATTTGTTGTACATTCTACAACCAAATTCTGAAATTAAATCTATATACCAGGGCAAATTCAAGGTGCCTTTTTGATAATTATTCTTTTAAAAAAAAGTTACGTAATGTAAAAGTTGAGAAAATTTATTAAAATTTCTCTAATATTTCAACTGAATCCAGATTACCTCTCTGAAATTTTTTTGAGTCATTTATGTTTTTCATATTTAACAAAGTATTCTAAATATATTTCCACATTAATTCTTATGTTATCTGTGTTAAAAACAAAAATTTAGAAGGGACTCAACACATAAAAACCAAAATTTAGAGAGACGATTGCAAATATTAAGATAGAGGGTCTTTTTGTAATATTTCCTAAACTTATAAATCATACCTTTGTTTATATCTTTCTCTCTTTTCCGTCGAAAATTTTCCTCATCGCCCGATCCGTCTTTTACCTTTTCCCTTATTTATCACAAAGGCTCACTCTTTGGTTTGTATATTTCTTAAATAGCTTCTCCAATACGAGTTTCATGGAGCTCCATGGTTGAGAAGAATTCCTCTAGAGAAGATTTCTCTAGATCCTTGGATATGTAGTATGAATCCATCATTGAGCTCCAATTTGATGTTCTTGAGAAGACATTGATGGCTTTCATCAAAGTGTCTTGGTTTGAAAGTTGTTCTTCTATACTTGTTAGTCTATTAATTATTCTTTAAATCTAGCATGCAAATTTGATACCTTCTTCCCTTTATCAAGCTTGATGTTGTTGAGTTGAGATCGGAGAAGATATCTGTTTGCCAATTTTACCTCCGAAGTGCCTTCATGAAGCTCTACTAGCTTATCCCACAAATCCTTGCACTTGAATAGCTCCCAATTCTAGTTACTTCTTGTTGAGGAAGCACATTTAATAGATGATGCAAAGCTTTGAAATTTGCTAGATGGTCATCTCATTGCTTCTTGCTCCATCTTATCTCATCAAGTAGCTTGTTCTCTTGATCCTTAAGCACTTCAAAATTATTTTTCATTATTAACATAATATCAAAATCGGTATTGAAGAATATCTCCATCCTCTTCTTCCACCACGAGAATTCTCCCTCGAATTTTGGTGGTTGGATGTGTGAGCGGCCATTTTGATGATTTTGCTCTTCTTGGCAGTTAGTCTGTTGAAGGCGACCTTGCGCTCTGATACCACTTGTTGGGACCAATGGCACGGCTAGAGGGGAGGGTGAATAGCTTGGTCACCCGAAATCACTTTCTTTCTACAATCGTTAGCACAAGCGGAAACTTAATCTAGTAATTAGAATAATGCTAACTCGTTACCGTTTACGTGGTTCGGAGATTGCTTGCTCCTACTCCATGGCGTGTCCTTGAGGTGGACGAACCCTTGATCCTTCGGTGGATCACGGCCCAACAATCTCCAGCTAATACTTTCTCCTTCTCGGTGGAGAACAACCTGTCACAAAGCTTCTTCCTCCTTACAAGATATGAGCTAGGGTTTTGGACGAAGAGGGAATACTAGGAGCTTGAGCACTTGAATACTTGAGCACGGATTTCACAATGAATTGCTAACCTATCCCAAGTCTCAAGCTCCACTTTAAATAGAGGAGAGAGCTGTTAAAAAACAGCTCAGCCCCAACACCAGTCGACTGCCCCCAGGGCCAGTCGACTGGTGCCCAGCCAACGGCCAACGGCTAGTCTAACGGCTGTATTTCGAACAGACCAGTCGACTACCCCCAAGGCTAGTCAACTGCTTCCGGTTGTTCGACCATACAGAAAGATCAGTCGACTGGTTACCATACCAGTCGACTGCTACAGTGCGCTCTCAGTAGTGTCAGTCGACTGATTCTCTTGCCAATCGACTGCTCTACTTACAAGTTCACTCTCAACCTCTCCGGAGTTCACCCTTCACGTATACCTTGAAGTCCACTTCCATGGCTTGCCTCTTGAAATTCTCTTCCTTCGGCTCTCGTCCCTCGGATGCGCATGCAAGCCCACGGCTTGTCTCCATGCCATCGAGTATGCCTTTGAAGTCTACTTCCTTGGCTCGCCCTTTGAAGTCCTCTTCCTTCGACTCTCGTCTCTCGGATGCCTCACTCCATTATTCCTCATGTGTGGTTTACTAAGTCCTGCAAGACTCAAACACACATATCAAATCAACATGAAAACCTAACTTAATCATATTGACGCACACATTAAAACCCATATGTTGGTGCCCCACATAGTTTTGATGTGATCAACCAAATTAGGTTAGGCCATGTTGGTTTTGATCCCTCTGTCTAAATGTGCAAGAACTTAGGAGAGGTGGAAATCGAGCGTAAGACACAGTAGACAAGAAGGATTGAATGGGGAAGTGAGCCGACGGGCTCGGTGCATCCAAGGGACGCGGAAGCTGCGGAATAGTACACCGGTGGTATCACCCCTCAAATCCATCAATTCACCCCCCTCTTGTCGGTCCATCTCGATCCAACAAGTGGTATCATAGTCAAGTTGTCGCAAAAGGACTAACTGACAACTGTAACCAATTTCAAGAAGATGGTTGGACCAGTGATATATCCTCCTAAGTTTGAGGGGGAGTTCGCCGTATCGAAATGGAAGATGCAAGTTTTTTTTACTAATGATTATAAACTTTTATTAATAATGAAAAATAGTTTTTCAGCTCCGGAAGATAACGGAGGCAAGATCAAAGAACTTGATTTCTGAACCAAGAAGGAGCAAGCAGACACTGTAGCAAACGAAAAGACAGAATTCAATCTGCTAACCGTTCTCCCCGAGCAAGATGTCAACCGGATCGGAAAGTACGAATCGGTGAAGGAGCTTTGGGAAAGTTCCTGAAACTACATGAAGGCACCTCGGAGGCAAAACTAGCTCGATGAGACATTCTTCGAAGTCGACTGACCAATCTCTGGATGGAAGACGGAGAATCCATTGCAAAATTACACGCCAAGGTAAAAGAATTAATCACAAGCCTCGAAAATCTTGGAGAAAAGGTGACCAATCGCGATGCTCAAAGGTACGCCCTAAACGCGTTTCTGAGAACCTCGGAATGGACCTTGGTAATCGACGCATGCTATATTTCAAAAGATTTAGAGGTGAGTGCGTTAGAACAGTTATTTTCTACATTAAAACTTTATGAATCTCAATGTGTAGAAAAGAACAGTAAAGCGGATAACGTCGCGCTGACAACAAGGAAGATCCAATTTGACGAACAATCTTCAACGGACAATGAAGAAACAACACTAACGGTAAGAAACTTGTCTAAATTCATTAAAGCTAATCGTTCTAAAAAGGTGCAAAGAAGGAAGAAACGCATGGTTCGATGCTACAACTGCAATGAAGAGCGTCACCTAAAAGATTAGTGCCCCAAACTCAAGAACCAGCCAAAGAAGAAGAAGACACTAAAAACCACCTAGGACGAGACCCTGTCGGACGAATTGGAAGGTGAATAGTACGCTGGACTTGCGCTGATGGCAAGTCACCAAGATGAAGATGGCGAAAGTACCTCGGAAGAGTGCAGCAACGAAGGGGGATTTCCTAACTTCGAAACCGACCCGGTAAGTGAGGTATGTCTACTTCCACCTGCTCGAATTTATTCTATAATAAAATTCATGCCGAAGTCCATGAATAAATAGAAGAGGAAAACTCTGAAATAAAAGAAAAATTAGGCTCTACATGTTCATCTAATTTATCTAACAAATTGAAAATAGAAAATGAAATTTTTAAAAATTTAATTGAGAAATTAGAATTTGATATTGTATGTTTACGACAAAGAAAAGATTTCTTTCCTGGAAATTTAAACTAGTATATTAAAAATCATAGAGGCCAACTTAAAAAGGTAGCCAAGAGTTATATTCCTCCGAAATTTTTGATTAATCCTATTGATAGAAACTTATATTGAATTCCAAAGTATATTGTAAATTGAATTTTTGTTACTAACATTTTTTTTTGAAAAATAGATGTTGACCAAATTTTGTTAGTAAAAAATTAATTCTAAATTTTTATTCGATGTAAAAATCTGCCATCTACTTACTATGAATTTTTTAGAACTTTTCAGATATATTTTGAATATCTGTGAATTTTTATTCGAAAAGTAAAATTTTAATTTTAAAAATAGATAAATAATTTATTTTTTCATATCAAATTTTTTTCTAATCTAGATATCATCAGTAAAAGTCAATAAAATTTTTATTCGAATTTTTGGAAGAGTTTTTGAATTTTTATATATTATTCTTCCAAAAAATTATCTTTATTAGTTTTCAATTTATTTTTCGACTTAGCAAAGTATTTTCAAATTGAAAATTTTTATACCGGCTAAAAACTCTATTGGACTCGAACAAAAATTTTCAGATTTTTCAAAAAAACAAAAAAAATCGATTTTCTATGATTTTTTTTAATTCTGAGTTTGAATTTTAAAATTTCAATAAAATTTATTTTCACCGGATTAGATTTTTCCAGATTTATACATCCTTTACTTAATTTGACAAAATTTATTAGAATGTTTCAACTGTATTTTTGAACTTTCAAAGTTTTTTTTTTACTTTTACTTAAATAATTTTTTTCTAAAGATTATTTTGTTTTCTTCCCTAAATTTCTTTACCTTGTTTTTGCTGTGATCAAAGGGGGAGAGTAGGCTAAAGTTCAGGGGGAGGGTTTTAGTTCTGAAATGCAAAATTATTTTTAGTTCAGGGGATGTCTACTTCCTCAGCTCGCCCTTTGAAGTCCTCTTCCTTCGGCTCTCGTCCCGCAGATGCTTCACTCCATTATTCCTCATGTGTGGTTCACTAGGTTCTGCAAGACTCAAACACTCGTCAAATCAACATGAAAATCTAACTTAATCATATTGACACACACATCAAAACTCATGTGTTGGTGCCCCAAATAGTTTTGATATGATCAACCAAGTTATGCTAGGTCCTGTTGGTTTTAATCCCTCTATCTAAGTGTGCAGGAACTTAAGAGCGGAGAAAGTCGAGCGTAAGACGTAGTGGACGAGAAGGATTGCACAGGGAAATGAGCCGATGGGCTCGGTGCATCAGAGGGGTGCGGAAGCTGCGAAATAGTACACCGGTGGAGCGAGAAGGACGTGTGCGACATCCGAGGGACTAGAAGCCGGAAGGAAGGATGTTAGAGGGGCGAAAGACTGGAGTCGAGTTCGGTTGAGCCTAACTCCGGTTGGTCAAAAATCACCCAAATATCATTTCTATAAACAATCAACCTAGTTGACTTTGACCAAGTCAAAGTTTGACTTGACCTTGAGTTGGGCCAGTGAAGAAGATTTGCTAGAGCGCTTGAATAGGACTCAGGCGCCTAAGAGCAGACGGCAAGTGGTTGTGCTGGCATAACGGTCAGGCTTACGTGGCGAGTGCTAAGTGGAGGATCCACGTCGGCACTCAGGCGCCAGAGTCCCATTCAGGCGCCTGAGTCCCATTCAGGCGCCTGACCAGGATAAAGGTTGACTGCGTAACAAATAGAGTTTCCGCCAGATACGCTGCGATGGTGGCGCCTAAATGGTCATTCAGGCGCCTAAGTTAGTACTATAAAAAGGGTTCAAGAGTAGTAATACAGAACAACAATTCTTTTGTAATTTCTCTGTCTGTGCTTTATTTGTAAAGGCTTCTGTGCCATAAGGAGTGTTTTAGTTGAGCTTTACTGTCTTGGAAGCAACCTTCCAATTGCAACCAAGTAAAATCGAGCGACCCTTCTTTCTATTTCAAATCCGTTAATTCACCCCCTCTTGCCGGTCCACCTCAATCCAACACCATGATCTACCCGATCAAACTTAGGTTGATTGCACCAACAGTATCATGCAGTGGCGCCGAGAACTATTCCAGCTAAGGAGCGCCTGTCCTATGAAAAAGATGACCATCAGCAACCCACCGGGAGAGTTTTCTGGTAAATCCCTCCGACGATTAAGTCAGAATCCAATGAAGAAGATGGAGCTAATGAAGAAACCACTATAGCTAAAAAATTATGTATACCTGTATGTGAAGGAAAGAAAGACTTATATAACCGGGGGAGTCGATAACCTCTGTCCCTCTTCTGCCCCATTTTTGTCTCATGCGGGGACAGAATCAGGGACCACTGTCAGCTCACCGACCGGCGCCGCCTCATCCCAACATACGCAGGGGCACCGTGATACGGGTTGTCAGAGCTTGTCAGGAATGTATTGTGTTAGCGAGATATCCGCGATTCAGACACAAGTGGTATCAGGCCCGAGCTGGCGTGCACTAACTCTGGTACTACCTATATCGGCGTAGTGTCAGAGGGTAGGTACTAATGCGGACAACGACAACTTCTGAGTCAGAGCGTACTTAAGGAGTGCGCCAATCGTCTATCTCCGGGAACCTGAAGCTGCGAGGCCAACGGTACGCCAATCGGCTCGTATGTGGCTTGCCGAGCCATAGTGTATTCAGGCATCGGCCGATCGGCCGGTCCTGAGGAAGTCAAAACGGGCAGCTATCCATCTGGGACATCCGATCTGGGTGAAACTCGAGGCCAGTGAAGCGGTTGCCCCGACCGGGCTAGTGACACTCCGCCCCACCTCATGTCCCACTACGCCAAGTTATCCGACCTCTTTTTAGAAGTGATCCCTCTCCACGAAACGTCACGCTGGCCGACCAGATTACACATGAGCTAAGGTGGGATCAACTACATTTATCTTAAAGAGAAGACTATGATGAATAGGAGGAATAGGAGGAGATCGTATCTGGAGAAGATTATGATGAATAGGAAGAATAGGAGGAGATCATATGTGGTATATTAAACTGCTACAAAGCTGAGAAAATGGATTGAGAGAAATGAAAAATACTAGTTGGGCTAAACATATACTTGAACCTAGTCCTAAACTAACGTGAACTAATTATTTAAATAGATATAATTAAATAAAGGTTGTAATTAGGATTTATCCTAATCATATTTAGTATTTTGATTAGCTAATTTATTAATTTTATAATAGCTAAACTATGTCCGTGATACAGGACTTTGATTTTGGACTCGCATAGTTGATCGTGGAAGGTTCACTTCGACGCATAGACTTCATTTACAAGGCGGGTACTTCTTGTTTGATTCTTTAGCTCCATTTACCTTTAAATGTATGGTTATCCTGTGATTTAAGTAGGTTTATTTACCTTAGCTCTATATTGCTTGTTTTCCTACTTGGTACTTTTTCTTTGCTTAACCTTTTAGTTATAATCTAAATTTTCAGTTATACAGTCACAACTCTTGTTTTCTGATCTAAAAGAGTACCGCTTGTACGCGAGTAATCTAAAACTATCATATGACCTATCTAGGATTTAGTTGGTATCAAATATACCTTACCTAATAAATTAGTTGCATGTTTGTTTATTATGATTTTGATTGAGTGCATGTGTTTCTTATTGATTTCATGATGGTTGACCTGGTAGTGTTTATGTATATTAATATCATGCACCATATTGCATTTGTTGCATATTTGCGGACATCGGCTTCCTTGTGGTTAAGTCTGCCGTCGGTCATATAGTGGTATGTCCACTCAACCACTCAGGATAGTGGTAGTTGTCAAAGTGTGAGCAGTGGTCCTGTCGTGCTACTCTCAACCAGTCATGGGTAGTGGTAGTTGTTGAAGTTGTAGCTGACGATGACACCCCCTCTATCGTTATGAGGGATAGGTAGAACGGTTGTGCTCCCCCGTCAGGTACTAAAGCGGTTGTGCTCCCCTTGGTTCGTAGAGTTGGTGATTGTTCCTCCTTGTTCTTAGGTATTAGAGTGGTTGTACTCCACCTGAGGTCTTTGATATAGAGCTATGCTCCCCCTTTTTCTTGAGATTTGGGATCGAGGTTGTTCTCCCAGCATTGTGTCTATTTAGCCACTTATAAGAGATGGATGTGATAGTGCATACAATTGTCACAACCCTTACCCAATCGGTCACGCAGATATGTGTGATGGTTGTAGATTGGTGTGTAGGGGTGACACTGTGATTGCATCATTTGTATATTATGCATCTTGCATTTGTTTGAGCTATAATTGTTGCATATGATTTACATGCATATATGGTTGTTGATTTGCATTTATTATTTGATCTATATCTACTCAGTAGTACTAGCAGATTATTGATTATCCTGGGAATTTTTGATCATGCTCCACAAATATATTTTCGCATTTGATTTATGTTCTACATTTCGGAGACTGTATACCTGACGGGCCCAAAATATACTAGATTAATTTGTCACGAAATGTATGGGCTCATCAAATTTAAATATGAATAAAATGAATGAATTGAAATGAATGCTGGAAACCCTTTTTACAATCAAAAGTATGAAAATGTAATATAGGGGCCACAGGTCGTATTTTTCTCGGGGCTAGTTGACGTTGTGTGATTTGCGCTTGTATTTGTGTGTCGTTTGTGTTTTCGGGTTTCAAATGTGAATTGGGTTTGGATAGCAATTAAAAAGAAATGTAATCGCAGGGAAAGGAAACTTAGCTAAAAAGCTAAGCAAGAGATGGTAGGAAACAATTCTGGTTTTAGATCAAAATCCAACAAACAACTAACGTGAAGCACTTGAAATTGAACAAATGAATGAGAAATATAACTCCAATGCAGAAATTAAACGTGCATGTATAACTCCATCTAATGGACTGAATTGGCAATTTAAACTTCACTTAGATGCAAATCAAGCAAGAAACTAATGTCAAATGCAATGGAATTCAATTTCCAAGCTTTCTTGATACAAACTTTAGCATCCACAACTAAAACTTGCAGTAATGAATTGAATACAGATTTGAAACTTGATGCATAAATGAATTGATGAAGAACCACAGCAAAGACAGATAAACTTCAGTAAGTTACTGCAGAATTGGCAGTGACTAATCCAGGAGCTGAAATTGATGCTAAATAGGAAACTATTGGCTGATGTAAGGCAAATGAAGCTGAAGCAAGCGATCAAAGCTGGATTTCACAAGAAACTTGATGGGAAACAAAAACTCAGCTCCACATTTGATGTGCAGAATTGGCAAATCAGCAGAAATTGCATAGCAGGGTTGCAGAATTTGATGAACAGATGTTTGATGCAGAATTTCGAATGCAGCAATATGAATTCAGTAACAATTCATTGATACAAGGAACTGATGCTAAGAAATTTACTAATCAGCTTAGAAACATTTTCTAATTCTGCTGAACTGTCCATGAAGGCAGCACAAATCCGAAGCAGCACATGAGTCTGACTTTCAGAACACTAGATGTGCAGAAATGAAATGAAAAATCCAATGATGAAAACTGATTAACTCGAAAACAAGCTGAATGCAGCAACACACAAAACAAACTAAATTGCAAAGTTCACTAAAGCACATGCTCCCTTGATCTGCATTCAGAAATCACCAACTGATACAAAGTTGGCACGCAGCATAGTGATGTGCAGCAATGGTCCATTTGCAGAAATGAGATCTGCTGCTTCAGAAACATTCAATGTGCAAGAACTGAAAACATGAAGAATTTGGGTTTGATACGTTACAAGCTGAACTAAAATTCAGCTACAAAATCGACTGAGAAAGAAACTTGAAATGTGTCTTCAATTTGCAGAATTCGAGCTGAACTGGAAAAGATATCAGAAACTAAATTGAAATGGCAAAACAGGGGCTGATACTCAAGGAAAGAAAATGGCACGCAAGGAATTTAACTAAAATTAACTGCAAATAAACACAACTATCCAATAGATAAGTTCCTTAACTATTCAACTTGAAGATTGAAGCTAAATTACAGCTAAACAATTAAGAAAATGAGATTAACCAAATCCGAAACCAATTCAGAAACGAAACATGTGCAGAACTGAAAATTAACAGCTAAAACAATGAAATTAAACTATCTAAGCTACTCCTCAATCTTCCCTAAGCTCAAATTCTTCTTGGTCGTCAAGCAAGAGCTGGCTTCGAACCCCTAAGCACAGCAAATCAGTGGAAATCAGATTTGATTAGTGAACTCTGCTCAAACTGCGCAAGCTGGGAATTTCCAATCCAAACCCCTTCGATCTCAAATAATGGAGCTGCGATGATGAATTGGGAAGCTCCTGAGCTCACCTGAGAACCCCTACAAGCTGCCCAGAAGCTCGGAAATGGTTTGTGGATGAGATTTCAGCGGTCAGACCACAGAGCCACCGAAACCCTCAAATAACTCTGTCCGGCGCGAATTCAAGCTTAATTCTCCAACCAAACTGACCTCCAAAGCTCCAGAATATGATCTTGATGAAGAATCGAGGGGTCGCGCCCCTTAAATTGAAGAAAAACGAAAGAAAATGCTAAGAACAAGCAGAAACCTACTGTAGCGGCGAGGAAACGCGACGAAGGAGAAAGCCTGGGAATTTTTGATTAAATACATTAGCAATGGACGGCTGTGATTGATCGGATGAAATCCAACGGCTGATCTTGCTCTGATTGGAGCCAAACTTTTATGATGATGATCTGGGGTCAGGATCTGCCTCGTGGTAGCTCGGATCCTCCAGATGTGCAACGGATGGTCCAGATCAACTCTATCTGTGAATGGACGCTCTAGAGCCCTCCTTGCTTGATCCAACGGTTGATTGAGCTCTGATTGGAATGAAACCTTCAGATCTTGATCATAGAGCTTGATCAACCCTAACCCTAGCTCGGATTGCTTCAGATCGTCCCGGATGGCTCAGATCTAGCCGCTCTTGAATCGGACGGCCCGGATTAATCGTAGGCTTGATAATCGGATCCGGGTCACTTCCGACTCAAGNTGCATGTTGACGGATACGGGTTCGTAAAATTTTTAAATTTTACGTGCAGCGGAAGAATTAGCATAAAATAATTTCTAAATTATTTTAACCTCGTATCTAGCATGCACCTTATGGTGTGTGGACATGATCATAAATTAAAACTTTGCGGAAAAGTAAAACTAATTTACTTTAGTACCTCGCGTAACTGAGAGTAAGGGACGAGATCCAACCGTAGCGTCCCTTGGAAGCTCCGCCTCTATTCGCTCCACGCCGAGTTCTCTTCGGGATGACTTCGCAAAGTCACGAGTTTTGTGCCGACGAGAACTACTAGATTCTCTAAGGCACAACTAGAAGATCAAGAGAGAAGATAGGAAACTAACCACCAAGAATCGGAATCCAAATTCCGGAAGGAAGGAGTATGCGATCCGCTTCTTCTTCTTCGAGGTCGTCTTGGTGGATGAAGCTCACGCCCACCTTGGGAGTTGCGCCGGCCCTAGGGAGGAGAGAGAGCCGGCCCTAGAGAGAAGGGCGCCGGCCTAGAGAGAGAGAGAGGCGTGTAGAGAGAGAGAGAGAGAGGAGAGCAACTAATCTCTTGATTAATTGATTGGAATTCAAGGCTTGCCTTTTGTTCCTTATATAGTTGCTTCTCCCTTGCCAAGTCTCCTCTTTAACGGAATTTTTCATAAGAAATTTATCCTATAAATTCTCTTATTAATTATTCCGTTTAAGACAAGTTTTATTATAACTAACTTTATAATAAAACAAATACCTTTTCTCCTTTAATTATGGAATAAAATTTTATAAGAAATTTATAATTCTTCTTTATTATGAAAAATCAATTTATATTTGATTTTATAAAATTAAAATAAACCATTCCATGGATCATTTTAATTTTCATAAAAAGAATAAATTTATTTATATAAATTTCTTTATACAAATTTATTTATCCATAATTTATAAAACAAATCGCGCTAGATTTATTTTATTAATTAAACCAAATAAATTGGTTTCTCCCCATTATGGTGGTCGGCCAAACCAAAGGGGTTTGGCACCCTCTTTGGCCGGCCAAACCGAGCCGAACCATTCGCGAATTAAACTCATTTAATTCGCCCAATAAGCCTTCAAAAGACTTAGCCATTTTTAGCTTCCGTTGCACCTCTGATTAGCTCAGATTCGATTTATTTCTCTTGAACGGAAAATCCAATTTTCAACTCGTTTTAAATCCCTCGGATTACTCGTAGTGCGTGTGACTAAATAGGCTTTCGATTTATGTTGGCCGTCTATAATTAACCAATTATAGAACGGTCATGAGTGGCACCTAGTAGTACATCATGACCCCCAATTAATCGAAAGATCAACGGTTTGACCTCAGAATTAATTCTGAAACCCTTCAGCAGCTCTAATAAATCGTGCTCCATTCCCTTCACCATCTTATACCCACTTGGTTCAGGACATGGTCTTTTTGTGTCAGTCCCCACTAGGCTGACTACGTCACACCTAGCCCAAGTAGTGTCTTTCTCGTCCTTTGGATTTCTAATTACTCTCATGTATTTAAGAGACTCATTCTCTAAACATGATATGCTCTGGCCAGAGGCTTTGAGTAACAATCCGACGATAGGCCTGGGTATACATCTCCTCGCAAGGAGTGGTGAATCCTTTGTAGGCTGTTCAAACATCTTCGGGCACTTCGGCTTATACCCAATCATCCTGGGTCCACACCTCCTTGGAGATGTTTGCTTAAGATGTTAAAGTATAAGTCTCCATGACCAAGATGACTTGAACACCGCAAGTCAAAGGAACATCGCACTTAAGCTGCAGTAAGAACTTCATTGACATATCTATATAGATTACCATATGAAGTTTTACAGCTAGTCACTCCAATGAACTAGTTCCCTTAACTAGCATCCATGTTTATCTCCGGACATCCCAATGTCACCAGCCAGTGAGAATCAGCTGATTAGAGAATAACCCATGCTAGTCTCAACAGAATTGATAATGTCCGTTTTTATCAATTCATCGACTAGGGATATTTTCAATACTTCACAATTGCACATTTAGAGATAATCACTAGTTGTGATCCCATCACAAATTCTCTTATGCTGTGAATTGTATTGCGGACATTCAGTAGATGAGTTTAAGATCCCAATCAAATACACAAACATGTATACTCAAATAGTGAATTATCATTTATTAAAATGAATGTTTACAATCATAAGGCGATTGCCTTAGGACACTTCTCTCATATCACTAACAACCATGTGTTTTGATGTTTGGGCAAAGGATTTAAGTTAGGTTTACCCTTGTGATTTGATATGTGTATTTGAGTGTGCAGGTCTTGCAGGATACACATGGACTTAACTGGACGGCTTCGGGTACGGTGAAGGGTGGCATGGAGACAAGTCGTGGGCTTGTGTGCGCACCTGATGGACCATGGATAGCAGGAACAATAAGCTGAGGGGCGCGGACTTCGAGGCATGCGTGAAGGATGGCATGGAGGCAAGCCGAGAGCTTGCGTGCGCATCTGACGGGAGCCAAAGATAAAGAGGGCGCAAAGGCAACAGTCGAGGCTGCTGGTGAAGAGTCAGCTGAATCGTGAGAGGTCGAGTGCTGAGGGAATGTACTCAGGAAATCCTAGGAGTCGAGTACTGAGAGAATTATACTCGGGAAGGGAACCTAGGTAGGGCAGAGGCAGTCGACTGGTAAACCCCACAGAAACATCAGTCGACTGCTGTGGGGGCAGTCGACTGGTAAGGCTGGAAATTCGAACGTTGGGCTTGCAACGATCGAGTTTGAGTGGGGGCAGTCGACTGGTAGCGGGGTTTTCAGCCAAGAGACCTATTTAAAAGGGCTCGATTTTGGCTAGGATTCCTTGACGAAATGAGCTTGGTTAGAGTTCATTAGTAGTCTTTGGTGCTCAGAAGTGTGTCCGAGTCTGTGGCGAGGTTTCTCCACCCACAAGGAGCTACACAAGCTAGCCGGAGGGCATCCGGGGAGTGATCCACCGAAGGATCAAGGAATCTTTACGGACTGTCGTGGAGTAGGAGCGTCATCTCCGAACCACGTAAATAGGTTTGCGTTAGCATTATTTGTTATTGTTTATTTGTTATTCCGCTTGCGCTTGCTAACGTGATAGGTAGAGAACCGAAGAAAAGCTATTCACCCTCCCCCCCCCCCTCTAGCAAGGCGCCACGATCTAACATAGATTTCATGCATGCCTGACATAAATGAGATGGAGAGGAAGTAAGTAGGTAAATCATATCTATTTATGATCGACTGAACAATATGTAGGAAAGGATGACTAAGTCGAGCATGCCAAGATGGTTTATTTATATGTTCACCAATAAAAATTGTTAAAAAACCAAAAATTTCGAGGCCTTAGATGCGTAAAACCCTAAAATTAAGGGTTGAGTTGGAATTAGCCATGTTTTGAGGGCTAAAATGCAAAATGTCGTATTTTTCACTTATTTATATAATTTTTTCTTTCTTTTTCTTCTTTCTTTACTCTTTTTCCTTTTCCTTGTTGCGTTCACACCGTAAGGGCTGCGGTTTCCTCTCCCTCTCGCAAACCAACCTCACACATCTCATGCGATCTTGCCGACAGCCGATGCCCAAATCTCCTCCCCCTATTCTCTTGATCTCTCTCACGCAACCCACTATTTTTCTCCTCCACGCGGTTGGCGCAACCTATCGACGTCGATCACTGCCTAGTCGTCGGGGACGACGAGCCCTACATTCCCTCATAGGACGACCAAGTGAAGAGAATGGTTTCCCTTTCGCTTGAGCACAACCATCTCCTTGCTTTAACGACAGCGTCCCGCAGCAGCCCCTTACTAGCGTCGATTCTACAAGAGGTGATGTTGCGCATCGTAGGGATTCCGAGTGGTTTTGGGTGTTTCCTTTTCTCTTTCTTCTTCACCATCGCTATGCGCCGAGTAGAGGTAAGATTTGCTTTCTGTTGGAGATGGATTTCTTATGTTCAGATCTGTAGGGATTCTTAGTTGGGTGTTTGGGTTGCTAGAATTAGTGATTTGTAGCTAATCTTTAATCTGATAGGATTTCTTGATAGCTTTTTAGTTGTAGAGGTGGTGGTGTGGTTGTTTTCTTTTGAATTTTGTCTTGGTCACAAGTTTTGGATGGACTTGATGATTGGTTTGGATTGGTGGCATGAGTGTGTTTGGAATAGATTCTAGTTGCATTCGATGATTTGGTTATGCTCTAGCTAAGTGATCTGATTGAATCACAGTTGGTTAGTTTTTGTTGGATTAAATTGTAGCTCTGTTTTGTTAAGTAGAACTCATCTTGTGCTATCATGTGAGGTTGGTTTGAACTGAGCTTAGACAACCTTGTCTTAGCTTGATTCCCTTGGTTGGTAATGCTCTTATCGTGAGCTGACCATTTTGAGGGTTGATTGAAGATTGTAGTGGATGTGGTTTGTGATTAAGCTATTGATTCTAGGATGTGCCCACTGCCATGAGTAGGTTTTGAGAGTGTGTTGTTTGTCTTTAGGTCTCTGATGTGTAGCTGTTATTCTTCATTCTGTTTTGGTGTTGTTGTAGCTACTTTGGTGATGATACCATGTGGGGAGATTTGAGGTTGTGCTTTCGAACTTAGACGAGAGCTCTATGATTGGAGTATGTATGGTTTTGGGGTGGAGTTCTCATAGGATTTCGATTTTAGTTTGGTTAGTATTAGTTGTTTGGTAGCCGCTAAAACCATGTCCTTTGATACAGGACACTGAGTGATTCGGATATCTGGGCGAGGAGGTTCTTTCGGATACACATTACATTACGAGGCGGGTACTTCTTACTTAATTATTTAGCTCATTTACCTTTAAATGCATGGTTATCCCGTTATCTGAGTAGGTTTATTTACCTTAGCTTTACTTTACTTATTTTCCTGCTTGATACTTTTTTTGCCTGATCTTTGAGTTAAAAATACAAATTTTTAGTTATACAGTCTCGACTCTTGTTTTATGATCCAAAGAGTACCGCTAGTACGCGTATACTTTAGAATATCATGTGATCTATCTAGGATTTGGTTGGAATTAGATATATTATACCGAATAAATTAGTTGCATGTTTGTTTGTTATGGTTCTGATTTGGGTACATGTGTTTCTATTGATTCCATGATAGTTGACCTGGTTGTGTTTATGTACTTTGGTATCATGCACCATGTTGCATTTGTTGCATGCTGGCAATTGTCGGCTTCCTTATAGTTAAGTCCTCCGTCAGTCATATAGTGGTCTGTCCACTCAACCACTCGGGGTAGTAATAGTTGTCAGAGTGTGAGCGGTCGTCTTGTCGTGCTACTCTCAACCACTCATGGGTAGTGGTAATTGTTGGAGTAGTAGCCGGCGGTAACACCCCCTCTGTTATTTAGAAGAGATAGGTAGAGCGACTATTCTCTCCCGTTGGGTACTAGAGCGGTTGTGCTCCCCTTCTTGGAGTTAGAAGTTGTTCCTCCTTGTTTTTGGGTATTAAAGCGGTTGTGCTTTCCTAGGGTCTTTAATATAGAGCAGTTGTGCTGCTCCTTTTCTTTGGGTTCGGGATTGAGGTTGTTCTCCCAATATTCTATCCACTCAGCCACTCATAGGAGATGGATCTAAGAGTGCCTACAGTTGTCATAGCCCTTATCTAGTCGGCCACGTAGATATGTGTAATGGTTATAGATTGGTGTGTAGGGGTAACACATGTCATTGCATCATTTACATATGATGCATCTTGCATTTGTTTGGGCCAAGATTGTTGCATTTGATTGACATGCATATATAGATTTAATTTGCATTTATTATTTGATCTCGATCTACTCAGTAGTACGAGCAACTTATTGATTTGGTATGGGGATTTCTGATCATGCCCCCACATGTTATATAGATTGTTAGGTATGTTTTATGCATTTGATTATGCTCTTGTTTCGAAGATTGTTTACTTTGTTTTTACCTGTTTGATTTATCTTGTTTATACCATACATTTATCTATTTGTTATACCCGCAGAGTTCGAGCTCGAACTCACCATCCCTTGCCTCTATTTTTGTTTCAGAAAATTGAAAGCTGTGTCTCGTAGCGCCAGGAGAGAATCCAGCTCTCAGTCCCCAGTCTTGGGTATTTTTGGTTGTTTCGTATTTTATATTTGTATTCAGTGGACGTGTAGATATGTCTTTAATGAACTTATATTTATTTTTATAGACTTTCGGTTTTACGTATTTTATTTTTTCTGCAGAGTTTATTATGCCTAGTATTTATTTTTATGGATTAATAACTACGAGGATATGAATTTTATTATTTATTAATATTGTTGTTAGTCGTGTGTGGTTGTGCTATTATATATTGTTGAGATGGATGTAGACAAGTTTCTAATTCTCCGTCGCACAGGGGAGATGCTGTCCGGTTTTCGAGTAAGCATGGGTCTCTAGGAGCGTGATAAAAGCTTTGATTGAAGAATTTTAAAGATAGTAAAAGTCATTTTTTGTTCCCCCGTGAAACACAGTAGTATTTGTTCTTATACCTTTTATAAGATAATGATCATGATAAAATTCAAAAAAGACATTGTTATGAAAGCAACACTGATGTGAAAAAAAAAATAGTAATAGATGGAACATGAAAGACATTGCGCATGTGAAAAATACGATTGGACAAATGAATATATGAGTTTCCAAGATTAGTAATTTGCAAACTTGAGTCATCACCTACTTGTACCGTAACAAAACCAGTGTATGATAGTACTTCTATAAAGATATTGTAGTTTAATGTGACATAATGAATTGCTCCAGTATCAATATACCATTCAGTAGATAAAAATTTTGAAAATTTATCCCGAGGAGGCACAGACGAAAGAACTTTAGGATAGACTTGTGAAGTAGTTGGTTGTCTTAAAGCTGCAGAACCACCAATAAAGGTTCTGTCGAGTCGTTTATGACATTAAATACTAATATGTCCAATTTGGAGATAAATTTGACATCTTCTTAAAGCTGCAGGACCACCAATAAAGGTTTTGTCGAGTCTTTTCGGACATTGAATACTAGTTAGTATATCCAATTTGAAGACAAATTTGACATCTTCTTAAAGCTGAAGGACCACCAATGAAGGTTTTATCAAGTCTTTTAGGATATTGAATACCAATATGTCCAATTTGGAGAAAAATTTGACATCTCCGAATATCTGACGTCAAAAATAAAAGCAACAAAAATAACACAAGTTGTTGTTGTTGTATCTTGGCTTCTTGCTGAGAAAAATTGCAAGAGTAGAAGAGAAAAGACAAAACACTAGTCGAATGGTGATTGAGTCCAAGGCTAAAGGCATGGAGGCTATTCCTCTTCTCCCCTACTATCCCATCGTGAGTTGACGGATGTTAGAAACGAGGAAGGAGGGTGACGAGCAATAAATCGAGGAGGAAGAGACAAGGCATTAAAAAAAATCTCTTCGAAAAAAAATAAAAAATAACGGTGACAGCAAGCGTCATATGAAAAAGAAGAAGGTGTCGTATAAGAAAAAGCGGTTCATAAGGTAAGAAGAATTATAACTCTGATACCATATTAAAAAGAATAGAAACAAAGAAAAGAAAAGAGGTAACAAAATAACTTTATTGATTGAATAACTCGTCTATGAGATATATAATTCATAGAAGTCTTAAGATGCTTAGTCAAATAAAAAATTAATAAAGAAACTGTTAATTAACATATTCATAAAGAAATAGTCAATTAACAGATTAATAAAGAAAAGAACTAATATAATAATTAATATATATAAATTTGTTTTGACTCGGTTAAAAACCATGCTAAATAATTATTCTCTTTTAGTTAATATTGTTTTATTCAAGAGTAGAGAAAATTATGGAATGCGATTATTTAACAAGTGGAAAAGTTAAAATCAGTTTATGTATAGGTTATATACCATGTAGTAGTTTTGGAAGGTACCACCACGTTGGAAGAATCTGGCTACAGCAAATGCAAGATCTTCAACAGGTCTGTATGGCACTCTACCACCGAAGTCAAGAAACCTACCATGCCACAATATAGAAACAATGAAAGAAAACATATAAAACATGGTTGTGTGACATTGAACAATATACAATTGACCGTAAAATGGAGTCCAAATGCCTTACCATCCAGTCCAATTCTCAGTCCACATTTTTGGTTTCTGATTTGAGTTTGGAGTAAACTGATCACAGTAAAATCCATTGCAAGTGTTGATCTATACAACAGATAATGTAAGTCAGTAACATCTTCAATAGAAAACTTGAAAGTATGGTTGAATATGGCGAAGAAGTGTTGATGAAATATCAGTATATAGAAAAAGTAAGAAAACACAAGATGAAGCATGAAACTCACAATTGGATCAGAGGCATCAGATTGTTGGCACATCACCCATGGTACACCAGTGTCTAGAGAGGTAGCCATTGATGCTGACCAATTGATATATGTTTTAGCTGCAGAACCATAAGCTTCATCAACGTTTCCGTATTCATTTTCAATCTACCATCAAAAAGAAAACCAAATCAGCTACAATGATCAGTCATGCCTGTTCCAGAAATGAAACCTGCCTTTGTTTCACTTTCTAAATCTTTACCTGGGATAAAATGATGGGTCCACCTTGTGATGCATACAATTTTTCCTGTTTCATCATATCAACGATCTTCACGGTGAACCGCTGCATCTCTTTCTGCAGTCATGATTTAGAAATTACGAACTATACATTCCAGAATTTGGGAATTTAATGGGGAGACAAGTAACCTTGAAGGGCTCATTGTCAGTCCTAAACTTGATTCCAGGGATGAAATGCAACCAAACAGGGAATCCCCTGCATCAAATGAGCAACTAAATAAAATCTCCAGGCCAAGTAAATTGGCACTGAAAGATAAAATCAAGAAACCAAATTTTAATTTACCCATAATTCCATTCAGCGCCGACGTAAGGTCCTATCCGAAGGTGTACGTAGAGGCCTGCCGCTGCTACCGTCTTCACGAACCTCACCAAATCCTTCCTCCCCTCGAAATCATACTGTGACGAAGGCAAAAACAAATTATTTTATTTTATTTTTCCCAGGGAATCAAAGTAGAACTAACATACATTTGGTAGGAAGAGTAAGAGAGGCAAGATTTGACCTGGCCCTGGACGGGTTCATGGAGGTTCCAGAAGACGTAGGTGTCGATGACGTCGAGCCCACCGTCCTTGGACTTGCCGATGAGGTCAGGCCACATCTGCGGCATTCATTCCGGAGAGGCATCAATCGAGTATTATTTACTAGTTGAAGTGTGAAAAATAAAGAGAGGCGGGGGAGGTGCGAGAGACCTCGGGAGTGCTGCGAGGGTAGTGAATGGAACCGGAGATAAGCACTCTCCGACTGCCATCGATGACCAGCGCCCTGTGATCGTACGACACATTGGCTGCGGCGCAGAACTGAAGGTCGCAGCAAAGTGAAAGCAACAACAGCAACAGAAGGAATTGTAGAAGCGGTGGTGGTGCCATCTTCTTCCTTCTTCCTTCCCTCCAGCTGTGACGAGAGATCGAGGGGTGGAAGGAAAGGCGGATCGGTGGCATTCACACCGGAGATGGCGATGGATTTATTTATTTATTTATTTATTTATTTATTCGTAACCAGTCTCGGAGTTGATGCATCCACTCTTTCACGGAGAAGGAAAATCATTCTTATTTGGACAAGTTGTTCATAAATTTCTATATTTATTTATTTATTCTCTCGGAACCTCTCCACCGTCACGGAACCAACAATCATCCAATCAATGCGCAACGCCGGTGAATTGAACAATTTCGCAGTCTCCGAGTTGATGCATCCACTCTTTAAAAAATCATGCTTATTTGGACAAGTTGTTCATAAATTTCTATAATTATCGTTTGAATTTTGTCACCGCTTGTCTGTTGTGTTCAATGAATTGTCACGTGGGGTCATGTCCCGTTGTTATTTTCCCACTTTACTTTGGTATATACTAATAAATATATTTTTATTAATAAATATATTAAAAAATTAGAAATATATTAAATAATTAACCAAATAGCAGTTAAATTGAAATAATTGGTCCGATCTCATAAAAAAAATTTATCGACCATCAATATAAATCGGAAAAGTATATATGGAGAACCATCCTTATAGTTAGCATTTTCAGTTATGCTATCCATTAAGAAGAAAAATTATCAATAATATACTATAGTTGAGTCTCGAACACAGTGGAGCTAGACCGATCATCCCATATTAGACTGTTACCTAGTTAATCATTGAAAATTTATTAAATGACACACTTAAAGTTGTAAAATTCTTAAATCACATAACATATTTTGGTAATGATCAAAGAGTGTATTAATTTTGGATGGCTCTCCCATCTTACCCCTCTCACCAAGATTATTTTTCACATGTTGATTTCCAATACATGTTAGCCATATTTTCAAAAAAAATCTAATTCAAAAATATTTCTTCGATATATATTGATGCAAGTCCATGACAATACCCACAAACTTAAAACTTGTCAATGCGAGTGCAAGCCAAACTACGTGCATACATGATCTAAAGATGCAATGTTCGCTTGGACTAAAACTAGTCCTCATGGAAATGGAAGTAAACATACTCGAAAATACGCGGACTCAAAAGTGTCCCCGGTAGGAAACGTCTGCAGCCCATCACATAGGCCGACAAGAGCATCCCAGTGGGAACATCTCCCATATGCTCTCTTCCTCAAGGGTACTCCCATAGGCTCTCCTTTTCTTTTACTCCATTATTTTTATTCACATCTCTCTAACTAACAGTCCAATAGAAGGCATTATTTATCAAGTCGCGACAATAGTTTTACTATGAAGACATCTCCTCTGTACTTTAGTCCCTTTAGTCATATGCCAAATAACTCTCTCAACTCTCCTTGAGTTTGAAGTCCAAGTCCACTAAGGGACGTTGTCAGTGTTAGATGTGTATACTAAAAGACATTACTCTTTTTATATATGAGATCATCTAAATTTTGAAAAGAGAATCACAACTACACTAGGTGTCTGTTTATATTAATACATGCATGAAGTCCAATACTACGCATTATAGATAACATGGTGTGTAGAGTCACACAGAAGATCATGTAATTAGTCTCTTGTCTAGTATAAGTAGAGGCTCACAACCAAGATGGAATTGGACAAACCATCGGAATGGTTGTAATGTAATTAGGTGTGGTTGGTCTTGACCATATAATTACACTAGTGTGCTTTGAGTACATTGAGCAAGATCAAAACCCGAGGTTATCCAATTTGTACTGACTCGATAATTGGATAGGACCTCAGATTTTATTATGGAGTACGATCCCTTAATCCCGATATAATAACGGGCATATATTATTAATTATTATTATTTTGATTTACCAATGGACGAGACCTATTCTGTTAGATCGATAGGCTCGGTAAGTTGGGAGATAATATTAATAGTATGATGTGCTGTTGATTATTGACGGAATCCATGTCCCGGTGAGTCGGGTTGATAATGCCCCCTTGATGAGCTTGAAAGGTTAATCGTGCTAAACCCTGTAGGTGGATTTGATCCGGCATGATAATAAGGTCGAGTGGTACTAGTCAATGATTCAGAGGTTAATTAATTTGAATTGTCAGTAATTTAAATTAATTAACGGGCATTCGATATCTTAAACACGGAGGGATGGACGACTCGTAATAAGTGGAGCTCATATGTAAATATGAGGGTTGGTCAATGAGGGTCCTTTAGTAGAATGAATCCTCATTAATGGATCGGGTTTGGATCCATTAGTAGGTCAAGATCCAACTCCTCCTCATAGTCCCTATCGTAGCCCTATATATACCCTATGGTGGTATGAAACTAAGAATTAATCGATCCAATGAATTAATCCTAAATAACACATGAAAACCTAAACTCTTCTCTCCTCTCCTCCTCCTCCTCCTCCTCCTCCTCTCTCTCTCTCTCTCTATGGCGCCGAAGACATCCTCTCCACGGGCGACCTGCATGCAACGAATAGCAACATTCTTTGCAATTCGAAAATTGCAATTATAATTGAAATTTTGCAATTAATCAAGGAGGCAGCCAAAATTCTCCAATTGGAGAATTTAAATCTTCAAGTTGCATGCAACCACTTCAAGCGGCTTCTCTCTGCTTGGAGAAGAGTTGGGCGCCGGCTTCTCTATGCTTGGAGTTGGGCGCCGGCTTCTCTATGTGGAAGAAGGGCGCCGGCTTCTCTGTGCTTGGAGATGGGCGTCGGCTTCTCTACGTGGAAGAAGGGCGCTGGCTTCACTACTTGGAGAAGGCTAAGTTGCGTGAGCTATTGGCCGTCGGCTTCTGTGCGTCGAGAAGGGACCTAGAGCACCGGCTGCGGACTGTGGAGGAGTTGCTCTCCAAGGAACAAAGTCGGTTTCAACTTTGTCTTGAAGCAACTCACAGTTCGGGTGTCGGCGATGGAGGAAAAGAGTGGTAGGAATTGTGTTTGAATTATCTTCTTCCTTGGAATGGCCGGTGGCATCCCTTTAGTTAGGGATTGGTTGGTACAAGGAGAAGGGATCGACTTAGTGACCACGGTTCTTATTAGATTATCGCTCACACGACGTCCAAGAGGGGAGAGTCATACGGTAGAAGATCATACGGTAATGGAAGGTATAATTCTTCCTGGGCTCCTTTGTTTATTTTGTGCCTTGTTTATTTGCCTCGTCATTTCATGTGAGTTATTTAATTATTTTGATTGCGAATCATAGCCAATAATTAATTAACTGTGTTAGATCGTGGCGCTTGCTAGAGAGGGGGTGAATAGCACTTTTTCGGTTTCTTTCTCTACAAGAGGATTAGCACAATACAAACAAAATAATGAAAGACAAGGAAAACAATGCTAACACAAAAATTTTACTTGGTATCCACCCCGAAAGGTGACTAATCCAAGGATCCACGCGAGTACACCACCTCCACTATGAAATGTCTCCTTCAAGGTGGAGAAAACCTTTACAAGGTTGTCCTCTTCCTCTTACAAGATGGAAATGAAAGCTAGAGGAAGAGCTGATCACTTTGGGCACTAGCAACACTTTGGTACAGTAAAAAATCATACCTTCCTCGTGCCAAAAAGTCTCCTTTAAATAAGAGTAAAGGACAGCTTCGCAAGCTATCCAGCCCGCGCCAGTCGACTGCCCCTGAGGCAGTCGACTGGTATAGCCTTAAATGCTAGCCAACGGCTAACTCAACGGCTATATTTTCGGGTTACCAGTCGACTGCCTCTGCAGCAATCGACTGGTCTAGAGTGAGAAACATTCTGTGCGTTCTGGCAGTCGACTACCTTTCTACCAGTCGACTGCCTAGCTTACACACTCACTCACTTTTACTCCGAACACTCTCCTTCACGTGTGCCTTCAGGTACACTCTCTTGGCTTGCCCCTTGAAGTCTTCTTCCACCGACTATCGTCCCTCGGATGCACACACAAGTCTTCCCTTGGCTTGCCTCCATGCCACCCTTCACGTGTGCCCTTTGAAGTCCACTTCCCGGCTTGCCCTTGGAGTCCTTCTCCCTCGGCTTTCGTCCCTTGAATATGTCCTCCATGTGTGATTCTCCAAGTCCTGCAAACTCAATCACACATATCAAATAACAACACAACACCCTAACCTTAAACATATTGGCACACACATCAAAACTATGATCTCCCCGATCATCCTTGGGTCGACTGCCTCAACAATCTCCCCCTTTTTGATGTGTGCAATATGTTTAAGTTAGGGAGTAAATAATAGCAAATAACAGCCAATAACAATAATTGAAACACCAAGACATAGTAAGTAATCAAGAGATAACCTCCCCCTTAACATATGTCTTCTCCATTTTCAATTTTCATAAACACAAATTAAACCAAAGTTAAGTTACAAACCTAACTTAAACCACCCATTCTCCCCCTTTGATACCATCAAAATGATTGCCCCAAGCAATACTAACCTATGGAATCAAATGGAAGAACAATCCATTTCTGAAAAACTGCTTAGTTTCTGAAATCAGCCGTATCAGTCGACTGCCCCTGGGGCAGTCGACTGATACTCTGTCAGTCAGACTTTCAGGTTTTTGAGCCGAAATTCAGAAACTCCCCAGAAATTCCAAAAAATTTCAAAAATTGTAAAAATTTGTAAACATGTTTCAATTAAGATACTCTATCAGGGAAAAATATCATTTCGTGAAAATTTCAAACATGTTTGACTTTTTGACAAAAATTCAAAATTCTTGAAAAACACTAAGTTTGTATCAAAATTTCATCCTAGTTTTGCAATCATATATGTTCTAAGCTCATAACAAAACATATGAAACACAAAATAATTTTCAAATGTTTAAAATGTCTAACTATGATCTTTGGGCAAAATGCCCATTACTTTCCCCATGGTTGGTCTATTTTTCATAATTTGATACTTCTAATGATCCAACACTATGTCATAAGCACAAGTGAATCATTTGTATCGTCCTAATGGATCAAGCACTACCTTTCTAATATATTACTCTAATGTTCATCCTATACTTTTACAAAACACATACCAAGGCCTCTTCTTAAGGATGTGAACTCCGATTCGGAAAGAGGCTTGGTAAAAATGTCGGCTAGGTTTGACTTTGACTCAACATAGTGTAATTCTATGTCTCCCCTTGCCACATGATCCCTAATGAAGTGATGCTTCACTTCAATGTGTTTTGTTCTAGAATGGTGAACCGGATTTTTAGTCAAGTTGATTGTACTTACATTATCACACAAAATCTTGACCTTGGAGTAATGTAACTCATAATCCTCTAAGGTGTGCATGATCCAAAGTAGTTGGGACACACAACCACCCATTGCCACATATTCGGCCTCCGTTGTTGATAAGGCAATACATGGTTGTTTCCTACTACTCCAACTAACTAAGGATGACCCAAGGAATTGACATCCTCCACTAGTACTCTTCCTATCTAGTTTACAACCCGCATAGTCCGAATCGGTGTATCCAATAAGATCAACATTTGGGGTTCTAGGATACCAAAGCCCGATATTAAGAGTATCTTTTATATACCTTAGGATCCTTTTGACTACCACTAAATGAGACTCTTTGGCACATGATTGGTATCTTGCACACATACCTACTGCAATAATATATCGGGTCTACTAGCGGTTAGAGATAATAGACTACCAATCATGCTCCTATATTGTTTTGAGTCTACCATTTTTCCTTCAACATCACTATCCATTTTGACATTTGTTCCTATAGGGTAGATGCTACCTTAGCATTTTCTAGTCCAAATTTCTTTAGCATTTCCCTAGCATACTTAGTTTGATACACATGAGTCCCTTCATTCGTTTGCTTAACTTGTAGCCCTAGGAAGAAGGTCAACTCTCCTACAAGACTCATTTCAAATTCATTCTTCATACACTTAATGAATTCATGGAGGAATTCACTATTTGTTGACCCAAAGATGATATCATCTACATAAACTTGGGCAACAAATATGTCCTTATCCTTAAACTTTAGGAATAAAATTGGGTCAATTGTTCCTCTCCTAAAACCCTTGGACACTAAAAATGAGGAAAGCCTTTCATACCAAGCTCGGGGAGCTTGTTTCAATTCATACAAGGCTTTTCTTAATTTATAGACATGTCTAGGGTAATTTGGGTCTTCAAACCCGGGAGGTTGTTCTACATAGACCTCTTCCTTAATGACCCCATCAAGGAATGTCGACTTCACATCCATTTGGTGAAGTGTGAAACCATGTGAGCGGCATATGCTAACAAAATTCTAATAGACTCTAATCTAGCTACGGGGGCATATGTCTCATCATAATCTAGTCCTTCAACTTGGTTAAACCCCCTAGCCACCAATCTAGTCTTGTTTCTAGTGATTTTGCCTTGGTCATCTAGCTTGTTCCTAAAGACTCATCTTGTGGTCACAATGGTACAATCATTGGGCCTAGGAACCAACTCTCATACCTCACTCCTTTCAAATTGATTTAACTCCTCTTGCATGGCTAAGACCCAATCAACATCACCTAATGTCTCATCAATAGATTTCAGTTCTAATTGAGAAATCAAAGCAATTTGACTACTTTGTTCCCTAAAGTAAGACCTAGTCCTTACCCCTTGAGTGACATCACCTACTATTTGGTCAATGGGGTGATCTTGGTGATGTCTCAAGGGCCTAGAGGTTGTGTGTTCATTAGCTACATGATCCTCATCCTCTAGTGTACTTCTTCCTCCCCCTTGATCATTACCCTCCAAATGTAAGTCTTGGATTCCTTGGGCAAGGGGTTGACTTTCTTCTATGTCCTTATCAATTGATGCTTTCCTAGGGTAGGTGTTAGTAGATTCATCAAAATCAACATTTGAAGATTCCTCAATTACCTTGGTCCTTTTGTTGTACACTCTATACCCCCTACTAGTGGATGAATAACCAACGAAGATCCCCTCATCCGCTTTAGATTCAAACTTCCTTAAGTCATCCTTGGTGCTTAGAATGTAGACCTTACATCCAAAAATCCTAAAGTAATGAACTTGTGGAATTCTCCTATTCCACAACTCAAATGGAGTTTTACCTAAGAACCTATGAACTAATACCCGATTTTGGATGTAACAAGCAGTATTTACGGCTTCGACCCAAAAGTAGCTAGGAAGGGAATATGCATTAAGCATAGTCCTAGCGGCTTCTTGTAGGGCTCTATTTCTCCTCTCTACTACCCCATTTTGTTGTGGGGTTCTTGGGCACGAAAATTCATGTTTGTACCCATTTTCTAGATAAAATTGTGAGAAGTTTGAATTTTCAAACTCCCCACCATGATCACTCCTAATACGGTTGATTTTAAGGTGTTTCTCATTTTCAACCCTCTTTCTAAACCCTATGAATATCTCTAAGGAATCATCCTTATGTTTCATGAAAAACACCCAAGTAAATCTAGAAAAGTCATCTACAATTATTAAACAATACTTACTCCCTACTAGTGAGGGAGTGTTATGGCAATCAAAAAGATTCATATGTAATAATTCTAAAGGTAAAGTAGTGCTAGTTAAGGTTTTACCTTTGTGTGATGATTTTGATTGCTTACCCTCTTGGGCATGCATCACACATCTTGGTCTTCTCATACTTGATCATGGGGAGCCCCTCCACTAACTCCTCCTTTGCCACTCTTGCAATGCTCCTCATGTTAATGTGCCCAAGTCTCCGGTGCCACAACCATCCTCCTTCTTCTTTAGATATGAGACACTTAGGCAAATTGTTAGAAGTATAAGCAAGATTAAGATAGTAAAGAGTAGCCTCTCTATACCCTTCTAGCATGATACTCTCGGATTCATTTTGCTTAATTAAACACTTTCTAGCATGAAACTCAATCCTATATCTCGCATCACAAAGTTAACTTACACTAAGTAAGTTAAATTTCATTCCCTTAATTAAAAGAACTTTATAGATAGAGATTGTAGGAGATACCTCAATGGTGCCCCTACCAATTATTTTGAGTTTCCCACTATTTCCAAATGATACAGTCTCTTCTCTTAGGTAGCTAATAGTCATGAACTTGCTTACATCTCCGGTCATATGTCTTGAGTACCCACTATCTACAATCCATATTTTTTAGACACCCTTCACTTTCACCCATACAACATGGAAAACACAAGCTTTTGGTACCTAAATTTTAGTTCCACAAGAATCATTTAAATACTTCTTTGGTACCCAAGCCTTCTTTGTATTTCCCTTAACCCCTTGTCTTCTAGAGGCACTCTTTCTACCCATAAGTGAAACAAAGGCTACTTCCTTGGTCTTTGGCCTATAACCTATCCCGACTTTGTTGTAAACGGCTCTTTGACTATTTATTATCATATCAAGGTTGCTAAAGCCAACTTGAAACTTTCTAAGTGCCTTGGTTAGGTCTTCTACCTTTTCCCTTAGTTCCTTATTTTCATTTTCAAGACATGAATCATTTGACATAGTAGAAGAATCATGCAAATTTTCCTAGCCTTAGCCAAATCAACATTTGTACTAGTAATAATTTTGACAAGAGTAGAAAAGGGTAAGCTATATACCTCACTTACCGATGCCTCGGATTCAGATGATGATGAGGCTTCACTTTCGTCTTCACTACTTGAGCTTCTCTCATCATCGAATGACTCCAAGTTGTCCACTCCCATTAGTGCGAAGTGTGACACGTGATCATCCTCTTCCTCCGACGATGATGGATCATCCCAAGTAGCTTTTAGGCTTGTGGCGCTCTTGCCCTTTTCTTTTGACTTCCTCTTCTCACTCTTCTTCTTTTCTTCCTTCTTGTCATCTCTTTTCTTGAGTTGTGGACACTCATTCTTCATGTGGCCCTCTTGGTGGCAATTGTAGCAAATTATGTCTTTTCCTTTGCTCTTGCTTCTTGACCCTTTCCTACCATAAGATTTGTTATAGAAATTTTTAAATGCTCTTCTCATCTTCCTTACCATGTAGGCCTCTTGGTCACTATCCATTGAAGCACTAGACTCCTCCGATTCGGATGATGAGGAGTAGATCACCTTCTTCTTCTTCTTCTTTTCCTTTTCTATGATGAATGCTACACCTTTTTCTTTGGAAGAGATGTTAGCTTGCTCATGTAATTCAAATTCACAAAGCAAATCATCTAACTTTACCGTAGATAAATCCCTTGATACTTTATAGGCATCAACCATTGATGCCCACAATGTAGTCCTAGGGAAAGATTACAAAACATATCTTACGAGATCTCGGTTTTCAACCTTCTCACCAATTACATGTAACTCATTGATGATTTCCTTTACTCTTCCATGTAATTGGCTAACCGTCTCGTTGGTCTTCATGGAGAGTGATTGTAATTGAGCCACCAAGAGGTCCTTCTTTGCCCTCCTTGACTCGTTTGAACCTTCGTTGAGCTCGACTAGTTTCTCCCATAATTCCTTTGCGCTCTTGAAAGGCCTCACCTTGTTAAGTTGTTCCTTTGACAATCCACATTGAAGTGTGGTGGTGGCCTTGGCATTTGCTTGTGCCTTCTTCATGACTTCCTTTGGCCAAGTTCTCATTGGTAGTGGCTCTCCTCTTTCGTTGACGGGTGCCTCAAATCCATCTACAACACTCAACCAATTCTCAATCATTCATTAAATAGTACTCCTTCCTACCTTTTCAATAGGCGAAGTCGTTTCCATCGAAGAATAGTGGCCTTGCGGTGCTATAGCCCTCTTGAAACACCATTTCTTTGTACTCCGGTCGACGGTGAGTTCTCCCGAAGTGAACCGGCTCTGATACCACTTGTTAGATCGTAGCGCTTGCTAGAGGGGGGTGAATAGCACTTTTTCGATTTCTTTCTCTATAAGAGGGTTAGCACAATACAAACAAAATAATGAAAGACAAGGAAAACAATGCTAACACAAAGATTTTACTTGGTATCCACCCTGAAAGGTGACTAATCCAAGGATCCACGTTAGTACACCACCTCCACTATGAAATGCCTCCTTCAAGGTGAAGAAAACTTTACAAGGTTGTCCTCTTCCTCTTACAAGATGGAAATGAAAGCTAGAGGAAGAGCTGATCACTTTGGGCACTAGCAGCACTTTGGTACAGTAAAAAATCGTACCTTCCTCGTGCCAAAAAGTCCCCTTTAAATAAGAGTAAAGGACAGCTTCGCAAGCTGTCCAGCCCTCACCAGTCGACTGCCCCTAGGGCAATTGACTGGTATAGCCTTAAATGCTAGTCAACGGCTAACTCAACGGCTATATTTTCAGGTTATCAGTCGACTGCCTCTGGAGTAGTTGACTGGTCTAGAATGAGAAACATTTTATGCGTTTTGGCAGTCGACTGGTTCGACTGCCTAGCTTACACACTCACTCACATTCACTCCGAACACTCTCCTTCATGTGTGCCTTTAGGTACACTCCCTTGGCTTGCCCCTTGAAGTCTTCTTCCACCGGCTATCGTCCCTCGGATGCGCACACAAGCCTTCCCTTGGCTTGCCTCCATGCCACCCTTTACGTGTACCCTTTGAAGTCCACTTCCCGGTTTGCCCTTGGAGTCCTCCTCCCTCGGCTCTCGTCCCTCGGATATGTCCTCCATGTGTGATTCTCCAAGTCCTGCAAACTCAATCACACATATCAAATAACAACACAACATCCTAACCTTAAACATATTGGCACACACACATCAAAACTATGATCTCCCCGATCATCCTTGGGCCGATTGCCTCAACAAACTGGACTCCGACCATAAACATAAAAGTCGGTGATCCATTTATCGCCTTTTCCGCGGTCGAACGGTTAAGCAAATTACAAGGCCCGATCTTTGTGATTGGCCGAGTTGTAATTTGGATCGTTCGATACGGGACGAGATGGCCGTTGGGAGACGGGTCTCCATTCGGATTAATTTTTTAATCCATAGACATGGAGTGGTCTCTCAAGGACGACCAAGTTTTCGCTAAGGAAACCCGCCAAGTCATACTCAACAATCAGCTACCTATCGAGTTTCTCTGTTCAACTCTCCTTAAATTTGAAGTCCAAGTCCACAAAGGAGTGGCACCAGCCAAACTATGAGAGCAGTCCTTAAAGAAAATCTCTCTCCTGTAGTCTAACTCCTCTAGTTGCTTTGTCTCCTTATCCCTATTGGCTCTTTTAGATGCCACAACTTTGTAGCAAGCTATGTGGTGAGTCCAAGAATATCATAGGACCCCTGGGGGTAGTGGTAGTCAACTGGCTTGGTGGTCGGCAACAAAAGGAGTACCCGTCACATCACAAGGTGTCTCATATCTAAAGTGGTAGTCATCATTCTTTACCTAAGGATTAATTTATACCTGTTCATAGTATGGTGAGTCCTAGATGTTAGAGCATGCCTCTGATAGGAAATGACAACTGCCTATGCCTCTAACATGAAGTGACAATTGCTTACACCTCTAAATGAAGTTGTAGGTCCTAGTAGGTTGGCTTGAGGAGGGTGAATAACCCTGCAAATCAAAACTTGATCTTTTGCTTTTAAACTCAGCAAAAATAATAAATTAGTTAAACAATTAAAATAATCAACATCAACAACTAAAATAAAAGAGGCAACCATATTTTTATTTAGTTACAATGAGGGTGTTTGCTAATTCAAGACAGTTGGAAGCTCTAAAATACTCTTTCGTGGATAAATTTTATCCACGACGACAATGATAGCCTAATAGTTATTGTTCACTTAGGGCTCCCTAGATCAGACCGAAGGCGCCCTTAGTCCCAATCTAGGGCGCCTTGTGCCTTTCAGCTACTGCTTCAATCTTCGCACCTGAGGCGTCCTTAAACAAACTTAAGGTGCCTCGAGTCTTCAAGGTCACCTTTCCAGTTGACCTTTTTCTCTCTCGTTCGCTTGGGTGATGCTTTGGCTGTCCGGAGTTGAGCTCACTCGGACCCAACTCCAACTTTCTCCTCGAACGAATTTTCTCCCCAGATTCTCACCCTCGGACATCGTGCAAGTCCTTCTCATCCACCGGTGTACTCTTCCATAGCTTCTAATCCCTCAGATGCACAAGCCTGTTGGTTCCCTTCCCTATGTCATCCTTCTCGCTCGCCACATCTTTCGCTCGACTCCTTATACTCCTAAGCTCCTGTACACTTAGACACAAATCAAACCATATAGGATCTAACTTAACTCGATTAACAACATCAAAATCAACACAGGGTACTTAAAGAAGTGACAACTGCCTTATGCATAAATGGTCCCCTGCCTATACCTCATAAAGGTGAATTGACATGGGTGGCTGCATACGCGAAACCAAACTCCATATCTATAAAAGACAAATAAAGTTTATTGAAAGGGGGTTTCTCTATTTTCCTCTCGAATCACTTTGCCAAACAACTCATTGTGAGAAAAGACAATGGTTTGACAACTTCAAACACTATTCTTCTTCTTCTTCCATTTCTTCTACTACTACTTCAGTTTAAGATCTTCCTCCAACGAAAGGCACTCTACATCACGGTCTGCTAAGTCCTTCCTCTAGCAGAAGACACTCTACTCCACAACTATGGTCTGCTGCCTACTGAGTCCATTCTCCAGTGGAAGGCACTCTACTTCACTTCTTGCTAAGTCCTTCCTCTAGCAAAAGACACTCTCCTACACAACTTTGTTAGGGTTGTAAGGTAACAAACATAGTTCCACATTAAAAATATATAAGAAAGAGCATGAGCTTTTAAGGAAATTAGATATTTTCAGAATTTTATGATATTATACACTTTAGGGATAAGTCCTTATGATTTTATTGTTGGACTTTAAATACTCAAATGGTCTCGTACAAATAGAGATATTTTTTCCTTATAAGCTCATGCTTTTTCTCATGTATTTTCAATATAGGACTATATTTTCAACCTTGCAACCCCAACAATTTCCTCTCCAACAAAGGATTATAGGGCTCTCTCACACGGAAAGTCTATCCGTTTGACATCCAATCCTCAACTCATCAGGTCTTCCTGCCCCTCAGTCCAACCAACCTTCTACGTCTTTCTACCTCTTGGTCCACCCGACCTACTAGAACTTTCTTGTCTAGTCGTAACTAGGGCTTCCTGCTTGGTGTCTGGTCCTTTTGATTCGAACATGGAAGCCCTCACTTCCTTTGTTCAAGATTAATATTCTACTTATATGACTCCATTAGACCATAGCTCTTGTGCACAGTTAGCAGTTAGACCTTTTGGCAGTCTAGACTCTGATACCAATTGTTAGCACTGAAGGAATTTATATATCTCCATAATGGTATTATATTGTCCATTTTAGGCCTAAATCCTAATGTTTTTGTTTTTTAGTTTTACTCAAAAGACCTCATACCAATGGAGATATCTTTCCCTTATAAGTTCTGTTGGGACCGGGTGCATGTCGACAAGGATACGAGTTCGTAAAATTCAAAATTTTTACGTGCAGCGGAAGAATTTGCATAAAATAATTTCCTAAATTATTTTAACTTCGTATCTAGCATGCAATCTTATGGTGTGTTGACATAATCATAAAATAAAACTTTACGGAAAAGTAAACTAATTTACTTTATACCTTTCGTAACTCGAAGAAAAGGGACGAGATCCAACCGTAGCGTCCCTTGGAAGCTTCGCCTCTATTCGTGTCCATGCCGAGTTCTCTTCGGGATGACTTCGCAAAGTCACGAGTTTTGTGCCAACGAGAACTACTAGATTCTCGGAAGGCGCAACTAGAAGAATAAGAGAGAAATTAGGAAACTAACCAATGATGTAACAGAATCGAATTCCGAGAAGAGACGAGTCGCTATCCGCTTCTTCTTCTTCTTGTTTGGGTTCTCCTTCTTCTTGTTAGCTCACGCCAACCTTGCTTGGAGTTGATAGGGTGCGCTGGCCCTAGCAACCAAGAGGGAGCCAGCCCTAAACAAATGAAGGGCGCCGGCCCTAATGAAGGAGAAGGAGGAATAGAGGAGAGATTAAGAGAGAGAGAGGGAGAGAATAATTAATCTCTTAATTGGAATAAGGGCTAGCCTTTGGTTCCTTTATATAGTAGCAACTCATTTGCTAAGTCTCCCTCTAAACTGAATTAACGGAATTAACAGAATTAGTTATAAGAAATTTATCTTATAAATTTTCTTATTACTTATTCCGTTTAAGTCTAGTCTTATTATAACTAATTTATAATAAAACAAATTAATTATCATAAGAAAATTTATCCTATAAATTCTCTTATGAATTTTATTATAACTAACTTTATAATAAAACTAATTAATTATCATAAAAAATTTATCCTATAAATTCTTATGAATTATTCCGTTTAAACCAAGTTTTATTATAACTAATTTATAATAAAACAAATTCCTCTTCTCTTTAAATTATAGAATAAATTTTATAAGAAATTTATAAACTTTCTTATTATGGAAAAATCAACTCATAATTGATTTTATAAAATTAAAATAAACCCAATTCATGGATTATTTTAATCTTCCATAAAAGAATAAATTTCTATAAATTTATTTATATAAATTTCTTTATACAAATTTATTTATCCATAATTTATAAAATAAATCGCGCTGGATTTATCTTATTAATTAAACCAAAATTAATTGGTTTTCTCCTCTTATTGTGGCCGGCCACCAAAGGGGTTTTGGCACCCTCTTTGGCAGGCCAAAACCAACCCGAACCGCCGCGAATTAAACTCATTTAATTCGCCCGAAAAGCCTTCAAAAGACTTAGCCATTTTTAGCTTCCATTGCGCCTCTGACTAACTCAGATTCGACTTATTTCTCTTGATCGGAAAATCCAATTTTCAACTCGTTTTAAATCCCTCGGATTACTCGTAGTGCGTGTGACTAAATACGCTTTCGATTTATGTTGGTCGTCTATAATTAACTAATTATAGAACGATCATGAGTGGCACCTAGTAGTACATCATGATCCCTAATTAATCGAAAGATCAACGGTTTGACCTCAGAAGAAATTATTCTGAAACCCTTCAGCAGCTCTAATGAATCGTGCCCCATTCCCTTCACCACCTTATACCCACTTGGTTCAGGACACGGTCAATGGTGTCAGTCCCCACTAGGCTGACTACGTCACACCTAGCCCAAGTAATGTCTTACTCGTCCTTTGGATTTCTAATTACTCTCATGTATTTTAGAGACTCTCACTCTAAACATGATATGCTCTGGCCAGAGGCTTTGAGTAATAATCCATCGATAGGCCTGGGTATACATCTCCTCGCAAGGAGTGCTGAATCCTTTGTAGGCTGTTCAAACATCTTCGGGCACTTCGGCTTATACCCGATCATCCTGGGTCCACACCTCCTTGGAGATGCTTGCTTAAGATGTCAAAGTATAAGTCTCTATGACCAAGATGACTTGAACACCGCAAGTCAAAGGAACATCGCACTTAAGCCGCAGTAAGATCTTCATTGACATATCTACATGTAGATTCCCATATGAAGTCTTACAGCTAGTCACTCCAATGAACTAGTTCCCTTAACTAGCATCCATGTTTATCTCCGGACATCTCAATGTCACCAGCCAGTGAGAATCAGCTGAATAGAGAATAACCCATGCTAGTCTCAACAGAACTGATAATGTCCGTATTTATCAATTCATCGACTAGGGATATTTCCAACACTTCACATTTGCACATTTAGAGATAATCACTAGTTGTGATCCCATCACAAATTCTCTTATGCTGTGAACTGTATGACGGACATTCAGTAGATGAGTTTAAGGCGATTGCCAATCAAATACACAAATATGTATACTCAAATAGTGAATTATCATTTATTGAAATAAATGTTTACAATCATAAGGCGATTGCCTTAGGACACTTCTCTCGTATCACTAACAAGTTCATGATTTTTCTCGTATGTTTTTAATGTGGGACTTTTTTGCAATCTTATAACCCAACAACTCCCTCCAAAAGGTCTCATACTAATGGAGATATATTTTCCTTATAAGCTCATGCTCTTTCCCGTGCATTTTCAATGTCGGATTTTATTTGCAACCTTGTAACCCCCAACAATGCCCCCTTAAATGAAGGACCACAGGGCCCTCTCACATGGAAAGCCTGTGTTTGACCTCCGATTCTCAACTCACCAAGTCTTCCTACCCCTCGGTCCAATTGAACTACTAGGTCTTCCTGCCCCTTGGTCTACCTCACCTATTAGGACTTCTTTGCCTAGCCAAAACTAGGACTTCCTGCCTGGTATCTGGTCCTCTTGATCCAAACACGGGAGTCTCACTTCCTTTGTTTGAGGTTAATATTCTACTCACATAGCTCGAATAGACCATAGCTCTTGTGAGCAGTCGGTGATTAGACTTTCTGGTAATCTAGGCTCTGATATCAATTGTTAGGATCGAAAAATTTTAGATATCTCTGTAATGGTATTGTCTACTTTGAGCCTAAGACTTCATGGTTTTATTTTTGGGCCTTACTCAAAAGGTCTCATACCAATGGAGATGCATTTCCCTTATAAGTTGATGATCTTTTTGATGTGTTTTCAATGTGAAACTTTGTTTGCAACCTTGAAACCGAACAAACTTTGCTTCACAACCTACCAAAGCCCTTTCTTCAGCGGATGACACATCGACTCTCAAAAACTCTTCCTCCAGCTAAAGACACTTTACTTCATATCCTATTAAAGCCCTTCCCCTAGCCGACGACCCCTTAGCACACAGCTTGCCAAAGCCCTTCCTTTGCGGAAGACCTCTCTTTTATAGTTCAAGCTCTCTTCTTGAGGGAGACACCTTCTTATTTAGCACTTTATCGACTTAAGCATTAGAGGGGCTAAGCCAACAAAGTCGACCCCCACTCACCGGTGTTGATATTGTGGCAAGTCGTAGGTGGAGTTATACGAAGATAGCAGGATATAGAAAACTAAAGGCTCTGTGGAGCTGAACCCGAGGTCATGGACTAGGAGTCCTCTGGAGGATTGTCGCAGGCCCACTAAGCTACTAAAGATCAAAAGCTCTATGAGTATGGACCATAACTAAGTGGGGTGATCGAACTAGGAGGCCCAAGAGATGGTGGATATGGATTGCATTATTTTGGCCTTGGGGCAGTCGACTGGTCCGAGGCCCAAAATTCTCTGTGAGTTTTGGCAGTCGCCTACCCCTAGGGCAGTCGACTGCCCTGCCTCTCTGCTTAGTCCCAACCACTCCGAACCTTCTCCTTCACGTATGCCTTCAGGTCTGCTCCCTTGGCTTGCCTCTTGAAGACCTCTTTCTTTGGCTATCGTCCCTCGAATGCGCACGCAAGCCTTCCCTTGGCTTGCCTCCATGCCACCCTTCACGTGTGCCCTTGAAGTCCACTTTCCGGCTTGCCCTTGGAGCTCTCCTCCCTCGGCTCTCGTCCCACGGATATGTCCACCATGTGTGATTCTTCAAGTTCTGTAAACTCAATCACACACATCAAATACAACATAACACTCTAACCTTAAACATATTCACACACACACACATCAAAACCATGATTTTCCAATCATTAAAGGGTTGATTGCCTCAACATAAATCACACACTCTAATGATTAAGCTTGGAGGTATTATGTTAATCAACGAAGAAACGACAGTTTGGCATCACGGGTTAACCATCCTTGCCGGTCAATCAACTTATTGTTGGTGCAGAAAGCACCCAAGTCGAACTTGTGTTTTGATAATGGCAAAAGGGTTCAAAAGTTAAGGTATAATGTTTATCTAATATGTTACTCAAGTGTGCAGGAAAAGTCCTAGCGAAGGACTGCTAGGCACCTGGCGAAGGAATGCCAGGATACAAAACCCTAGCGAAGGACTGCTAGGCACCTGGCAAAGGAATGCCAGGATGCAAAGACCTAGCGAAGGACTGCTAGGCACCAGGCGAAGGACGGCTTGGTACTGAAGACCTGGCGAAGGACAGCTAGGCACCTAGCGAAGGATTGTTGGGCAAAAGTCCAACCGGAGGAGCCAGTTGACATCAGGTAAATTCTCCCGAGAGTAGTAGGTGAGGACGCGTTCCCCGTTGAGGGAACAGTAGGCGTCGGTTCGACCTAGGGCTCCATTTGGGAGACCCAAAGTCAGAACCAAGACAGCTAAGGCTGTATAAAACTAACATATTATTGCTTTATGTTGTTTTGGACTAACCCTGGATGCAGGACCGAATGAACGAGTGTTTGCAGCTCAGAGAGCCTCAAAGGAGTGAGGCAGCAGCTGAGTAGGGCGCCCGGAGTGTCCCGGGCGCCCCCAAGGTGAATACAAAACAGATGAAGCGAAAGAAGTACTTCGGCAGCTTATGGGCGGGGCGCCCCCGCGCTCCCGGGCGCCCCCCCATGCTCCCGGGCGCCCCCAGTTTAAGCTAACGAAGCAGAAGCCAGCGAAGCCAAACGGATAAGAGGTGACCCAGTCAACCCGGGCGCCCCCGTCAAAACCTGATCCCGAGATTGAAGGGATCAAAGCTGACCGAGAGGAACTCGGATCAGAGCTGACTGAGCGGAACTCGGATCAGCTGACACGTGGGGGGCGCCCCCAACGTTCTGAGCGCCCCCAGGGGCTATAAAAAGGCCCTCGACCCCAAGGCTTCAGGCATTCAATTCTTCCAACGCATTCACGCTCTTCTACGCTCACCCTTTGCTCCGGAAACCTCCCGACTCGAGATACAAGCGCCAATGACGTCCCTCTGCTCTGAAAATACAATCTACAACGGACGTCGGTAACGAAGAACTTCTTTTAAGTTTACTGCACTAGTCTTGTAATACATCTTGTAAACTATTTTTGCGACATATAGAATTACCCACAGAAAATGGTCAACGACCGTGGGCCTTGGAGTAGGAGCCGACCGCGACTCCGAACCAAGTAAAAAACTTGGTGTTTGCGTGTGTTTGTGTTAATTTCCGCTGTGCATTCTCTATTTCTTAATCCGAACGTTTAACGATATTCACCCCCCCCTCTATCGTTTCTCTTGATCCAACACTTATAAGTGGTAACTGTAGGATCATGTAGGACCATCCTTCCAATCATCTTTGCTTGCAGTTCACTCCTCCAAGGCTTATTATTACCTAGGGTTACCTAGCTTTACTCATTAGGGCTTTTCCACCTAGCTTCACTCACTAGGGTCTAGCTTCACTCACCAGGACTTTCACCAACCTAGCGTCACTCACTAGGGCCTAGCTTCACTCTGAGGCCTTTCACCGGGCTAGTTTCACTCACTATGGCCTGGTTTCACTCACCAAGACTTTACTTGAAGATCACTCCTCCAAGACATAAGGTTCTTGCTCCTAGGGTTTTTTTTTCTTGTTAGTCACTTGGTAGTGTTAGAACCTTTATGCCTAGCTAGAGGGGGGTGAATATCTTTTCTTGAATGCCGCCTACAAAATATTAGCCAAAACACAAGAGAAAGATAGCCAAAAATAATTAAGAATTAAGACAATGTTAACTCCCTGATTTACTTGGTCTTTACCTCCTTGAGATGACTTATCAATGATCCACACCCACACAATCAAGATCCACTATGCTCTTCTCCTTTTTAATCATACTTGAAGGTGGAGAAACCGTCACAAGATGATATCTTCCTCTTTTACAAGATGAGACTAAGAGTATGAGGAAGAGAGTAGGCTTTGGAAGCTTTGGGCACTTAGAAGAGGATTTTTTAATCACAATTCGTAGCATCTTCATTCCCCAAGACTTCCTCTTAAATAGAGGAGATAGCTGTTAACAAAATAACTCAGCTCAGATACCAGTCGACTGCCCCCAGGATCAGTCGATTGGTGTCCAGCCAACTGCTAGCCAATAGCTAGTCTAACGACTGGATTTCAAACAGACCAGTCGACTGCTACATGCTGTTCGACCTTACGGAAAGATCAGTTGACTAGTTCTCTTACCAGTCAGCTGGTATAGTTCACTCTCAGTAGTGCCAGTTGACTGCTTCCCTTGCCAGTCGATTGCCCTACTTACAAGCTCACTCTCAACCTTTCCAGAGTCCATCCTTTGCGTATGCCTTGAAGTCCAATTCCTTGGCTTGCCCCTTGAAGTTCTCTTCCTTCGGCTCTCGTCCCTCGGATGCAGACACAAGCCCGCAACTTGTCTCCATGTCATCCTTCGCGTATGCCATTGAAGTCTACTTCCTCGGCTCGCCCTTTGAAGTCCTCTTCCTTCGGCTCTCGTCCCTCGGATGCTTCACTCCATTGTTCCTCATGTGTGGTTCACCAAGTCCTGCAAGACTCAAATACATATATCAAACCAACATGAAATCTAACTTAATCATATTGACACACACATCAAAACTCATGATCTACCCGATCAAATTTGGGCCAATTGATCAACAATCTCCCTCTTTTTGATGTGTGACAATATGTTTAAGTTAGGCACAAAGATATCAATTGAAAATTAGAGTCATAGTATACTAAGAAGTATAAGCATGCATCCTCTCCCTTAACCTATGCCCTATCACATGATTTTCAATTTTTGCATAAACATGGAGACAATAAAGTTAAATTCTAACTTAAACCCTTCAATTCTCCCCCTTTGACACCATCAAAAAGATTGTACCAAACAATGTTAACCTATGGTATCAATTAAGGACAAGGTTTCAAATTCTAAAAATACATAGAAATCAAAAAACTCAGGTGACTGGTCTCATCGAAACTGCTCTTTCTTCCTAGAAACAGTAAGCTCAGTCGACTGACCCTTGATACCAGTCGACTATTGCATTTCTGATTCGAATTTCAGCCTTTTGAGCTGAAATTCAGAAATATATAAAAAATTTGAAAAATCATGAAATTTTGCAAACGTATTTCATTTGATATCCTCTAACAGAAAAAAATATGGTTTCATGAAAACTCAAAATATTTTTTAAATTTTTGACCAAAATTCAAAAACTTTGAAAAACCTTCAACTTTGTATCAAAATCAGGCCCTAGTTTTGAACCCTTGTGTTTTTCAAATCTATGTCATAGCAAATAAAACATAGAATTATTTTTAAAACATTTAAAATGTCCAACTATGATCTATGGGCAAGATGTCCATTAATTAAACATTTATTTTTTTCATAGTTGGTCTATTATTACTAAAGTGAGATAATTCATAATCATCAAAATGTCATAAGCACATGTGAATTATGAATATCATCCTATTATCTCATATGCATAAATAAACGCATAAATCAAATCATTATGAGATATGATAAAGGTACTCCCTACTTAGCCCATTTAATCATGAATTGCATTTAGGCTAAGTGCTCCCCCTTAAGGTATCAAGTCAACCATTTTTCAAAAAAAATTAAAATTTTAACAAACATGGTTGACTAATCCTAAATCCTCTAGCCCATGAGGATTGACTTTGGCACCCAATAAAAATATTTTCTAATTGGGTTGACCAAATATTCTTTGGGAATCCATTTTCTATCTAGAGTTTTGATTTTTTGCTTGTCCTCTAACAAGTAGGCAATGATAGGTATTTTCATTGCTAGAATCACTATACCCTAAACCTGTTTTCTTGAAACTTGCTCTTTAGCTCTTAATAATTATGTCTAGGGTGTTAGAGCCAATTTCAAATTTTCTATGGGTTTTACTAAGGTTATCCACATTTTCCCTTAATTCTCTATTTTTCTCTTCTAAACATGAATCGTTTAAACTAGAAGAGGAGGAAGTATTTATATCATTCTTAAGTGTCATGGATTCTAGTTTTTCGATAAGCATGCAAATTCCATTTTTCAAATACTTAATTTTCTTTCTAACCTTAAATAAATCATCATTGGAGAGAAATAATTTTTACTAAAATGGTAGTAGGTAGATTGTATACCTCACTTACCGAGACGTCCGAATCTGAAGATTGACCTCCCCCTTCACTTGAGCTCCATTCTTCATCTTCACTTGAACTCTTTTCATCTTCGGATGATGTGGAGGCTATGTCTTCAATTCTTATTAGAGCAAAATGAGATACATAGTGTTCTTCTTCTTTCAATGACGAAGGATCATCCCATGTCGCCTTTAAGTTTTGAACCTTCTTGCATTTTTCTTTTGTTTTCTTCTTTTCTTCCTTCTTCTTCTCTTCCTTCTTCTTCAAGAGTAGACAATCATCCCTTATGTGTCCTTCTTCATGGCAATTGTAACATGTGTGTTGGAACCCGGATGGCTAGAGAGGAGGGGGTGAATATAGCCAATCACTTGGACTTTAAGGACTTAGCGAATTTCTGCACTTCACTTTATTAGTAGCACAGCGGAAGTATGAAACCGAAGTATGCAGAAAACAAAAAACGAAGGGAAACAAACACAACTAGCAAGATCGCTAACAAGGAGGGTTTACAAGGTTCGGGGATAACTTGCCCCTACTCCTTGGTGTGCCCTTAAGGTGGGCGATCCCTTGATCGTCGGCAGATCAAGCCCCGGTAACACCGGATAGAAAGCAACCTCCTTCTTGGTGGAAAAACCTCTCCACAGCGTTTCAATCACAGATATATATTTAAGCACAATAAAACAACAAGAAAAATCTTACTTAGCACTTAGCAAAGACAAGAACACAACAAGCTCTCTCAGAGCTCCACCCAGCGACGATCTCACGCAAGAGCCTTCTCCTCGTGTCTTTTCGTTGTTGGACTCAGAGCTTCTTGTTCCTTCCTTCTACCGCTCAAGTAAGAAATGGTTGCTACACAGATTGTAGTTGCTTGCACAAGATGATAGAACTTCAAAGCATGCAAGCAGGATGTGGAGAACTCAAAGGCGCAGCAAGAACTCAATTCGCGAACTCTCCTTCAGATGAAGCTTTCTTCCACCCTTTTGTTTCTCCACTCAGCATCAGGTGACGCCATCTCCTACAGCCTCCAGCTGCTTCCCTGCCAACGCCAGCTACCACTGTGCTCTCCCTGGACTTCCTGAGCCTCCCTCAGCCAAGCTCCAGTCAGCAGCCCCAGTCTGCAGCTCCAACCGTTGCAACTTGAGATGGAAAACGGACAAACCTGCTCCGAGGAAAGGCCACCATTGACTCTCCTTGAGTGTTTGAATCCTTCCCTGTCACCTGCAGCTTCATCAGTGTGTTAGAGCAACATATCACACAGCAAATCATATATTAGATGTTAAGCGCAGAGAATCGGATATGTTCAGACGCGATCAGAGCGTCTGACAGTGTATTTTGAATTAAAGTGATCGGTCACCGGACCGATCAGAGGGTCTCCTGATTGGTCACCAGACCTATCAGGATGGGTTCAGACTGATCAGGCTTAGTCCTGATCGATCCCCAACGCTCAATCAGAAATTGCGATTTCTTTGGGACTCTCCTGGACTGATCACCAGACCGATCCCAGGTTGTGGATCTATCACCGGACCGATCCACCCCGATTCCAGGCGATTTCTGAGATTCGCAGTCCAAACCTCCTGATCGGTTGCCGGACCGATCAGGGAGCCTCCTGATCGGTCACCAGACCGATCAGATCATGACCAGACCGATCAGGCTCCATCCTGATCGATCATAGTGAGGAACTCGCGAAGCTGGATCGTTCTCCAGAACGATCTCCACTGTGAGCCAGATCGGTCACCAGACCGATCAGGGGCAGATCAGCAAGGGAACTCAACCTCACTGTGTGCTCCCTGATCGGTCACCAGACCGATCAGGAGCCAGGCAGTGGGTGAAACGCATACTCCCTGATCGGTCACCAGATCGATCAGGTGTTGAATCCGACACTTTTATCTCGCTCTGGAAAATTTTTCGGAAAAATTTCTAGAGTTTCGGGGACTAAATTGATATAAAAACTAAACCTTAAGGACTAGAATGCAAATTTCCCAAATTTAGGGACTAAAATGTAATACAACGAATAGTTACAAGGGTTATATCGGATATAATATTAAGTCCTAGGGGTGTTTTTGCGATTAGACTGAAAATGGCTGGACTAAAGTGCAAAAGGCCCATATAAAAATCGATTAGGGCTCGGTTTGCGCCGCAGCCTCTTCTTCACTTCTCTCGATCGAGAGCCGACGCCATTTCTTCCCACTGCCAGCCTTCTCCGCGAACCCTAGCCGCATCAGCCGCTCGACGCCGACCTCCCCTCTCCTACACGCGATGCCGGCTACTAGGGTTGCTTTCTTGTTGATTGATCGGAGCTACAAAGGGGCCGACGCTTGATTGGGGAAGGTTGAGCAAAGTCGTTGGAGACCGATAGCATCGCTGGATCTGAGCAGCCTTGACCTCAAGGCGTGTGATCAAGGTAAGGTTTAGCTTCAATAGTAACTTAGGAGGAGATGTGATGAGCATCTTGACCTAAGCAGGGTAAGGGAATCCAATCGTGGTTTTTGCCATTAGCTTTTCTTGTTGTTGATGAACTGAGATTCGAGTTCTGATTGGTTTTGTGCTTCTATCGATGCTTAGCTTTGGATTCTCAGCCTTGACAATGAGCTAGCTGGAGTTGGGGTCGTCGTTCTGTTTCTGAACAAACTGGGCGATTGGATTGCGTGGATAAGTTTATCCTGAGGAATTGGGTGGCTGCTGAGTTGATGATTTGAAATTGGAAATCGTTATAAGAGGTAATCTCATTTGGGTTTGTTTAGTCTTGCCTTAGTTGTTGCCATGTGAGATCCTGCCGTGATTTTCTGTCAAATCCGTGGAATGGATCCCAGGTTCATGAGGGGCTGCCAGGAAGAAGAGATTCACTGGTTAAGTAGCTAACTTCGCCAGCTCAGGTAAGGAGATGGGTTGAGTTCTGAGTTTGGATTTTTTCTTAAGGTTTATTGGATTTAATCCATCGGGTAACTCAGATTATGATTTTGTTAGGAAACCTAGGTATGAATGGTAGTTGGGATGCGATCTGTTAGAGCATTTAATTTGTAACCTGTTATATAATCCGGATAGGTGGTGGGATGATTAGAATGAGGTTAGGTTTAAATTGGAGATTTAAACCTAATAAACTAAAGTAGAATTTGAATTGAATGTAAAGTGAACCCAATCTTAATTACATAGGGTAATTAGGAACCTTCTATTTAATTAAAGGAAATTAAATAGAAAGAAGTGGATTAGGTGAACCCTAAAACGGATTAGAGATTAATTAGCTAGTTATTATTTGTGTAATAGCTAATTAATTACATCCTTGATACAGGAGCTTGATCGGATTTATTGTGACTTATTTTGACGGGTGGTTCTGTCTCGATCGATACGGACTTCACTCTTGGAGGCGGGTACCCTTTGACTTATCTATCTTGATATTGTCATTTTGTTATGCATAGAATGTTATAGATAGCAATAAGATCCTACGCTAACCCTGGTTATTATGTTTGATCTGGATATTGTTGTTTACCCTGTTTATTATGTCAGTTCTGGATACTGTTGTTTATCCCTGAGTTATATGCTGTTGGTTCCTTACAGTCTCAGTATTGTCATATCTGTATGTATGCTTAGATATCGTAGTGTATCTCTTGCATTGACCTTGAGGATCTGTATTTCAGGTCAGTATACCTTGTAGGATACCTGTATTTCCTGTTATAGGATTTCAGACTGAGACTTAGTATACGAGGACTTGGGAGGGAGGTATGTGTATCTATCATACACCATCCTTGCACTGTTACATGCCGGCGATCAGCGACTCCCTTGTGGTTGAGCCTAATCGTCTTCCGGTACATGACTGCACACACGGCCACTCATGGGTTAGTGGATACCGTAGATGTGTGCATTTGCCCTGTATTGCTCCGTTCGGCCACTATTTGGAGGGTGAGCGCGGGCGTGGTAGCAGCAGGGATCCCTTCTCGTACTGAGCCACGAGGAGATGAGAGCGGACTCCCCCATTGCTTGGGGTAGAGGGGTGGTCCTCGCCAGCATCCTGTCCACTCGGTCACCAGGAGCAGTGATGGCAGGGTGTACAGTTGTCAGAGCCCTACCCGTTCAGACGTCCCTATGACAGGTGTACGATGATCTGTCTGGTGTCAGGGGTGACCATGTCATTGCACCATGTGCATATTTTGCATCGTGCATTGTTTGCTGCACTTATTTGCTGCACTTGTTTGACATCGCATATGCTGGAGACTTGTTATCTGTGTTTATATGCCTATTGGTTTTCCTTTGGTATTTCTTACCCTCTTTCCAGGTTAGATGGATTCAGGTATGTATCTACCTCAGTATGTTCAGTACTAGTATTTCCCTACTATTGAGATGAGTCTGTATTAGCTGAACTCTTAGTGTTGGTATAACTTCTATGCATATCTATTGGGTATTCGCTGAGCTATGGACTCACCCCGTTGCCATATATGTTTATTTCAGGTTGATGTCTGCGAGGAGATCCCGAGCCGCCAGTCCCTAGCTCCAGAGGAGCTCCGCTTGGTTTTATTTATTTTATGTTTGTTTTGCTTATGGACCCTGTAGTATTTCCTATGCTTCCGTTGTGGTGTTTCGAACATGTATTCATGTTTAATTCGATATATTGTACTTTTGAGTCCTATGTTGGACTTCGATTGGTTTTGGTTTTGTTCCTGCCCCCTGGCAGCTCAGGTGAGTTCGGATTTGGTTTATCGATAGTGATAATCATATAACTGTTGTTTCTGCATATATCTGAGGCCTGTGGCCCTTTAAACTGCGTGGTTGTGCAAATATATATATTGCGTGGTTGTTATATTATTGTGTGTGTGTAAATTGTCCGCCGGACAGGGGAGGTGCTGTCCGATTTTCTATTGGATCAGCGGCTCCTGGGTCTCGGGGCGTGACAATTTATTTTGGTATCAGAGCGTAGGTTTCGATGCCTACGTGTTTTACGGGATTTTCGGGTTTATCTGATAACGATTTATTTTTGGTATTTTTGGTATCAAGCCCAGGATGCGGGATACCATCGATTCGTGGATTTCTCGGAATTTAAATCTGACACTGAACTGGTAGGTGTCGGAGCTCGGGTTTGATGTTATTCATCCGAGTACATTTTTGATTTTTTTAAAGCCGTGGTTGCGATACGACGGCAATTTGGGGACTTGGCAGCGACAGGACTTCTCCAGGCAGCAAATAGGTAAATTAAGGTTAGCCTCTTGGTTTTGGGTTTTAATACTCGTTAATAATGTAACAGGTATGACGCGAGATGCTCATATTCCTGTACTGAGACGTGGTCGGGGACGGCCACGTAAGGAGACTTTAGAGCCTTCGGCTGTAGAGCCAGCAGAGAGATAGTCTGATAGCCGAGGTCAGACGTTGCAGGACATACAAAGAGGTCAGGGTTCCCCGACTCAGAGGCTCCCTACTCCTTTTCCATCAGCAGTTCCTACTGCCCCTCCTGCTGGGTCTACTCCGGTAGTATTTACTGTGTCAGCAGCCGTACCACTGCCGACCCATTCAGTACCTGTAGGTTCTGCACCGATGTTCCCGGCAGTTCCAGCAGAGACACCCATTCCGAGGCAGCCTGCAGTTACCGCGGTGGTACCTGCCCCGGTTATTCCCCCTACACCATCGGAGACGCCTATACTTGCTCCGATGTACTCTACAGTTCCCCTAGCAGCACCGGGTCTATACTATCAGACTGTGCCATCAGCCGTACCGGCACCGTCATATGCTACTGCACCCCCGGCTATGACTACTGCAGCGTATCCCACTATTCCGACTACGATGCAGACCCCGGTGCTCCCTTCAGTTCCACCGGCATTTGTTGCCCCAGGATTTTCTACTGTACCTGTGGTGTCCACCCCGACTATGCCTGCGGCTCCTTCTATGATTCCAGCCCCAGGATGTTCCACTGTGCCCCCTGTAGCACTTGCTCATACCTACGGCATTCGAGATCGAGCCCGGATTCCGATATTGGCGGCGTCCGTAAAGGGCCGATTCACTTTATTCCAGGGAGGACCAGATCCAGCTGCAGCCCGAGAGTGGATCAGGACACTTGAGAGTACATTTCGTTATCTGAGGTGTTCGGAATGGGAGAAGGCTGAGTTGGCTATTTATCACCTGCGAGATCAGGCATATGCTTGGTGGAATTCACAGCAAACCGTCATTGGCGAGGAGTGCGTCACCTGGGACACATTCCGGGAGGCATTTGAGGCGAGGTACCTTCCCGTATCGTTCCGCATGGCTAGACGACAGGATTTCATATTTCTCAAGCAGGGAGACTTATCAGTATTGGAGTACGAGGCGGAGTTTACCCGCCTATCAGAGTATTGCCCTCACTTGGTGGCAAACGACACGGAGAGGATGACTCAGTTCCATATGGGTCTAGCGCCATATATTCAGACTCGGATGTCAGGATTTGTCCCGACTTCTTATCGAGAGGCCTTAGAGCGAGCGCTCATGATTGAGATGACTCAGCACAGGTTGTTTGGGGGTACGAAGAAAGGGAAGCAGACAGTATCGGACTCAGCTCAGACTCAGCAGCCGCAGACTACTGGACAAAAGCGCGGCAACCAGGGTCAGGGCGCTCAGGGCACCTCTGAGGCATCATCCAGGCCCCAGAAGTCAGGTCGTACTTCGGCAGGATCCTCTCGATCTTCTCAGCAGAGTCAGGAGCAGTTTACTGCTAGGTCTCACTGTGCACAGTGTGGTTCCCGACAGCATAGTAGGGAGGATTGTCCGCTGGAGCAGCCGATTTGCTACTATTGTAAGTTACCAGGGCATATAAAGCGAGATTGTGCGATGAAAGCACAGCATGAGGGTACGAGAGCTACTGTACAGAGCGGGCATATGAGTCAGTCAGGATCTCATAGGGGAGGGTATATGACACAATCTTCTTTCCGTCAGCCGCAGTCCACCCCTCCAGCACCTGCCTATTGTATGCCAGGATACGAGGCTTGCTACACCTCAGCTATATCGCCGAGTTCAGCATTAGGATCTCAGCAGCAGTGTATTCCTCCGCATCAGGATTATCCGCCGTATCAGCCGCAGTCTCAGCCACACTATCAGCCACTGCCGCTGCCGCAGCAGTACCTGGCGGTGCCACAACCACAGTATCAGCCACCGCCACAGCCGCAGCAGTACCTAGCGGTACCACAGCCACAGCAGTACCCGGTAGTACCACCCCCACCGCCGGAGACGGGACGAGCGTATGCGACCACCAGAGAGGAGGCACCGCAGACCCAGGGAGCGACTTTTCACGGTATGATATTCATTTATTTACTTGTCAATTAAAATAGAGATAATCGGAATCAGTATCGTTTTATGCTTATTGCGGATACTTATAGATGGAGTCTAGGATGACCCTACTGGTTGGAGAGATATTGGGTATTAACCAATGGTCAGGGGAGACCACTGGTTTCAGTAAGACATTACCCTACCCGGAAATTTATGGTTAGTTTTCGTATAGCAGATATACGATATAGGGGTTAGTATGTATGGTTAGATTTTGTTCAGCATATTACTGGCTATATGTTGTTAGTACCTGTTGTGAGTGATAAACGAAATTTGGGGACCAAATTTTTATTAGTGGGGGAGGATGTTGAATCCGACACTTTTATCTCGCTCTGGAAAATTTTTCGGGAAAATTTCTAGAGTTTCGGGGACTAAATTGATATAAAAACTAAACCTTAAGGACTAGAATGCAAATTTCCCAAATTTAGGGACTAAAATGTAATACAACGGATAGTTACAAGGGTTATATCGGATATAATATTAAGTCCTAGGGGTGTTTTTGCGATTAGACTGAAAATGGATGGACTAAAGTGCAAAAGGCCCATATAAAAATCGATTAGGGCTCGGTTTGCGCCGCAGCCTCTTCTTCACTTCTCTCGATCGAGAGCCGACGCCATTTCTTCCCACTGCCAGCCTTCTCCGCGACCCTAGCCACATCGGCCGCTCGACGCCGACCTCCCCTCTCCTACACGCGATGCCGGCTACTAGGGTTGCTTTCTTGTTGATTGATCGGAGCTACAAAGGGGCCGACGCTTGATTGGGGAAGGTTGAGCAAAGTCGTTGGAGATCGGTAGCATCGCTGGATCTGAGCAGCCTTGACCTCAATGCGTGTGATCAAGGTAAGGTTTAGCTTCAATAGTAACTTAGGAGGAGATGTGATGAGCATCTTGACCTAAGCAGGGTAAGGGAATCCAATCGTGGTTTTTGCCATTAGCTTTTCTTGTTGTTGATGAACTGAGATTCGAGTTCTGATTGGTTTTGTGCTTCTATCGATGCTTAGCTTTGGATTCTCAGCCTTGACAATGAGCTAGCTGGAGTTGGGGTCGTCGTTCTGTTTCTGAACAAACTGGGCGATTGGATTGCGTGGATAAGTTTATCCTGAGGAATTGGGTGGCTGCTGAGTTGATGATTTGAAATTGGAAATCGTTATAAGAGGTAATCTCATTTGGGTTTGTTTAGTCTTGCCTTAGTTGTTTCCATGTGAGATCCTGCCGTGATTTTCTGTCAAATCCGTGGAATGGATCCCAGGTTCATGAGGGGCTGCCAGGAAGAAGAGATTCACTGGTTCAGTAGCTAACTTCGCCAGCTCAGGTAAGGAGATGGGTTGAGTTCTGAGTTTGGATTTTTCTTAAGGTTTATTGGATTTAATCCATCGGGTAACTCAGATTATGATTTTGTTAGGAAACCTAGGTATGAATGGTAGTTGGGATGCGATCTGTTAGAGCATTTAATTTGTAACCTGTTATATAATCCGGATAGGTGGTGGGATGATTAGAATGAGGTTAGGTTTAAATTGGAGATTTAAACCTAATAAACTAAAGTAGAATTTGAATTGAATGTAAAGTGAACCCAATCTTAATTACATGGGGTAATTAGGAACCTTCTATTTAATTAAAGGAAATTAAATAGAAAGAAGTGGATTAGGTGAACCCTAAAACGGATTAGAGATTAATTAGCTAGTTATTATTTGTGTAATAGCTAATTAATTACATCCTTGATACAGGAGCTTGATCGGATTTATTGTGACTTATTTTGACGGGTGGTTCTGTCTCGATCGATACGGACTTCACTCTTGGAGGCGGGTACCCTTTGACTTATCTATCTTGATATTGTCATTTTGTTATGCATAGAATGTTATAGATAGCAGTAAGATTCTACGCTATCCCTGGTTATTATGTCTGTTCTGGATATTGTTGTTTATCCCTGTTTATTATGTCAGTTCTGGATACTTGTTGTTTATCCCTGAGTTATCATGTTGTTGGTTCCCTTCGGTCTCAGGTATTGTCATATCTGTATCTATGCTTAGATATCGGGATGTACCTCTTGCACTTAACCTTGAGAGATCTGTAGTTTCAGGCCAGTATACCTTGTAGGTTACCTGTATTTCCTGTTATAGGATTTCAGACTGAGACTTAGTATACGGAGGACTTGGGAGGGAGGTATGTGTATCTATCATACACCATCCTTGCACTATTGCATGTCGGCGATCAGCGACTCCCTTGTGGTTGAGCCTAATCGTTTCCGGTACATGACGGCACACACGGCCACTCATGGGTTAGTGGATACCGTAGATGTGTGCATTTGCCCTGTATTGCTCCGTTCGGCCACTATTTGGAGGGTGAGCGCGGGCGTGGTAGCAAGCAGGGGTCCCTTCTCGTACTGAGCCACGAGGAGATGAGAGCGGACTCCCCCATTGCTTGGGGTAGGAGGGGGTCTCCCCAGCATCCTGTCCACCGGTCACTCAGGAGCAGTGATGGCAGGGTGTACAGTTGTCAGAGCCCTACCCGTTCAGACGTCCCTATGACAGGTGTACGATGATCTGTCTGGTGTCAGGGGTGACCATGTCATTGCACCATGTGCATATTTTGCATCGTGCATTGTTTGCTGCACTTATTTCTGCACTTGTTTGACATCGCATATACTGGAGACTTGTTATCTGTGTTTATATGCCTATTGGTTTTCCTTTGGTATTTCTTACCCTCTTTCCAGGTTAGATGGATTCAGGTATGTATCTACCTCAGTATGTTCAGTACTAGTATTTCCCTACTATTGAGATGAGTCTGTATTAGCTGAACTCTTAGTGTTGGTATAACCTTCTATGCATATCTGTTGGGTATTCGCTGAGCTATGGACTCACCCCGTTGCCATATATGTTTATTTCAGGTTGATGTCTGCGAGGAGATCCCGAGCCGCCAGTCCCTAGCTCCAGAGGAGCTCGCTTGGTTTTATTTTTTTATGTTGTTTTGCTTATGGACCCTGTAGTATTTCCTATGCTTCCGTTGTGGTGTTTCGAACATGTATTCATGTTTAATTCGATAGTATTGTACTTTTGAGTCCTATGTTGGACTTCGATTGGTTTTGGTTTTGTTCCTGCCCCCTGGCAGCTCAGGTGAGTTCGGATTTGGTTTATCGATAGTGATAATCATATAACTGTTGTTTCTGCATATATCTGAGGCCTGTGGCCCTTTAAACTGCGTGGTTGTGAAAATATATATATTGCGTGGATTGTTATATATATTGTGTGTGTGTAAATTGTCCGCCGGACAGGGGAGGTGCTGTCCGATTTTATATTGGATCAGCGGCTCCTGGGTCTCGTGGCGTGACATATCCTATAAATTCTCATATGAATTATTCCGTTTAAACCAAGTTTTATTATAACTAACTTTATAATAAAACTAATTAGTTATCATAAGAAATTTATCCTATAAATTCTCTTATGAATTATTCCATTTAAACCAAGTTTTATTATAACTAACTTTATAATAAAACTAATTAGTTATCATAAGAAATTTATCCTATAAATTCTCTTATGAATTACCAAGTTTTATTATAACTAACTTTATAATAAAACTAATTAATCTCTCCTTTTATTATGGAATAAATTTTATAAGAAATTTATAAACTTTCTTATTATGGAAAAATCAATTCATAATTAATTTTATAAAATTAAAATGAACCAATTCATGGATTATTTTAACTTCCATAAAAAGGAATAAATTTCCATAAATTTATTTATATAAATTTCTTTATACAAATTTATTTATCCATAATTTATAAAATAAATCGCGCTAGATTTACTTTATTAATTAAACCAAAATTAATTGGTTTTCTCCCCAATAAGTGGCTGGCCAACCAAGGAGGGTTGGCACCCTCTTTGGCCGGCCCAAACCGAGCCGAACCAACGCGAATTAAACTCATTTAATTCGCCCAAAAAGCCTTCAAAAGACTTAGCCATTTTTAGCTTCCATTGCGCCTCTGATTAACTCAGATTCGACTTATTTCTCTTGATCGGAAAATCCAATTTTCAACTCGTTTTAAATCCCTCAGATTACTCGTAGTGCGTGTGACTAAATAGGCTTTCGATTTATGTTGGCCGTCTATAATCAACAAATTATAGAACGATCATGAGTGGCACCTAGTAGTACATCATGACCCCCAATTAATCGAAAGATCAACGGTTTGACCTCAGAAGAAATTATTCTGAAACCCTTCAGCAGCTCTAATGAATCGTGCCTCATTCCCTTCACCATCTTATACCCATTTGGTTCAGGACACGGTCTATTTGTGTCAGTCCCCACTAGGCTGACTACGTCACACCTAGCCCAAGTAGTGTCTTTCTCGTCCTTTGGATTTCTAGTTACTCTCATGTATTTAAGAGACTTGCACTCTTAACATGATGTACTCTGGCCAGAGATTTTGAGTAACAATCCGACGATAGGCCTGGGTATACATCTCCTCGCAAGGAGTGGTGAATCCTTTGTAGGCTGTTCAAACATCTTCGGACACTTCGGTTTACACCCAATCATCCTGGGTCCACACCTCCTTGGAGATGCTTGCTTAAGATGTTAAAGTATAAGTCTCCATGACCAAGATGACTTGAACACCGCAAGTCAAAGGAACATCGCACTTAAGCCGCATTAAGAACTTCATTGACATATCTATATAGATTACCATATGAAGTCTTACAGCTAGTCACTCCAATGAACTAGTTCCCTTAACTAGCACCCATGTTTATCTCCGGACATCCCAATGTCACCAGCCAGTGAGAATCAGCTGATTAGAGAATAACCCATGCTAGTCTCAATAGAATTGATAGTGTCCGTATTTATCAATTCATCGACTAGGGATATTTTCAATACTTCACATTTGCACATTTAGAGATAATCACTAGTTGTGATCCCATCACAAATTCTCATATGCTGTGAGTTGTATTGCGGACATTCAGTAGATGAGTTTAAGATCCCAATCAAATACACAAGCATGTATACTCAAATAGTGAATTATCATTTATTAATATAAATGTTTTACAATCATAAGGCGATTGCCTTAGGACGCTTCTCTCATATCACTAACAGTACACAACTGGGCCCTATATGACATGGATGTATTTTTAAGTAATACCGTTATGGAATTGTTTTTGAAAAACATTTATTACATGTGATGGGTATGCTTAAAATACTATATACTGCATGCTTAGAAACTTTGATGTTTAGTATGCTATGATGAACTTATGCTTATGTCTTGTTATGTGTACATGTTGTATACTTTCGTATGGATTTTGCGAGTAGGACCGGATCCTTACTAAGCTTTTATGCTTACTAGTTATGTGTTGTCTTATGCTGCAGATAAAGGTAAGGAACACTTGAACTAAAGGAAGAGGCAGGAAGGCTGAAGATGTGTGGGGTGGTGACTCGGGAAAGAAATATTTCAATATCTACTTTATCATGTTTATGTTTATGTTTCCTTGACAATAAGTGTTAGTGATTAGGATTGATATGACATGATAGTGTTTACCCTTGAAGGTCTCTTATACTTGATTATGTTATGAGTTGAATTACTAGTGAACTTATCATGTTATAGAATGACTTTGATAGTTTAAACAAGCATGCTCAGTCCTTAGTCCTTGCATTATTTGTTTTAATTTTATGCTAGAAGAGAAAAAAAAATTTATATGAATGAGTAGTACGTAACCCCGCCCCGAGAGTAGATATAAGGGCGGGCGTTACAGGTTGGTATCAGAGCAGATTTCCCCTCCACCACACACACATCAAGCTTCATCCTGCCGCTTCCAAGTAAGAGATCCTAACCTCGCTTTATTTTATTTTATTGCATGTACAGTAATGACATGTATAGAGATGAATAATGCTTGCATAACAAGAAAGAGTAGCATAAATTCTTATGTAGCTTATTTATCACCTGTATGATAGATATGGCTAGAAGACGTAGCAATCGGGGTAATGAGACAGCACCCCCACCTAATATGATGCAAGTGATCACGGACCTGCAGCGTCAGGTCACTGAACAACAACAGATAATAAACACTCTGATGACCCAGCAGGGGAACACTGCAACCCCGCAGGGAAGTCAGAATGCGATACCTTCTGAGCCTCCAACTGCACAGGCACCCCCGGACACTCTGGTCCGGGGAGTCCGACAGGAGGCCTATCTGATTCAGTGGCAGAGACTTAAGCAAGAAAAGTTCTCAGGCACCTGCGAGCCCTGGGATGCTCAGGCCTGGTTCAACACAGTTGAGAGCACAGTGGAATTATTAGACTGGCCCGAGCATGAGATAATTAAGTGTGTCACGTTCTGCCTCACTGGCGATGCCAGGATGTGGTGGGAACGGGTAAAAGCTAGAAGGTCAGTGGACCAGATGAAGTGGAAGGACTTTGAGTCTGAATTTCTGGAAGAATTCTTTAATATGCGAGTCACAAACAGGCACTTTGACGAGTTCACTGAATTCCGGCAGGGAAATCTCTCAGTCAACGATGTCGTTAAGCAATTCAATAGACTGGCACGATTATGTCCAGAGCTGGTCAGTACGGAGAAACAAAGGGTCAGATTGATGCTCAAGATGCTCAGGCCCGAGATAGCTCTGAATGTGGCCGGCGGCGTTAATAGGCCCCAGACTGCAGAATAGCTGTTCAGCAGCGCCATTATTACCGAACATTATCTGAAGAATATTAACCAGCAGAGCCAACCACTGACCGCCAACAAGAGTCAGAATCAATCGGGAGGTCAGAAACCTCAGAATAGCAACCCCCACTGGAAAAAGAACTACAATGTAAAGAGGAAGCCATGGGATAAATCTGCCAGTGGTGCAGGAGGCAAGAAGCCCACATATCCCCCATGTGCCAATTGTGGGAAGAGGCACCTCGGGACATGCCTCTTAGGCGCCAGGAGATGCTACACCTGCGGGAAGGAAGGACACATGACCAGAGAGTGTCCTACTGCAGGCAAAGCACCTCAGCCGCAGCATGGCCAGTACAAAGGTGCTCCTCCCCAGTTACACCAGATGCAGGCAGCTATTGATGGTACTCCTATATACTAGGGGAGATTAGAGGCCCCGCCTGTCAAAACGAACGTCAGGGTTTTCTCTCTTATGAAAGAAGACGTGGCGACTGCCTCTACCGTTGTCACAGGTCAGATATTTATTTATAGTCAGTATGCTACTGCCTTATTTGACACCGGGGCAACACATTCGTTTATCTCCATGCAATATGCCAAAGGAAGGGATATGTCCCTGCAAGATTTAGATTTCAAATTTCTGACAACACTGCCCTCGGGTGAGGTGATGCCCTCTACCCAAATGCTACGTGCCGCACCAATCAGAATCGCAGATAGGGAACTCTACTGCGATCTGATAGTGCTTGCTATGTCAGATTATGACGTGATATTGGGCATGAATTTCTTGAACAAATACGGCGCCTCTATTGAGTGCCGTAAACGAAGGGTTATCTTCCGACCTTAGGTAGAAATTCTATTTGAATTTATCGGAGAGCCGAAAAAGAGGACAAGCAAATTCTTGTCGGCTCTGAAGGCAAGGAAGATGTTAGAAAAAGGATGCTCTGGTTTCTAGCTCATGTGATTGATACCAGTTCTACTGAGGGCTCGAAGCTAGAAGATGTCAAAGTCGTATGCAATTACCTAGAGGTATTTCCCGATGAATTACCAGGGTTAGCACCTGAAAGAGATATAGAATTTGTAACGACCCGGAAAATTCTTTTAATATTTTATTAAAATATTAAGCATGTCTAGATAATTTTTCGAAGGACCTAGAAGTAATAATACAAATTTTAGCCTAGAAAATCCATGTTTTCCCATCTAAATTGGGAAAAAGGGCACTAATTGGCCTTATATGGGCTTGCTAGTACCATAATTATCGGTGGATTTTAGGTGAAAATTAGTATAAAGATAAATAGGATTTAATTGGACATATTAGCATGATTATGGGTAAGTATTAGTTTAATTTTCCTATTTAATTTGAGGAATTAGGTACTAATGGGCCTTAAATGGGCTCCGAAAAATGGGTATTAATTGGGTAAAATTCATATAAATATAAAAGGATTCTATTTGGGAATATTGGCATAATTATGGGTGATTTTTGGAGAATTTTCGAAATAAAAGGGAAATGTTCGAAAATGAGAAAAAGGATTAAATAAAATAAAATAAAATAAAGGTGCATGGGCCAAGGATTGAACCTTGGACCTCTTCGACAACAATGAATGTTTTAACCAACTCACCTAACAAGGAATTCTTGTGAGGAAAGGAAGTGAATGGTGGTTAAATGGTAGAGGAAGATGAAGGGCCATAGAAAACTCTTCATTCACCACCTTAATGGTTGATTAATAAGGGGGATTGGGAGTTTCATTCTTCATGTCATCAAGTGCATTTGCTCCTCTCTTCCTTCTCAATTCTTGCCGAGCACTCAAGGAGGACTTCTCCCTTGAGAAAACTTCACAAAAAGTCTCATCCTCCAAGATCTAAGGTCTTCTCAAGTTTCCAAGGACTAGGTGTGGTCAAGTCTTCTTCCTTCTTTCCATCCAAGGTCTAAAAATCAAGAAATCTAAGGTAAGACTCCCTCACCTGTGGTATAATAGTTACCAACATTTTCCATGATTTTTGGCTGGATATATGGGTGGGTTTCGGATTTAATGTTGAAGGGAAACAAAATCCAGGTTTCTATGGTTCAAAGGTTTCGGCCAGCATGTTTTAAAGGTCCATAATTATGCTAAAAATCATGATAATATTATTTGATGTTCCCTTATGATGTTTAGAAGTTAATTGAAATTTTTGGGGATTTTCGGCATGATATATGGGTTAGTTTCGGATTTAATGTTGAAGGGAAACAAAATCCAGGTTTCTATGGTTCAAAGGTTTCGGCCAGCATGTTTTAAAGGTCCATAATTATGATAAAAATCATGATAATATTATTTGATGTTCCCTTATGATGTTTAGAAGTTAATTGAAATTTTTGGAGATTTTTGGCATGATATATGGGTTAGTTTCGGATTTAATGTTGAAGGGAAACAAAATCCAGGTTTCTATGGTTCAAAGGTTTCGGCCAGCATGTTTTAAAGGTCCATAATTATGATAAAATCATGATAATATTATTTTATGTTCCCTTATGATGTTTAGAAGTTAACTGAAATTTTTGGGAATTTTTAGAGTACCCTAGGACACCCTAGGGTCTCGGCCAACATGAAGGAAGCAAAACCCAGAACTTTAAGTTCAAGGGTTTCGGCCAGCATGTTTTAAAGGTCTAAAAATATGTTAAAAATCATGATAATGTTATCTACTGTTTCCTTATGATGTTTAGAAGTTAACTGTAATTTTTGGGAATTTTTATAGTACCCTAGAGACCCTATGAGTTTCGGCCAACATGAAGGAAGCAAAACCCAGAACTTTAAGTTCAAGGGTTTCGGCCAGCATGTTTTAAAGGTCTAAAAATATGTTAAAAATCATGATAATATTATTTACTGTTTCCTTATGATGTTTAGAAGTTAAGTATAATTTTTGGGAATTTTTGGAGTACCCTAGAGACCCTATGAGTTTTGGCCAACAACAAGGAAAGGAAACCAAGAACCCTAGGTTTGTGGGTTTCGGCCACCATGATTTTGGGGTCTATAATTATGCCAAAAATCTTGATGATGTTGATTAATGTTCCCTTATGATGTGTAGTAAGTAAATATAATTTTTGGGAATTTTTGGGGTACCCTAGAGTACCTTTGTGTATAGGTAATTAGGAGGTATGCTTAAGTAAGGTGAAGGAATACCATGTTAACTAAACCTATAGCTTATATGTCATGAAATATACGTTAGGTCATAGAATGTTTAGACATATGCCATGATTTAGGAATGATATGTATGTACGACATGATGTATGAATGATATGTATGTAGGCCATGTCTTATGAATGATATGAATGTATGTCATGCTTGTGTGTGTATGCCATACTATATGAATGATGTGTACCTATGCCATGTCTAATAATGGAAACGATGAATGAAGGCTAAGTATGATGAACGAATGAATATGCTATGAATGATGATGAATGAAGAAGCATATGAAAGCATTTATTTTATTTTATGGGCTTGTACCGGACCTAAGTAAGGTCCACGGTTCTGGACTACCGATGATGCTGTCCACGGTTCGGGACTACCGATGATGTTGTCCTTACGGTTTGGGACTACCGATGAAGCTGTCCTTACCCTAGTAGGTCGAGATTAGCTACCTCGTATTTACTTAGGGATGCGCGCATATGATGAATGAATGTGGTACAAGCCAGGGCCCAATGAAAGTTATGATTATGTTAAAAGCATGTTTTCAAGATTAAGCATCCTTATATATATATATATATATATATATATATATATATATATATATATATATATATGCACGATTGCCACATGCATCCATTCATGTTATGCATTATGTTATGAAAAGTATGTTTACGAAAAGTATATTATGAAGATATGTTCATGCCATGATTTTATTTATGTTTATGCCATGATTTTATTTATGTTTATGCCATGATTTTATTTATGTTTATGCCATGATTTTATTTATGTTTATGCCATGATTTTATTTATGCTTATGCCATGATATTATTTAGGTTTATGCCATGATGTTATTTATGTTTATGCTATGATTTGATGCTAGTTTAGAACGCCATGCTTTAATTATGTTTATGATAGTTTAGGATGCCATGATTTTATCTATGTTTATGTTAGTTTAGGATGCCATGATTTTATGCTAGTTTAGAATGCCATGCTTTAATTATGTGTATGCTAGGTTAGGATGCCATGAGTTTATTGATGTTTATGTTAGTTTAGGATGCCATGGTTTAATCATGTTTATGTTACGTTAGAATGCCAATATTTAGTTCATGCTCATGCTAGTGTGGGATGCCATGATTGTAATTAGATTTATGCCATGATTTTATTTATGTCTATATTAAGTATTATGTCATGCTATGATTGTGTACGATGTTTATGTTATGTCAATAATTATGCCATACCCGAATGTTTATGGTTATGTTTATGTCATGCTATGAATGGGGTGAAGCTATGCCCATGACATGTCAAATGAATGCTAAGTGATGCTAGGGATGATGTTCTAAGTAAAGCGCTAAGAGTGCTAATGTTTCATATGTTTATGATTAAGTGACGGACGGTTTTAGTGAGTAGGAAAGAGTCTTACTAAGCCTGTGTGCTTATAGTTTTATTTTCTTATACCGCAGATCACGCAAAGGAACAGTAAGGAAGCAGCAGGAGGGCTTTGCAGAATGTGTGTGATAGTGACTTGGCCAAGAGACCATATGTTTGCTTGCCTTATGATGGAACTTTACCTTTACTACTGAGTACTTGAATATGACTATGACTCTATGATATGATGCTAAAGTATGACAGAAAGTTAAAGTATAACATGATGCTAAGTATGACATGATGCTAAGTATGTTATGATGCTAGGAATGATAGAAAGTGCATGTAGGTGTAAGTTTAAAGTTTTCCGCTGCGTTATGATGTCTACATGCCCTAAGTATGTTAACGTAACGCCGCTTTATGGTGGTCAAAAAAAAAAAAAAAAGCGGGCGTTACAGAATTTGCAAATGAGTTGGTTCCTGGTACTAACCCCATTTCTAAAGCACCGTACCGTATGGCGCCGACAGAATTAAAAGAATTACAGGGACAGTTACAGGAGCTGCTTGACAAGGGACTCATTCGCCCTAGTCATTATCCCTGGGGAGCTCCCGTACTGTTCGAGAAAAAGAAGGATGGGTCGATGCGAATGTGTATCGACTATCGGTCGCTGAACAATGTGACTATCAAGAACAGGTACCCTCTACCCAGGATAGATGACCTGTTCGATCAACTGAAGGGAGCCACGGTTTTCTCTAAGATTGACCTGAGATCTGGTTATCACCAAGTTAGGGTGAAAAAGGAGGATATACCGAAGACGGCTTTCCGAACCAGATACGGACATTATGAGTTCGTAGTGATGCCATTTGGAGTTACCAATGCGCCAGCTATGTTTATGGACTTAATGAATCAGGTATTCTCGGCATTCCTCGACAGATTTGTGATCGTCTTTATCGACGATATACTTATATATTCGAGAACTCCCGAAGAACATGCTGAGCACCTGAGTATAGTACTACAGATTCTTCAGAAGGAACAACTGTATGCTAAATTTTCCAAATGCGAGTTCTGGCTCGATCAAGTATCATTCATGGGACATGTTATCTCCAAGGAAGGAGTAATGGTGGACCCGACTAAAATCGCAGCAGTAAGTAACTGGACTAGACCCAAGAATGCCAGTGAAATCCGAAGTTTCCTCGGGCTAGCAGGCTATTACAGAAAATTCGTAGAGAATTTCTCTCGGATTGCAGCCCCTATGATAGCTCTTCCAAAGAAAGACAAGAAATATGTATGGACGGAGGAATGTGAAAAGAGCTTTACTGAACTGAAAAGGAGGCTGACTAGCGCTCCAATATTGACTCTTCCCGAGAGCGATATGGGTTTCGATATGTACAGTGACGCATCCAAACTTGGACTCGAAGCTGTGCTTATGCAAAATGGGAAGGTGATTGCCTATGCCTCTAGGCAACTGAAGGAACATGAAAGAAACTATCCAACCCATGACTTAGAGTTAGCAGCAGTAGTCTTTGCACTGAGAATATGGAGGCACTACCTATATGGAACTCAGTGTAAGGTTTATACAGATCACCAGAGCCTGCGGTATTTCTTCACCCAAAAAGATCTGAATATGAGACAGCATAGATGGCTCGAATTGGTCAAGGACTATGATTGTGAGATCCTGTACCATCCGGGAAAAGCCAACAAGGTAGCCGATGCTCTCAGTAGAAAATCATGTGCTGCTTTAATATCTTTATCAGCTTTGTCACAACCCTTAGGGGAAGAAATTATGAATTACGGGATTGAAATCATATCAGGACAGTTGTCCACCCTGATGATTGCGCTGACATTGTTCGGCGATATTCTGGAAAAGCAGAATCAGGATCCGAGTCTTCAGAGAATCAAACAAGAGGTTCTCGAAGGCAAGGACGATAGATTTCGGATTTCAGACAGCGGAGTCTTATATCTCCGGGATCGATTATGTATTCCCGACGACTCCGTCTTACGGACAAGAATCCTAGAGGAAGCTCACGGAACACCGTATGCGATGCATCCTGGGTCTACCAAGATGTATCAAGATCTGAAGAGCAAATTTTGGTGGTCCGATATGAAGCGGGATGTAGCCCACTATGTCAGTATGTGTTTGACCTGCCAGAGGGTCAAAGCAGAACACCAGAGGCCTGGAGGAGTTTTGCAACCCCTGTCTATCCCCGAGTGGAAATGGGAAGACATCTCCATGGATTTCATCTCTGGGCTGCCTAGAACGACGAACGGATATGATGGTATATGGGTTATTGTGGACAGGCTAACCAAGTCTGCCCATTTTCTGGCTATCAGGATGACCTACTCAGTAGAGCAGTTGGCTCAACTGTACGTCAAGGCAATTATCCGACTACACGGGGTTCCCAAGACTATTATCTCTGATAGGAATGGTCGATTTACTTCAGATTTTTGGGGACACGTGCAGAAGGTTCTTGGCACGAAGTTGAAATTTAGTACTGCCTTTCACCCCTAGACTGACGGGTAGACTGAAAGAGTAAACCAGATATTAGAGGATATGTTACAGGCTTGTGCCTTGGATTTCAAGGGAAGCTGGTGTCGAAACCTAAGCCTGGCAGAGTTTGCTTATAACAACAGTTATCAGGCTACTATCGGGATGGCACCGTATGAAGCTCAGTACGGAAGAAAATGCAGATCTCCTATATGTTGGCTTGAGAGTGGTGAAAAGAAGGAGATGGGACTCCAGACTGATATTATAGATGAAACCACTCAGGCTATAAAGAATATTCCACAGTGAATAGAGACTGCTCAGAGTCGGCAGAAAAGCTACGCTGATAAGCGACGCAGACTGCTAGAGTTTGAGGTTGGGGATTCAGTATTCCTGAAAGTGGCCCCTATGAAAGGGGTGATGAGATTCGAAAAGAAAGGGAAGCTGAGTCCGAGATATGTGGGACCATATCAAATCCTGAAACGGGTAGGCAAGGTGGCCTACGAACTGGAGTTACCGCCAGAAATGTCGGCTATCCACAATGTCTTCCATGTATCAATGCTTAGGAAATGTACCTCTGATGTGAATCAGATGATAGAGCCCCAACCAGTACAAGATCATGGGAGCTTAAGTTCCGAACGCCGACCTATACGGATCTTAGATCGGGAAGTCAAAAAGCTAAGGAACAAGGAAGTACCCTTAATAAAGGTTCTGTGGAGGAATGAACAATTCGAAGAAGCCACATGGGAACGAGAGGAGGCAATACGATTAAAGTATCCGGAATTATTTTAAAGTTCGGGACGAACTTTTTATAAGGTATGGAGGATTGTAACGCCCCAAAATTTTCCCATATAAAATGTTATGAAATATCATGAAATTCATGAAATATTATTATGGAATATTAGGAAATATTATGAATTCATGAATATGAAATATTATGAATTCACGAAATATTATTAATATTATGAAATTTTATGATGGGCTTGGCTTAATGGGCTTGATATGGATTAGTGCAAATTGTGATAAAAAAAAAGAGATAGAAAAGAGGAGGCAAGGATTAAACCTTGAACCTCCTAGTTGCACTAACCATGTCATAACCAATGAACCAAGCCATGTTTCTTGTTGAGAGAATAAGAAACATGCTTGTTAAAGCTAGGGAAGTGAAGAGACATGTCTCTTCAAGAGAAGAGTATAAATAAGAGATGGAGAAGGAAGTTACACTTCTTCTTCTTCTTCTCCACTTCCATTTTTTCGAAAATCAAGAGCCCTCTTCCCCTCTTTGCAAGTTCGAAATTTCACCCTAGGGTTCTAACCCTAGGGAATTGGTAGGAGAAGGGAACCCTTTAAGGTTCTTGCCCTCTACTAGGGCCAAGATTGCTAGAGAAGGCTAACAAGGGAAACACTCATCTTCTTCTTCTTCAAGGGTACCCTAAGGAGTAGAGAAGGAGAAATTCAAGTGAAAGGATGTAAGTATCCCCTCGCCTGCAGTGTAATAGTTGTGTATGAATCTTTTCTTTTGTGGTTTTCGAAAAATGGGGGTTTTTCCCCTTTGTAGATTTCGGCCACCCCTTAAGGGGAGGCCTTGGTCCCTCCTTGTTACATGAGTAGACCCTTGGGATTTTGGGTATATGTACATGTTGTTTCATCATGATGTTATGAACAAAATCTAGGGTTTTCACCCTTTGTAGGTTTCGGCCAAGCTAAGGGATTGTTGGGGTTTAAGAGTGGAATTTCTCTAAGATGGATTTTATGTTTAGTGTAATGTATGATGATGTAGACAATGTGGTTGTATAAATGTTTAGTTACAAAAATCCAACTTTTCCCTACCCTACTAGTTTCGGCCAACCCTAGAGGGATTAGGGTTTAGGGTTGCATATTTATCCTATGATGAAATCTATGGTTAATAAGTGGTATGATATGTATGTGAGATGTTTGTGTAAATGTTTGAATGGAAAGTTTGATTTGAAAACTAAACTTTTCCCCTAGCATGATTTTCGGCCAACCCCCTAGGATTAGGGTTTATGAAGGCTAAAATACCCTATGAGATATGCTTCTGTTTGGGGATGATTATATGTATATGCATGTGGTGTTAAATGAAATGGTTGATTTGAAACCTTAATCGCTTGGGGATGATTATATGTATATGCATGTGGTGTTAAATGAAATGGTTGATTTGAAACCTTAATCGTTAGCATGCTACCACTTCCTATGACATGTATATGCATGTGGTATTTAAATGAAATGTCTGATTACCTTACTTGTTAGCATGCTACCACTTCCTATGATATGAGTATGATCTATGTGACCAAATCTTGTCATATCTAAAGTATGGTTAAGTGGTCAAATTATGATGTATGTATGAGCATGTCTTATGGCCCATGAGCCACCCTTATGAGATTGCATGTGATATGTATGATGAAATGCTTGAAAGGATACTCCACTAAGTATGGGATCCAGAACACCCTTATGTTGTAAGGTGTGTCCCTATGGGATCAGAAACACCCTGAAAAAGTGGGTGTCCCTTGAGCAGTGAAATTGGAGTACATCCTTAGCATCTATGTAAAGACATGATAAGTATTTTACTTTGTAAGTTGTGTACCCGACTCGTAAGAGGGGTCGTTAAACAAATCCGGGGTGCATGTTAACTTAAGGTCATGGCTCCGGTAGGACGTAAGAGGTCCTGCTCTAATGGGATTGGTGGCTCGCTACCCCAACTCATTAGGGAACGCGCATCATGTGGTACACAACTGGGCCCTATATGACATGGATGTATTTTTAAGTAATACCGTTATGGAATTGTTTTTGAAAAACATTTATTACATGTGATGGGTATGCTTAAAATACTATATACTGCATGCTTAGAAACTTTGATGTTTAGTATGCTATGATGAACTTATGCTTATGTCTTGTTATGTGTACATGTTGTATACTTTCGTATGGATTTTGCGAGTAGGACCGGATCTTTACTAAGCTTTTATGCTTACTAGTTATGTGTTGTCTTATGCTGCAGATAAAGGTAAGGAACACTTGAACTAAAGGAAGAGGCAGGAAGGCTGAAGATGTGTGGGGTGGTGGCTCGGGAAAGAAATATTTCAATATCTACTTTATCATGTTTATGTTTATGTTTCCTTGACAATAAGTGTTAGTGATTAGGATTGATATGACATGATAGTGTTTACCCTTGAAGGTCTCTTATACTTGATTATGTTATGAGTTGAATTACTAGTGAACTTATCATGTTATAGAATGACTTTGATAGTTTAAACAAGCATGCTCAGTCCTTAGTCCTTGCATTATTTGTTTTATTTTTATGCTAGAAGAGAAAAAAAAATTTATATGAATGAGTAGTACGTAACCCCGCCCCGAGAGTAGATATAAGGGCGGGCGTTACAGGCTAGACAGATTACTAATCTGTCCTTTTCACCTATATAAGGAGCACCTTTTTGTACGTGTACGTGTACGTGTACGGTTCCGTACAGTAACGAGGTGCTGCCCAACTGAAAAGTGTTCTTGCTTCCTCTCACTCATTCTACTTCATTCTGTAAAGACGAAGATCGCCGTTGTAAAGGTTTCTCCACCTAAAGGAGATTTTCATACTGAAAGTGGTGCTCGCGGCGTGGATCCTTGGATTAGTCACCCATCTAGGTGGATACCAAGTAAAATACTTTTGTTAGCATTGTTTCATTTTCCTTTACATATTATTTCCACTGCGCTTACAACTCTGTAGAGATCGAAACCATCCGAAAAAGTGCATTCACGCCCCCCCCCTCTGCACGCCTTAGACGATCCATCAAGAGTCTCCACCTCCACCACCTCCGATGACTACGGACCAGCGCCTTGTTGGGACCGGGTGCATGTTGACAAGGATACGGGTTCGTAAATTTTAAAATATTTATGTGCAGCGGAAGAATTAGCATAAATAATTTCTCAAATTATTTTAATCACGTATCTAGCATGCGACCTTATGATGTGTGGACATGATCAAAAATTAAAATTTTGCGAAAAGTAAACTAATTTACTTAGTACCTCGCGTAACTCGAAGTAAGGGACGAGATCCAACCGTAGCGTCCCTTGGAAGCTCCGCCTCTATTCGCGTCCACGCCGAGTTCTCTTCGGGATGACTTCGCAAACCCACTAGTTTTATGCCGACGAGAACTACTAGATTCTCCAAAGACACAACTAGAATATCAAGAGAGAGATATGGAAACTAACCACCAAGTAACGGAATCAAGATTCCGTGAAGGGAGGAAGGAGACGCGACCCGCTTCGTCTTGGTGGTGGCTCACGGCTAGGGAAGGTGGCGCCGGCCCTAGAGGGAGAAAGTGGCGCCGGCCTTAGAGGGAGAAAGTGGCGCCGGCCCTAGAGAGAGAAGGTGGGCGCCGGCCCTAGAGAGAGAGAGAGAATAAGGGAGAGAGAGAGAGCTTCTTAATCTCTTGATTAATTGGGATTCAAGGCTTGCCTTTGGTTCCTTTATATAGTAGCCTCTCCATTGCCAAGTCTCCCTTTTAACGAAATTAACGGAATAAATTTTCATAAGAAATTTATCTTATAAATTTTCTTATGAATTATTCCGTTATGCCAAGTTTTATTATAACTAACTTTATAATAAAACAAATGCATCTCTCCTTTTAATTATGGAATAAAATTTGTATAAAATTTTCTTTTTTATGGAAAAATCAATTCATAATTGATTTTATAAATTAAAATTAAACCAATTCATGGTTCATTTTAATTTTCATAAAAAGAATAAATTTCTACAATTTTCTTTATATAAATTTCTTTATATAAAACTCTTTGTATAAATTAATTTATTTATCCATAATTTTATAAAATAAATCGCGCATGATTTATTTTATAATTTAAACCAAATTATTGGTTTCTCTCCTTGTGGTGGCCGGCCACACCGAGCCATATCCCTCGCGAATTAAACTCATTTAATTCGCCCAATAAGCCTTCAAAAGACTTAGCCATTTTAAGTTTCCCATGCGCCTCTGATAAATTCAGATTCGACTTATTTCTCTTGATTGGAAAATCTAATTTTCAACTCGTTTTAAATCCCTCAGATTACTCGTAGTGCGTGTGACTAAATAGGCTTTCGATTTATGTTGGCCGTCTATAATCATCCAATTATAGAACGATCATGAGTGGCACCTAGTAGTACATCATGACCCCCAATTAATCGAAAGATCAACGGTTGACCTCAGAAATTATTCTGAAATCCTTCAGCAGCTCTAATGAGTCGTGCCTCATTCCCTTCACCATCTTATACCCACTTGGTTCAGGACACGGTCTATGTGTGTCAGTCCCCACTAGGCTGACTACGTCACACCTAGCCCAAGTAACGTTCTCTCATCCTTTGGATTTCTTATTACTCTCATATTTTTAAGAGACTCATACTCAAAACATGTCATGCTCTGGCCAGAGGCTTTGAGTAACAATCCGACGATAGGCCTTGGGTATACATCTCGCAAGGAGTGGTGAATCCTTTGTAGGCTGTTCAAACATCATCGGACACTTCGGCTTATACCCAACCATCCTGGGTCCACACCTCCTTGGAGACGCTTGCTTAAGATGTTAAAGTATAAGTCTCCATGACCAAGATGACTTGAACACCGCAAGTCAAAGGAACATCGCACTTAAGCTGCAGTAAGAACTTCATTGACATGTCTATATATAGATTACCATATGAAGTTTTACAGCCAGTCACTCCAATGAACTAGTTCCCTTAACTAGCATTCATGTTTATCTCCGGATATCCCAATGTCACCAGCCAGTGAGAATCAGCTGATTAGAGAATAACCCATGCTAGTCTCAACAGAATTGATAGTGTCCATATTTATCAATTCATCGACTAGGGATATTTTCAATACTTCACAATTGCACAAGTAGAGATAATCACTAGTTGTGATTCCATCACAAGTTCTCTCATGCTGCGAATTGTATTGCAGATATTCAGTAAATGAGTTTAAGATCTCAATCAAATACACAAACATGTATACTCAAATAGTGAATTTTCATTTATTAAAGTAAATGCTTACAATCATAAGGTGATTGCCTTAGGACACTTCTCTCATATTACTAACAAACTCTCACTTGGCCTAATGCCAATCGCTACGGTATCCAATACCACAGGCTCTAACATGACCCTCAAACTTACTTTGAGGCAAGGCCGTAGTTAAAGGATCCGCTAAATTCCTTTCAGTGGGAATTTTCTCAATTTGTATATCATTCCTACTTATAATCTCTCTGATCAGATGATAGCGGCGAAGCATGTGTTTGGATCGCTGATGAGACCTTGGTTCCTTTGCTTGTGCAATTGCTCCATTGTTGTCGCAGTAAACCGGCACTGCTTCATCAATCTTTGGAATCACACCAAGTTCGGAGACAAACTTCTTGATCCAGACTGCTTCCTTTGCTGCTTCCGAAGCTGGGATATATTCCGCTTCCATGGTAGAATCCGCTACGGTGACTTGTTTGGAACTCTTCCAACTTATTGCGCCTCCATTCAAAGTAAATACGTATCCAGAGTGAGATTTGGAATCATCCTTATCTGTCTGGAAACTGGCATCTGTATACCCACGTATCACCATATCTCCTTCTCTATATATTAGGAACACATCCTTAGTCCTTCTTAAGTACTTAAGGATTGTCTTGACAGCAGCCCAATGATCCATTCCTGGATCAGACTGGTATCTGCTCGTGACACTCAGAGCATACGATACATCGGGCCTAGTACATAACATAGCATACATGATAGATCCTATCGCGGATGCATAAGGAATCTTATTCATGCAAATCCTCTCGTCTTCTGTGCGCGGACACATAGACTTTGAAAGGTTGAACCCATGCCTGATGTGGGAAGGTAACCTTTCTTGGATTCCGACATGCTAAACCTTTTTAGCACTCAATCTATATATGTAGACTGCGAAAGACCAAGCAACCGTTTTGATCTATCTCTATAGATTCTAATCCCAAGGATATAGGTTGCTTCTCCCAGGTCTTTCATGGAGAATGTTTTGGACAACCAAATTTTAACTGTTTGTAAGACTGATATATCGTTTCCTATAAGTAATATGTCATCGACATATAATACTAGGAATACGACTGCACTCCCACTAACCTTTTTGTACACATAAGGTTCGTCAGGATTTTGTGAGAAATCAAACACTTTGATTGTCTCATCAAAACGGATGTTCCAGCTCCTGGATGCTTGCTTCAGTCCATATATGGATCGTCGAAGCTTGCATACTTTGGTTTTATCAACCGATGTGAAACCTTCAGGTTGTATCATGTACACATCCTCAAGCAGGTTTCCATTAAGAAAAGCTGTTTTCACATCCATTTGCCATATCTCATAATCATAATGAGCTGCTATGGCTAGGAGCATCCGAATGGATTTAAGCATAGCTACTGGCAAATATGTTTCGTCATAATCAATTCCTTGTTTCTGACGATATCCTTTTGCCACTAATCTAGCCTTAAAGGTAACAACATTACCTTCCATGTCGGTTTTCTTCTTGAAAACCCACTTGCACCCTATGGGCTTAATCCCTTCAGGTGGGTTAACCAAGTCCCATACTCGATTTTCGTACATGGAATCCATTTCCGACTTCATGGCTTCAAGCCATTTGTCCCTTTCTGAATTTTTCAGAACATCTTCATAACTAATAGGTTCGTCATCGCTTATGAGTAACACGTCGTTCGATTCACTTTTGAGAAATCCGTATCTCTCTGGAATATTGCGTGTCCTATCAGACCTATGAAGAGGTGGTGTTGTTTTAGGTTCAACTGATAGCTCATCATTATGAGTTATTGGTTGGGGGTCTACACTAGGTGTCTCTGTAATGTCTATTGGAGTTTCTTCAACTTCATCAAGTTCAATGCCACTCCCACTGTTTTCTTGTAAAAGAAATTCTTTTTCCAGAAATACAGCATGCCTTGAAACAAACACCTTTTGTTTCAAGGTATGATAGAATTGGTAACCCTTCGTTTCCTTAGGGTATCCAATAAATAGACATTTATCAGACTTAGCATCCAATTTTTCTGATACAGTCCGCTTCACATAAGCAGGACAACCCCATATCTTAAGGTGAGTTAAGTGAGGTTTCTTACTATTCCATGTCTCATATGGAGTAGTAGAGACTACCTTGGTCGAGACTCTGTTTAGCAAGTAAACAGCTGTCTTTAGTGCATAGCCCCAAAAGGATTTTGGAAGAGTTGCATGGTTCATCATCGACCTAACCATGTCCATCAAAGTTCGGTTGCACCTCTCAGATACACCATTATGCTGTGGTGTATACGGCAGAGTCCATTGGGACAATATCCCATTGTCCCTAAGATAATCTTGAAACTCTTGACTTAAGTATTCACCACCCCGATCGGATCGAAGTATCTTAATACTTTTGCCAAGCTGTTTCTCTACTTCATTTCTGAACTCTTTGAATTTCTCAAAAGCTTTAGATTTGTGTTTCATCAAGAACACATACCTGAATCGTGAGTGATCATCGATAAAGGTGATGAAGTAGCTATAGCCTCCTTGTGCAAGAGTTGACATTGGTCCACATACATCAGTATGTATTAGACCAAGCAATTCTCCCACTGGATTACCCTTTCCGGAAAAGGGTAATTTGACCATCTTGCCTTTTAAGCATGATTCGCATGTATCAAATGAACCGGGTTCAAATGATTCCAAAATTCAACATCGGTGTAATTTAGTCATGTGTTTCTTACTTACATGGCCGGGACGACAATGCCACGTGTAGGAGTGTATTCGATTTTCTATTCGAGCACGTTTGTTGCTAACTTCGATATTGAAAATGTCACCGGATAAATCTAACGTGTAGATACCATTGCACAAAGTTCCATTCCCATAAGGAACGCCATTTAAAGTTATGTAACAACAATTGTTACTAAAAGTTAAATGATAACCCTTTTCATTCAAACATAAAATAGATACAATGTTCTTTATTAACGAAGGAACAAAATAACAATTATCCAATTCTAAGACACGTCCAGTAGGGTGTTTTAGCAAATATGTTCCGATGGCAACAACAGCAATCTTTGCTCCATTTCCAACTCGCAAATTCGCTTCTCCTTTGACGAGTCTTCTTCTATTCCTTAGCCCCTGTATGTCATTACATATATGTGAGCTACACCCACTATCAAGTACCCAGGTATTTGAGGAAATAGAGTGACATTCAATAATGAAGATACATGAAGAGGACGGATGCCTTCTTCTTCAAGGAATCAAGATAAACCTTGAAGTTTCTTCGCCAGTGACCCTCCTTGCCACAGTGATGGCAAGTGCCTTTTGGATTCTTTTCAGTCTTTTTAGCCTTATTCTTCTTTCCCTTATTCTGTTCTTTGGCCTTCCTCATAGAACCTTTCTTCGAGGAATCAACTAACAGTACTGTCTTCTGATCCTGCTTTACAGAAGGCTCTACACTCTTCAGCAGGTTGAGCAACTCAGGAATGGTAGTCTCCAGCTTGTTCATCCGATAGTTCATCACAAATTGTGAATAACTTTTGGACAAACAATGCAGAATTAAGTCAATACTTAGTTCATGATCCATTGC
>JAGFNQ010002519.1:112032-181740 GCA_024364735.1 Boesenbergia rotunda
CTCAAATTCACTCTCCCAATCATTACTCATAAATAAACAAATAAAGAACTATATCCGGTATATATATACAAGAAATTTTGGAAGGAATTGATAAGAAAATATTGAATGAGTTGTTTTGTTGAAATCTTGATTAGTCTTCTTCAGAGAGCACCCAATCTTCAAAGTTTTAGTGGCGCCGAAGTTTTAGATCATCTTTTAGGGACTAGGGTTAGTCTTCCCGTCAGTATTTTTACTCACGTGGAAACACCCTTTATGAACCTCTAAATATGTATTATTTCTATTTGCTCAACATATAATATCTCACATAAGAAAATTAATCATTTCGGATGATTGTATTATAACGCCAACTTTACTAAAATCTCAACTACATAAAAATGAACGAAAAAAAAAATCTAAAATAATATTTTCTAAATAAACGAAAACTGTATTTGGTATAATATATCTAAGAAATATTAGAGGGAATCGACAAGAAAATACTGAACGAGCTGCTTTGTGGAAGTCTTGACCAGTCTTTCTCAAAGAACACCTAATCTTTAAAGTTTTAGTGGTGCCAAAGTTTTAGATCACGTTTTAAGATTTCCCGTGTATTTTTACCCTATTGAAATCCTGCCGAAATAGAAAGTTTTGTGATGGAATAGCATGTAAAACAAGATAAGATAAGCACAAGGCTCAACTTTACTTCATGTATCGGAATGAAAAAAAAACAAATTATTGTTATTTTTAATTTGTTGCTTGGATGCTTGGAAATAGGTTAGCTGTTGATGTAGGAGTAACATGGCAATAAGTGCGCCGTTTAAGGAAGGCTGAAATCTAAGTGTGCCTTTCGGCCATTAGAAAATTTTCATGAGGATGACAAACGATGATTCCTTTGTCTTTAATGCCTTGCTAATTTGTTTTAGGGTTAATATAAAAAAGATAAATTAGAAAATTATTAATTTGAATGTTGTGATAAACGTGTAGAGAGGGCGGGTGACTTTGTCAAATTTTGACTCTCAAACCTCTAAGATAATAATACTGCACACGTTAGCCATCAATCAATCCTGTGGAGACATTCGAAAATTTTAATCGTGTCTATTGAGAAGTTGCCGAATTCTTTTTATTAATTAATATATCTAATTTTTTTAATTAATTAATTTCAAAGATAATTAGTCAGATCCTATGGAGTTTCTCATATATATCTTTTAAATATTTTTTTATTTGGTATCATATATTTAATTTATTAATTTAATTAATGATGATTAATTTGAGCGATCCGATAGTAAGAAACTTAACAGATAATCTATCAGTACAATTACAGGGGTAAAGTCCATATTAATCTTTTTTATTTTTTATTTATTTCAAAATAGTCTCTTTTCTTTTCGGAATGCTAAAATAATCCCTCGTATTTTAAAATATTTTTCAAATTCATCCTCCCATTAAATTTTCATTAAAAATAAACGAAGATAATGTCTAATCACCCATTCATAAATCTATTTTCATCATTCTTATTTGTCACTTATCTAAAAAGAATCCTTAATCTTTATATACTGCTAAAATGGCCCTGTTTTAAAATATTTCATAAATTCATCTTTCCCATTAGATTGTTAAAAATAAACAAAAATAAAGCTCATAATCCATTTGTATCTATTGTTATTTCATTTACACATTTTCTTTAGATTAAAATCTTTTTTCTTTCAGACTAAATTAATTCTCAATATTAATACATATTTATTAATTATAAAGCAACAAGAAAAAAAATTATGAAAAATAATAAGAAAAAATATAAATACTTTTATGATATGCGAGTAGTCCAGGTCAGGGATTAGATAACTTCTATTTATATCATTCATCATTACAAAAATATCTCTTTATCGGGAAATAAACTAACGAGAAATATAAATAAGTGATGAGTTTTATTTTCATTTGTTTTTAGCGAAAATCTAATAGAAAAGATGAATTCGAAAAATATTTTGACAAATATAAGGGATCATTTTGGCAGCTTGAAAAACGGAGGGATTATTTTTGGATAAGTGGTAAATAAGAGCGACGAAAATGAGCTTATGAATAAATGAAAATCTAACGGGAGGATGAATTTGAGCTTATGAATGAGTGGAAATCTAATGGGAGGATGAATTTGAGAAATATTTTGAAATACGAGAGACTATTTTGATAGTTAAAAAAAGGAGGGATTATTATGATATAAGTGAAAAATAAAAGGGAATAAAATAGGTTTTATCCCCTTACAACTATATTTAGGATGTACTGTTTTAAAATTTTATCACCGTCGTTCAAGATCAAATCGTATTACACGATCTACTCGAGGATTTGGTAAAATGTTCGTCCTTTCCGTAGATATTTAGCTGATCGGTAGGTCAGTGCTCATGTTCCTCTCGTCTCGTTCACTTCTCGAGCTATGGCGGCGGCAATATCCATGACGACCACTGTCTTCACTCCTTCCCCCCTTCCTTTCCAAAATCCTCAATCCGAGAGTCGCCAGATCACTGTGTTTCGGATCTTCCTTCTCGCCCTTCCTCAGGCATCACCTCCTCCAGATCGGCACGAGCGAGGCGGCTGGCGGCTGAAGCTCTGCGCTCGGAGGTCAGATGGTGTCAGTTCCTTCCATCTGCAAAGCTGTTTCCTTTCTTGACTTCCATCTGCGCTCGGAGGTCAGATGGTGTCAGTTCCAGAAGGAGAAGGCCACTGTCTCGGGCAACGAAGAGGTTTTCATTCCTGTCACTGTGGATTTCATATCTCTCTCTCTCTCCCCTTCGGATAAATTTTCTTTTTCCGGAGATGGCGGGGGCGCTAGGGGCGAGCGTAATCGCCTTTTTTTTTACATCATTTTCCGGAGATGGTAATCGTCACCATTCATCTGTCACTGTAGTTTAGTCACCGTGATTTATCTCTTTCATATAAACTATGAGGCCGACTGAGGGGGCCCTGAGGACGAGAGTAATTGTCTTTTTCCGGAGATGGTGCAAGACAAATTATGGATGCTAGTTTGGCTATTAATATTAGGGAGTGTGAAAATGAGAGAGTGAATGGTATAGTGAATGATATGACACTTGAGTGAATGATATGACACTTTACATGTACACGTCTGATTATCGCTTGGATACTATCGGCGGCCTTCGGTCGTCACCCCAAATCAAACTATACCCTGAGGGGCACGATGAATTCGTCGGAGATCGCTGCATATAAAATGTTACGTCATTTACTCTATTATTTACTCTCCCATTTTCACTTTACTTATTATTTTTCTTAATATATCGTTTGTAGTGGAACAAATCTATTCCATTTGTTGCCGGAAGCGTTCAAAGTGATCAAGCAAATTGGTGTAATCGGATGGGGGTCTCATATAATGGAAGTAGCACTGTTTTAGCGTTATTTATATTTTTTTTTTCTTTTGCCGTTCTTTCTCTTGCCTTCTTTTTTTTTTCCCCCTAGGTGTACCAAAAATTAGTTTTCCCTTGAGTGCATCTTATTGTTCTCAGCTACATCTTTTATCAGTTGCTATTTCTTCGGACCTTTAATTGAATGCTAATGCTGAAACTTTATTTTTACCTACGCAAACAACAATAACAATAATTGATCCCGGATCAACTTACGTACAGCCTAGTCCGGCAACTTGACACCTCGTTAGTAGGAGACAAATTTGTGGACTTTGGGAACCTATGGGATATAAGGCTTATATGGGCAGCTCGGCCTAGTTCTCTCGAAAATGAGAAGGGATAAAGCCTGGTAAAAGGTAATCATCGAGACTAAGGAGGTCGGAAGCCCCCAAAAGGCTCCCGAGTCTAGGAAGGCCTGGGTCGGGAGGCCCGAGTCCAAGAAGACTCGATTCACAACGTCACTGAATCTCAGTTCTCTCGAGTCGGGGGAATCTCAAACTCAAAGCATCTTGAAGACGTATGCAACTATACGCTCATACACCACTCGACCCAGTATCCCCGATCGGGCGCGTGACCACCCACGTTCCTCAGAATCGACCTGATTGAGCATCCAGACTATCGCAGGTCTGCCCCTGCGCCCATCTCGGTTCGGCTCCCAGCCGACGGGTAGCGGCCCACGCTCCTGGGATAAGCCCGAGCCAGAGGAGACTTTACTTGAGGTATTACCGAAGCACACCAGCACTTTAGGCCCCCAGTCAGTCTCCTCATCCTTGCCCTCAAGCGACACCGCTACTCTAGGTCCTTAGTCGGTCTCCTCATCCTGTACCCTCAGTCGACACCGCTACTCTAGGCCCTTGGTCGACCTCTTCATCCTGTGCCCTCAGTCGGCACCGCTACTCTAGACCCTCAGTCGACCTCCTCGTTCTGTGCCCTCAGTCGGCATTCGTGTTTAAGGTATTGTCGTGACTCACCAGAACAACCACTCCCTGACACAGAACCAACAGAAGGAGTACGAGGTCGGTGCAGGTATGACATCATTCCGGCACTAACCGCGAGTATCTCGTTGATGCCATAATTTTTGTCATATCCTAACCCCCCATACTACGACCACCTACCTCTGTGTCAGGCCGAGCGGCGCCCGACGGCGTTGGCTTTTAAGTTGACAGTGTCCTTTTCCTTATTCCGGTATGCGACACATTACTGTTATATTGCTTTCCTTTTGCTTTACCACCACCGGGGATTGACTTGACCGTCGGAGTACTTTGTTGGGGACTTTTCCCGACAGGTTCTAACAGTCTTTGTCTTGCAGGTCAGGAGCGATTCCACTGGAGCCCGCTTCAGCAACCCGTGAGCCTCAGGAAACCATCTCACCCTTGAAAGTCTACCTCGCTTCGCGACAGGAATAATAATAAAACTATTTTTTTTTAAATTGTGTCTACAGCATGTGTTTTTGCTTGATTATTTGACTTTATATTGGCTTTATTTGGTTATTACAACACTTCCTTTTATTCTTGGACATGTTTTCCTATTTTGGCTATCATTTATTTAACAAACTCATACTGCGTTAACTCTCAGCAGCAATGCATGCTATAATTTTCTGAACTAAATTGAGGAAATCTGCATAGCTAATAGTTATATACAGTGTTAAATCTGTAACTCGATCCAGAAAATTTGCTCGTTTCAGAAATTTTTTCGAAAAAGATTTAAAATTTTCGGGACCTAAATTGAAAAATCAAGGGACATATTAGTTGGGAACCCTAAAAGTAAGGGCTACTATTAGAATTTCATGGGGCTTAAAGGCTAATTTACATATAGGCATTGGCTCTTAAGGGTTGCAACGAGATTATTAGGGTTCCAATGGCTAAAGTGCAAAAAACCCCCACTAACATCTACTCTTTCCCCCTTTTCTGTTTTCACCCGCAACCAGTATAGAGCCCAAGACATTCCTTCTTCTCCGCGTGCCCTAGGCTGCAGTCGATTTACCTTACGCTTCATCGTCCCCAGCCTACGCCACCAAGCCAACCTCCCATCTCCACCTCCTCTCGACTCACGGCGAGGGCACCCCTTCGATTTGGGCTGATGAGAGTTTGGGAAAGCAAAATCTCCACCGGCGGGGACTTACGAGATACTCCTCTCCGAATCGATTAAGCGATCATCGCCGAAGAGGGGCATTGGTGGTTTGGCGGCTATCAACCTTCCATGGTCAGATATTGGAGGTGGGTCTTCCGCGACCTATGAGTGATAGGTCAAGGCTGAAACGACGACGATGCAGCTGCTCCGGGTAGGGTTTTGGTTTATTTCGGACGAAGTAGGGATGCTACTACTTGTGAGATGGGATTCCCTAGCTTGAACTGACCGGGATTGTTCTTAGGGCATATCAGCTCTGCTGTTCGAGAGCTAAGTGCGTGGGATTGGAGCTGGGGTTTCTCGCCAGCCGGTCTTTCACCAGGGGTTGGCCTCAGCTGCTGAGCCAGTGGCCACATCGGGAGGATGCTGGGTTGATTGTTGAGGACTCCGATCTTGGCAGATCTGGGATAGGGGAGTCTTGCGCGTGAGCCACAGGTATGTTTTGATTCGTTCATTGATCTGAGAAGTTAGGGTTTGGGAATTCTGTTTTGGATCTCTACCTATGAATTCAATTCTGGTTTCTGTTTTGAATTGGTTTGTGATCATGATTATGGCTGGGTTTCTTAGTGATTTTGGATCCTTAGAGGTTAGATCGAATAGCCTTTGGAATCAATATATGATTGCTGTGATTCTGTTCTGTTGAGTTTGGTATTGATTTTATGTTAGCTGAGTTTGGCTTAGCTTCTATGGAAGCTGGTGGTTAGTTCCATGAGGTGTAGGGGATTGTGTTTGGATTTGCATGTGTACCGTGAGCTAGCCTTGTGCTAGAGTATCTGCCGTGAAGCTCCATTTGGAGTAGAGGCAAATGGTGTAGTTATAATTGAGGATTTAGCACTATTACTGAGGTGGCTACGGGAGAGATTTAGAACCAAAATTTATTAATCCTTGAGCTGCTGTGAGCTAAGAGATAGAAGTTACTTGACTTGGGTTTAAGATTTGGGTTAAGTCTAACTTGAGCCAAGGTTTGATCCCAATTAAACTTAGCATGTGTTGCTTAGCTAAATTTATTAATCGGATAAGTAGCTAAGTTGGGTCTTTGATGCATGACACTGATCGGTTGCAGATATATCTGGACAGATGTTTTCTTCGGTACGAGCACCTACATTGGAGGCGGGTACCTCTTACGTATCTTCTAGATTAGTCATAGTTTATATGCTTGATATGCTTTGTTTAGCAATAGGGTAATGGATTGTTATATATCTCTTCTATTTGTTTTGCTGATATTGTTTATGCTATACCTAACATGTGATACCTATACCTTTAGGACTTAGGCTATAATGCATTTATCTATGATCCTTGCATATCATGTTGATATAGGTGGATTAGATAGTGGATGCTGTTGGACCAGTGTCATGCATCATCGTGCACTGTGCATCACTGTCGATCGGGGGCCCCCTTGTGGGTGAGTCAGGTCGACAGTCATACTGACCTACCCATACGACCACTCATGGGTTAGTGGTTGATGGAGTATGGGTAGTGTGCTTTGTGCTGCTCCGCTCATGCACTCATGAGTTAGGGAATCGGAACGTGGTAGCAGGCAGGGGTCCCTCATTGAGTTGTCCATATACCAGGATATGAGAGGGAGAGGTCTCTCCCCCATTTATATACATGGGGTAGGGGTAACACTCAGATAGAGATATCCTCCAGAGATGACTTGGGGTAGATAGAGATGTCCCCCGGATAGGGCATGGAGTAGGGGTGTTACACCGGCAACATTCCGTTTACTCGATCGCTCATGAGTAGTGGTGGCAGAGTACGGACGACAGTCACAGCCCTACGTCGGATGGTGGCCTCCACTCAGCTTCCTCCCGTGCATAGGTGACGATGTTTGACCGACGACAGGGGTGACCATGTCATTGCACCATGTGCATACGCATATTTTGCATTTGTCTATGCTTGCTATACTTGGATGTTCCATATGATTGACATACACATACAAGAGACCTATGTCTGGTTTTGGTGACGCCGCCACATTGGTATGATAGTTTTCTACTCCTCCTTTCAGATGTACTTATCACTTCCTGTACATGTATTATTTCGATAGCCTGTTACTACTATTACTAGCTTAGACTATCTTTCATATCTGATGAGATATCCGCTGAGTACTGTGAACTCACCCCGTTAGTTCCTTGTTTTTATTTCAGGATGATCGACTGGAGTGCCCGGTAGCCTGTCCTAGCTCGCGTATCTTCGAGACGATTCTCGGGGTTGTCCTTGTCTTTTGATGGTGGTACATGTTGGTACCCTCCTCATGTTCATTTTGTTTTTTCGTTTCCGCTGTTGTATTCGTATTCTGTATGGGTTGTCTTGCATGGCAGTATAGTTGTATTTTTGTGTGCCATGGAGGCCTTTGTTTCATTTTGTTTTGTCGTAAGTCGTATTGTTACGCAACTTTTGTCGTCGTTTTCGTATTCGTTTCTTTTTCAGACGTTTGTTCCATCCCTATAGGTTGCGATACAAGCGGCTGATGTAGTCGTAGGGGTTAGGTTTCTGAGTTGTCTGCCGGGTCGAGGAAGTGACGGTCCGGTCATTATCAGACGGGCAGCTTCTCGGGGCGTGACATACAACAACTAATTGTGTACCAATTCATCTCCTATTGATTTGCTCTTATCATTATAATTTACCATAAATTTTTATTTTGTTTTTGAGAGGAAATTCTAAATCATTGCTCTCTTGTTTTAGAGCTTCATTAATTGTCATGACTCTGGTCTCTTGAATTTTCTGTTCATACTTCATGCAATCTTGTAAAATATCATACTCATTGTAAAGTGTTTAGCAAGTTCTTTTTTCTTGTGATGATTTCTACCTCATAGCTCTTTTTTCTTTGCATACCTAACCTCAAATTATTATTTTTTTCAACTGTTTACTAGGGTCCTGCCCAAGCACAGAATTTAAGAGATTCACTTACTGCAGTGAATTCAGACATTGTGGTCAAGGTAACTATATGTTTTATTTCTTCAAACCTCTTGGGTTTTTGAATTGACAAACTGATTTCACGACCTATATACTTGAAACTTAAATAGTGTAGCTTAAGACTAGTTAGCCAATTTCATAGTGTGCAATGATTCTTTTCCACTTGGGATTAATTGCCCTTATTCAGGTATCGGGACAACTGATCAAGAATTTTCATTATTTTTTCGTTAATTCTTAATTGAATAATGAGAATTTTTTTATTATGGTCTGTCTAAACATCTGATTTATTTATCTTTTATCTTCTTCTGTACACATGATTGTTCAATTCCTTGCCAGGGTTGACAAACTTCCTGACTGATAGATATATAACATGCCACCTATCAGTTTTCTGTTTCTTGTAGGCGTTTCTCTCTAAATATGTACTGCACTTCTCTTTAGTCATTATGAAAATAAATTGCTTAAGAATACTTGAACTTTTTCTAAAATTTTCTCTTATGTTTGGGATTCTTTGGTATTCAAACATTTGCAGATTGGTCTAAGAAAAGGTTCTCGGTCTTTTGATGAAGCACTCGCTGCTGGATTCTCTCAAGAAAATGGAACCTTTGGTGATATCTACGATTTATAGCTCTGTCACACAATAAAATCAGGTCAGCAACTACGAAGTCTATTGTTGACTGAGCAATTTTATCAATATCAAGTTCGCTTCTAATTTTCATCTTGCTTATCTGAATAGATAAAATTTCTAATCTTCATTTTGATCAGGGGCAGACAGAGCAATCTTAAGATGAAATATTTTTTTCTCAGCTCAGAGCGCAGAAAATCTGGATCATCAGTAACATTGATGACAATAACATGATCAGCTTTAGTATTATCTGGCATATACTTTGTCCAACTTAAGTCAATGACATGTATATCTTCGATGATGACTACTGTGGGATATACATTTGCCTTCTGGAAAATATATCGTATATATTTTTCAGATACACCTATAATAGTAAATAAATATAAGACTTGAAAAAATAACAACATAGTGTAGATAAACTAATTGATATATCAGGTAAGATACTTACCAGACAGAATTTTAGTTCGATCAATCTTGTACATTGGTCTTCCAATCTCATAAGCCATAGCTTCTGAGAGTGTCGACTTTCCATATCTAGGTGGTCCGTGTATTAAGATTGATCTTCCTAGTGAAATCCCTATTGACATTGTCAGCTCCGGTTGTCAAGGGAAAATTAAAACACGCGTTATCAAGGGATTTCACTAGTAAAATCAATCTTAATACACGAACCACCTAGATATGGAAAGTTGACACTCTCAGAAGCTATGACTTATGAGACTGGAAGACCAATGTACAAGATTAATCAAACTGAAATTCTATCTGGTAAGTATCTTACCTGATATATCAATCAGTTTATCTACACTATGTTGTTATTTTTTCAAGTCTTATATTTATTTACTGTTCTAGATGTATCTGAAAAGTATATACGACATATTTTCCAAAAGGCAAATGTATATCCTTCAGTAGTTATCATCGAAGATATACATGCTATTGACTTAAGTTGGGCAAAGTATATGTCAGATAATACTAAAGCTGATCATGTTATTGTTATCGGTGTTACTGATGATCCAGATTTTCTGCGCTCTTAGCTGAGAAAAAAAATATTTCACCTTGAGATTGCTCTGTCTGCTCCTGATCAAAATGAAGATTAGAAATTTTGTCTATTCAGATAAGCAAGATGAAAATTAAAAGCGAACATGATATTGATAAAATTGCTCAGTCAATAATAGGCTTCGTAGTTGTTGACCTGGTTTTATTGTGTGACAGAGCACGTTATGCAGCTATAAATCGCACGGTGGACAAAAAAAAGTTGATTGCTCGAAGAAACCTCTCAACCATTAGGATAATGAGTGGTTGAACGTCACACTGCTTGACTTTGATGTAACTCTCACCCATTAGGATAATGAGTGGTTGAACGTCACACTGCTTGACTTTGATGTAAATTTGAAAATTAAATATTATTAAAGAAGCTTAGTTGATCTGTCAAAATATTTTTTCTAAAATATAGTGTAGTTCATTTTCATGGATGGAAAACTATATCGTTGATGGATGATTGTTTTGTCGTCTGTGAGGAAATGTGGTTGGGTCAAGTTTGTGTTGAGTGTGAGTTGTCTCCTATACAGATTGTTAAAGAACCATCATATCGACTTAGGGATGGTACTTAATTTAAACAGGGTCCTTATTTTGATTTGTTTATGTGATGGTTAACTAATTGTTTGGGTTGTCTTGCATTGTGTAAAAAAAATGTTTTGCATTGTCGCAATGCATTCAAATTAATTCTTCGTATTGTGGACCATCAAATGTCTTTTGCAAGAAGCACTGAAAATGATTCAACCTTTGTTCGCGAAAGAATTTTCTCCAACACCAAATATTACATGGGATGATGTTGGCGGTCTTAAATCTGTGAAACATAAATTGGAGTATTGTGTAATTGACCGTATAAAATACCCTGAGTTTATGAGGTAAATTCTTAATAATAATTTTCGTCTTGCGTGCACAAGAAAGTTTTTCTTTTTTTCTACTATTGTATTATGTTTTTTTTTTCATTTGTGATTCTCTCATATAATTGCAGAGAAACAAAACCAAATATTTGCCTGGAATATTATTACATGGAGCAATGATAGGGAGAGTGAAAATGGGAGAGTGAAAGGGAGAGTGAAAAGCATAGTGAATGATGTGACATGACGTGACACTTTACATGCACATTCCCGATTATCGCTTGAACACCATCGACGGCCTTCGGTCGCTGCCCCGAATCAAACTATATCCTGGGGGGCACGATGAACCCATCGAAGATCGCTGCATATAAGATGTCATGTCATTCACTATGCTTTTCATTCTCCCTATCATTTTTCTATTGTATGGGCCTCCTGGTTGTGGCAAAACATTAGTTGCCATGGTACTAGCAAATGCGTCGGGAACAAATTTTATTCATATAATGGTTCATTTATGCTTTTGGTTATATGTTTTCTTGTTTTTAATGTATTTTTATGAAAGTTTGGTTTCTTTTACTCTGTAATGTTAGGGTTTTCAATTTCTAAACGAATATGTTAAAGGCGGGCTGGCAGTAAAAAGATTGTTTCGTCGTGCTCGCTCATTTCCTCCATGTAAAATTTTCTTTGATGAGGTAAATGAGAATAAATTGTTTATTTATAAAAAATAGAAATTTTTGGCAATTATTTAGTTGGTTTTATGATATTTTGTTCATTATATCACAAGATTTTGTTAACGTTTTATTTTAGTTTTCATTAAATTTTGATGCAACAAAAAACTTCCCTCGAGTCCAATCATTAGCTTATTCCATGTGGAGGAAACACTATATTCCATCTGTACAAAATACAAACCAACCTTTTTACTGGCTTTCAACTGCTAGCCATTTTGGCTTACCATTTGAATCCAAAGTTTAAATTGATCATACAGTCGGCGACAATTATTTAAGTGCCCATATCTTTGTGCCAAACTTGATCTCCATCAGCAAATTTCTAGAGCAAGCAAACCATTTTTAGAATTATAATGAATAAATTCACGAGTATCAGATGTATTTACACTAAATTTGTCATTTGTTCTAATAGATGGATGCTTTAGTATGCGAGCATGACAGAGAGCACGCATGGGGGATTCATTCAAAACTAATCATGGTTTGATTGCTAAAGCCCTTATTAGTTATGAGTTGAAATTTGCAACTTTACATATTATTTTTTTCTACTCAACCACTCAACCACCCTGTCAAATTCTATTTTATGGAGAATGGAAATAGAAAGTTTTCACAATGCTGCTTGTTACTCTGATACCTCTGTCAATAGTGCTTGTCCATCGATCTCAGTTGTCATGTAATTTTTCTCAGCTATAATACATTATAACTATTTTTTTGTAGCCTTCATGTAAAAGAGAGAATCTGTTAACTTGATATTGTAGTTTTAATAAAAAAATTTATGTATAAAAAACTTCACATGAACCCAACCATTTAGCTTATTCCAGCGGAGAAAACAATTTTGCTCCATCTATACAAGATACAAACCATCTTTTTTATTGGCTCTCAATTGCTAGCCATTTTGGCTTGCCATTTGAATCTAGAGTTGAAACAGATCATCCAACTGAGCTGGCGCTTGACGGCTACTTAAGTGTCCATATCTTTATGTCTAATAACTCGAACTCTTTTAGTAAATTTCAGAGCATGCACATCATTTTTAAAATTATGATGAATAAGTTCATCAGTATCTGATGCCTTCTATTGTTCCAACAGGGGAAAGCTCCGGGATGTAATTGTGTGGAAGACTCTTCACTGGAGGTTCAACAACAATTTGTTCAAACAGCAATTTATCCAATTTTGACTTCTAAATTCCTTTACTAGTTACAGTTGGAATGTGCAACTTATTATTTTTTAATTTCTTCTTTCGCTTAACCACTGTTAATCATGCAGCTTTTTCTAGAGTTACAGAAAGGTAAACAAAAAGGCATCTTTATCATCACTGCAACGAATAAGTATGCCTGCATTGTCTTCTCTTTATTTGTAAGGACTCATAGATATTTATAAACTAAAAATAACGATCGTTCTCTACTAAGAAAAGGAATGATGAGACATTTAATATATGTCCCATTGCCAGTCTTGAAGACAGATTTCTAACAGTAAAAGCAGTTTCTCGTAACATGTCAATTTCAGAAGATGTAGATTTAGCTGCCCTTGCAGAGAAATGTTCTAATTTCAGTGGTGCTGATCTAGGTCTTTTTTCTTGTTATGATACTGTCGTTGTTTGTTGGATCAATTTTGAAAGAAAAGTTGATCAATTCTTAACAAAGACGTATATAACTGACTTATTGTCTTATGCTTTAGTTCTGGATGTATCTTCGTCATTTTAAACAGTAACTCACTGAAGGATTTGCCCACTTGCAAATTAGACATTATCAAAAATTTCGGAATGTTTTTTGTCTTGAGCATCCCTCAAATGCATTTTGGAAAGGTCTATTGATTTTTATTTTTTTAATGTAGCCTTATTTATCATAAAACAACGTTGCATAGTTTTGTAAACTTAATAGTATTTTAAACTTTTATTCTTATTCACCAGATGAAGGAAGTGGTTGATGCTGCTACTACTGAGATTACCATAAGGGCATCACACTTTGAGGAAGTTCTGTGAACAATCACTCCATCTATTTCTGAGGTAATCCGAGAAATTTTTAGACTACTTATTCGTATGTTTGTAAGCGTGTAGCAATCTCTTAAATTTATTAGTGGTATTGAAAATTTTTCTCTAGACTTGCGATTGAGGAATACAGATCTTCAAATTGTGTTGTGCATGTAGAGCAACTTCATGCTTGTTATTTCTGTTTTTTTTCCTTCATTTGTTTTACCACTTTATTTCTATTGGCGCTTTCATTATGCCCTTTGTTGATGTTTCCCCATAACCAAGTTTATACTTTTTGGAGCAGGAAAGGGATTATTACATGCAACTATCAAAGCGTTCTCGAAGATGTCTGTAAACTACTGATTTTTTCACATGCCCAGCCACCACAATATGAGTCAACAAAGCTTCCAACTTTATGGGATGTTTGAACATTTACTATTAGTCTATGAACTTAGTCTTTAAACATTGTTTTCCTCAGAACTTAATCTAGGAATTTAGACTTTTGAGCTGAATTTAGTCTTAAGATTTTAGTCCCCAAACTTGAGGGGTTTTTGGAACATTTAATCTTAGTATGTGAACATAGTCTCCACATTTTGTTTGCTCTGAACTTAGTCTTAGCTTAGACTCTCAATCTGGCTTTACTTAGCAATCTAGTTTCTCAACTTGAGTCGCTCTCTAATAGAATTTAGTTTTTCAATTTGACTTGGTCCTTGAACCAAACTGAAATAAATTTCTGAACTAAACTTCTTCAGACTTTTAAATGGTTGTATGCTCCCATATGATGATTTCATGTTTTTCCACCCTCTAAAATTCAGAAAAGTAGCTCTTGAATTGTTCTATTTAGTTTGAAGTGGGATCCTATTGCCGTAAAAAGTGGGCCACAAATTCTCAAAGATGAAGATAGTCTCAGAAAGTGTAGTTGGTGTTCCACCAACAATATCTTGTCTTCAAATAATTTAAAGGTGGTAATAAGACTTGCTTATTACAGTGTCTTGATCAATTTATTTTAAGGTTAATACAATGAAATAAATAAGACTATTTGTTCGGATGTTATGGTTAGTGTCTTGAGAGCGGGTATTATTTTGCTAGGTTTTAATCCTTAATTTTAAGTTGTAACAATGAACGTGTTAATTATTAGTCATCTCCTTGATAACGTCTTCAAATCATTTAAGGAGCAACACCTTTTGGAATTGTTTTTATATAATAAAAGCTTAGAGTGACACACCCTAAGTACAAAAAATCTAAACAAATATGTGACAATAAAAGAGAAATGGGACAATGAACATACATGTTAGTGTTGTTTCACTGGTAATAAATTTTTTAGGAGATTGTAGTTAGCGTATAAGTTATTGTCATCATAAGATTTGAAAGTTAAATTTTGATGTAGTTTATTTTTTCTTATGCGTTAGTTACTGTTTTAATTAATAATTTTTATGATTTATCTTTATCTTTGTTTTGTTTTGTTTTGTTTTTTTTGGTTGACTTTAGCATTAGAGAGGGGTACATCACTTTTTACCATCTAATTTATTAATAAAATTAAGTCATGGTACAGTTATAAATAAATACAAAAAATTACCTAGTTATTACCTACCATTTTCTATCAATAGATGCGATCATGCGAGTCCTCGATGACCTTTCAACTATAGAAGCATCTTCGTAGGTGATAAACCTAAAATCCCCAAGTGGCGATTTTTAAGTATCTCCAAATCTAAGTGTTTAACAAATGCTTATGCAATAAAAAAAATGATTTGCAATAAATCAAACAAAATATTCATTGATTTGCAAAAGCCATATTAATATTCATGTTATTCCATGTTTAACAAATTGCATAATAAAACATGTTGGGAGAGAGAAAAAAAAATGATTAATGGATTTTTTAATCTTGGGCGACTGTCCGGCTTGATAAGTTTTGCACCGGTCGTTAGAGTAAATCCGGAAGCGTTCGCGGTGGGCGGTCTAGAAGCCTCGTTTCAGGGTTCGTGCTCAAAAGTCAAAGGAAGCTTTTTCAGATCAGTCCAGAAGAAAAAAAAAAAAAAAAAAAAAAAAAAAAAAAAAAAAAAAAAAAAAAAAAAAAAAAAAAAAAAAAAAAAAAAAAAAAAAGAAATTTTCCAGAGTCAGCTACCACGCAGAGGAAAAAAGATGCATGAATCATCCACACCCTTATCCAGATGCTGATCAAGGTATAAGTGTTTTTATGGAATGGATTAATTGTTAATATATAGATGTGTTATCATGGGATATGGGGATTAAAATTTGGCAAAGTCAATGTGTCTATCTTTTTCACGCATTAGCTATAATATCTGAGATAGTAATCTTTGTGATTTATCTCTTCTATAAGGTCTTAGGACGAATTGCGAAGATGTTAGGGACGAGTAAATTCTCTTTTGCTACCATGATCAAGGTATAGGCTATTAAAGCATATTCCCAAGGCCCCTATAAAAATAGAGCTCATTTTTATTATAAATTTTCATCATTAATTTTTAGAAAATCTTTAATTGTTAAGTCATCAATTTTAATTTATCATTGCAATCATATGTGCATGTTTTCAATTTTTCAATGTATCTTTTATTTCCATATTAATTACATTTTTTATTTTCATCTAAAATTCAATCTACCAACTCAATTTTATTTTATCTTTTCTATGGCATTTTATACTTAAACAATATTAATCTATTTAATTATATGCCTTATTTATAAAACCTATTGCCTAATCAATTATTCAACTCATTAACCTTTCCTTTTTAATACATTTAAAAAATCTTATCCATCGAGATCTCATTTTTTCATCAAATTTTTGCATTTCTCCTCCCTCTCTTGCTTGTGATTTTCTAAGAGGATGTCCTTCTCTTCTCTCGTCCATAAATTTTTTTTATTTTGTTCTTCTTCCTTAAAAAGAATAAAAACATAAATTAGAATGATGTTCTTTTTAAATGTCATTTTTTTTCAATTTTTTATGTTAGGAACTCTAGATTTTTATTAATCATAATATCAAATTTAAAATTATTCATAATAAAACTTGGTATTTATTGATTGTTCTTTGGTACTAGAAAGTAAAATACCATTGATATTTCCTTGGGATAAAAAAGAATTATGAGATATTTTTTATTGTTATGTGTAAATGATAAATTATGAAGGAACTAAACATCATTAGGAAAAATCTAAATAATTTCTTACATAGTGTTTACACAAAATGGATAGAAATTGAGTTTTCCCTTAACCGCATGAATTTTAAAAACGAAATAAGAACTCTTAACCGCATGAATTCTAAAAATGAAATAAGAATTTGAATAAAGAAAACAAAAGATATGATCTAGTTTCATCGAAAATATGACATAATAAAATAATACATAAATATAAAGATAAGGAACCTGATTGAAAAGTCATCGTCCTTTTCCTAGCGTCGTCGGCTTGATCCTAATGAAAGAAGATGCAGTGGAAAGAAGAAGGAGAATTTTCCAAGGGGCTTAGAGTTAACGACGCTGAAATAACTCTAGGTCAACAGGGAACCAAGAGTTCTGTCAAGATGATGTCCTAAACTCTTGGGGATCTCCCTTTATATAGGAATTCAACCCATAGATGATAACAAATTGGGCTAAAGGAAACTACACATTAAACCCACATCCAATAATCCGAAACCCAATAAATATAAGTTAGATCACTTTAAAGGGTTCATATTATACTTACATGTGTAACTTACAATTAAACCTACCTAATAGGGGTAATATTATCCAACAATCTCCCACTTGGGTTATATATGAGTTGTATATTAAATACAAGTCAAACTTTAGTTAGTATCAAATTTTATGGGTACAAAATACCCTTATAAATAATCTAGTCTATTAACTTCATTGGTATAGAACTAAAGAGATCATAGTTACTGTATAAAATCATAATAAGCCTCAAACAGAAATCACAATATTAATATCATTAACGACATAGATCAAGATGCAGATACATAGAGTAGAAATTACATGAAATGTGATCAGTACATGTTAATTTCCAACTAGTCCAAAGTGACCCAAAAGAGTCTGATCATTTTTATAAATACCTTATGCTAAACTGTAATAGCAAATAATGATCCAAACTTTATGATTCCAAAAGGAATCTGCATCATATTTACAAATACTAAATGCTAAACAACAGTAGTAAATCATGATATCATATATAGAGTGTCAAACAAATATATGAATTCTCATTAATATTTTAAACTTTAAATATGTATAATAATCAAAATAAAAATGTTTGTCTTTATTAATATAGAGCAATAAAATAAATACACACTCCCATTAGATGACTTCTTCTCTCATAAGAAGAACTTTCATATATACAACATGCGCATGAAACACCTTAGACACTAAGCCCTTGCTGAGTGGATCGACCAACATGGAATCTGTATGGATGTGCTCTACCATAATTTGACGACTCTGTACTCTCTTTTTAATCACTAGAAACTTGATGTCGATGTGCTTGGACTTCGATGAGCTGCTGTTGTTCTTGGCATAAAGTTCTGCGACTTTAATATCACAAGAGATCTTTAGTGGCTTGTCAATGCCATCAATGATCTGCAATGGTGTGATGAAGTTTCGCAGTCAAATTCTGTGATTGGATGCTTCATAGTATGCTATTAACTCTGCCTCCATAGTAGAAATGACAACTAGCATTTTTTTGATGCTCTTTTAAGATATAGACCCTCCAGCAAACGTAGAAATATAGCCTAAAGTGGACTCCTGGTATCCAAACATCCAGGAAAATCAAAGTCTAAATAACCAATCACCTCCAGGTGATCTGACGTCCAATACGTGAGAATGTGTCTTTTAATAATTTGCAAATACTGCATCACTCTCTTAATAGCTTTCCAGTGTGACGATCTTGAGTTATTAACATATCTGCCTAACATCTCTACTGTAAATGTTATATCTGGTCGAGTACAAGCTTGTGCATACATTAAACTTCCCACTATTGACACATATGAGAATTGTTTCATCTCTTTTATTTCAAGTTTAAGTTGTGGACACTGCTACAAACTGAACTTGTCATCTCTTGACACAGGTGTGTAACAGGTGTACAATTCTGTATGTCATACCTTATAAGCACCTTTTCAATATAGGCATATTGTGAAAGTCCAAGAATGCCTCTTGAATGATCACGATAGATCTGTATGTCTAAAACAAAGAATGCTTTACCAAGATCTTTCTTTTCAAATTTATTAGATAGAAATGATTTTGTTTCATACAACAGATCCTTATTATTACTTGCAAGAAATATATTGTCTGTATACTGATCAACAAGGCTCTCATTAAATCTAAATAAGGTAACCACTTGATCAAATTTCTGATACCATTAATGTTGATGCAGTCTGGCCCGATTGTTGTTTTGGTATTGACGCCGATTTAAGTTTGGGTTAAGTTTGGTTGAGTAATTCGGATTAAGTCCTAGTCGGGGACTGGGCACGAAATCCCGGTGAGTGAAGCCAGGTTGATTGAAATCCTGGTGAGTGAAGCCGGGTCCTGGTGAGTGAAGCCAGGTTGATTGAAATCCCTGAGTGAAGCCGAGACCTGGTGAGTGACGCCAGGTTGATTGAAATCCCGGTGAGTAAAGTCGGGTCCTGGTGAGTGAAGCCAGGTGAATGAAATCCCGATGAGTGAAGCCGGGTCTTGGTGAGTGAAGCCAGGTTGATTGAAATCCCGGTGAGTGAAGCCGGGACCTGGTGAGTGAAGCCAGGTTGATTGAAATCCCGGTGAGTGAAGGCGGGTCCTGGTGAGTGAAGCCAGGTGAATGAAATCCTGGTGAGTGAAGCGGGGTCCTGGTGAGTGAAGCCAGGTGAATGAAATCCTGGTGAGTGAAGTCGGGTCCTGGTGAGTGAAGCCAGGTGAATGAAATCCCGGTGAGTGAAGCCGGGTCCTAGCGAGTGAAGCTATGTGACCGAAACCCTGGTGAGTGAAGTCAGGTCCTAGTGAGTGAAGCTAGGTTGAACGAAGTCCCGGTGAGTGAAGCTGGACACAGAGTCTTGGTTCGGGGGACTGAGCACGAGTCAAAGAAGGCTAGGGGGCTGTTCTCTGGACTTAGGGTCGAATTTGAGGGAGTTGAATCGGTCTGGTGACCGATCAGGGAGTTGGCACGAACTCCCTGTTGTGAATCGGTCTGGTGACCGATCCAGAGAAGTCTGATAGGTCTGGTGACCGATCAGGGTGAGAACAGAAACATTGTTTGACTTCTGTTCGTCTCCTGATCATTCTGGTGAACGATTAGGGAGAGAACAAAAGGCTTCTGATGGGTTTTTGATCAGTCTGGTGACCGATCAGAGAGAATTCAGATGGGTTCTGTGAGGAGACTTTGATCGGTCTGTCTGATCGATTAAATATCGTGGATTCCTCACCTTGACCGATCAAGGAGGTCCCTGATCGGTCAGGGAGTGACCTGATCGGTCACCAGACCGATCAGGGCACAACCTGATCGGTCTGGAGACCGATCAGGGCACAACCTGATCGGTCTGGAGACCGATCAGGGGTGTTGGCTGCGAAAGCTGGGAATCCCAGCAAGGCTATGGATTGGTCCGGTGACCGATCGGGGTTTTGACTTGCGGTAGCTGGAGAAAGCTTAGCAAAGGATTGGATCAGTCTGGTGACCGATCCCTGACCTGTCATCGGTTAGTGTGACCGATCACAAGAAGTCCGCGATCCCTGATTTCTCACTGTGGACCGATCAGGCTGGAGCCTGATCGTTCAGGGCTTTCCCTGATCGGTCTGGTGATCGATCAGGGTCATCACTAATCGGTCTAGTGATCGATCAGTGCTTGAACTTTAATTTGAAATCGCTGTCAGATGCTCTGATCGCGTCTGTTTTCTCTGCGTTTTCTTCTGATACACTGTTGATTTCTTGGTGATATGCTTTGCTAAGCTTCTGATTAGTGTGTAGGTTAGACAGGGATGATACAAACCAAGGAGAAGAGTCAATGGCGACTTTCACCGTGGCAGGTTTGTATGTATTCTGTTTTCAGGTTTCAACGGCTTCCTGGCGCGGCTGGCAACTGACGGAGGCTCAGCTGAAGAGGTCTTCAGTGGACTGAGTGCTCAGAGAGGTCAGTGGGTTAGGCTGGTTCAGTGGATGCTGATGGAGCTTGGCAGGAGCTTAAGAGGAAGCTGAGGTGCAGACGAGCGATGGAGAACAGACAGAAAACTTGGGGAAGGCTTGGCTGTTGTTTTAAGCTCGCTGTATCTTCTTGCTTGAGTGATTCTTGTGAGTGTTCCTTCTTGTGTGATCTCTTGTACTCAAGTTCAATTATCCGTGAGATCTGTGGAGAGGTTTCTCCATCGAGAAGGAGACTCGATTTTATCCGGGTTCACCGGGGCATGATTTACCCACGATCAAGGGATCGCCCACCTTACGGGCACGCCAAGGAGTAGGGGCAAGTTATCTCCGAACCTTGTACATCCTCGTGTTAGCGATTGGTTTGCGTGCTCTGTTCTTTGCTTAATCTGTTTCTGCATTTATACTTGTATTATTTCTGCTGCTGCTAACCTAAGTGCAGAAAACTTAAAAGAGCAAGTTCTTCTGTGTCTGGCTACATTCACCCCCTCTCTAGCCATCCAAGCACCAACAATTAACGGGATGCCTGTTTTAATTTATAAATGGATTTTTTAATCTACATACTAAGAATTTTGAGTCTGAGTACTCAAAGTTTTCTAGTTACACCATACATATAGACAAGAATTTTGAGTCTGAGTACTCAAAGTTTTCTAGTTACACCATACATATAGACTCCTCAATATCTCTATTGAGGAATGCAGTGTTTACGTCCATTTGATGTAGCTCCAAATCAAATTAAGCTATAAGTGTCATGATTACCCTAAAGGACTCTTTCGTCAACACAAGTGAGAAAGTTTCCTTGTAATCAATGCTTTCCATCTAAGTGAATCTCTTGGCAACAAGATGAGTCTTATACCTTTCGATATTACCCTTCGAGACCCGCTTCATTTTAAATATCCATTTACAATCAACGGGTTTCGAACCTTCAGGAATTCGATAGGTTTCCAAACGTCATTGTCTGTCATAGATTTCAACTCTTCTTGCATGGCTTTAATCCACCTTTAAGGGTCAGAGCATTGTTTGATTTCTTGAAAAGATGTAGGATCACTTTTCAACCCTATGTCAAAATCATACTCTTGGATATAAACATAAGCACGAGAATTCATAGTTCTCCATTCCTTTATGGATCGCCTTAAGGGCATTTGTGTTTAAGATGGTTGAGATACTTACTCATCAATATGAGGCAATACTTCAATTTCAGTGGTAGGCTTCTTAAATTGCATTGGAGATGTCATGGAAATATCTTGGTTCACTACGCTCATTGGATATGCAGTATCTATAATATAGGGTATGGTAACCATATCACTACTAATCGCACTAATGGTGACTATAGGAGGATCGCTAATGCTTTCCTCAAAAGATACTTCCCTAATTTTATCACTTCCATCATCCTCAATGAATTTATTGTTTCCCATTTTGAAAAATGATCTATTAGAGGGATCATAAAATTGATACCCCATTAATTTCTCAGTTTACAAAATTACAATTGATTGTTCTTGAGTCAAATTTTCTTTAATTAGGCCTGTAAGGCCTAGTCTCAATTGGGCAACCCCAAACGTATAAATGCCTAATGCTAGGCTTACTACCTGTCTGTTGGAACTTGGATAGCTAGAGAGGGGGGGTGAATATAGCCAGACACAAACTTCTTTCGCTTTAGGGTTTCTCTGCATTTCACGGTTAGTAGCACAGTAGCGGAAACAATAGAAACAAAGAAGTGCAGAAATGCAGAAAACAAAAACAAACTACAACAACTAGCAAGATCGCTAACAAGGGGGGTTTACAAGGTTCGGGGATAACTTGCCCCTACTCCTTGGCGTGCCCTTAAGGTGGGCGATCCCTTGATCGTCGGCAGATCAAGCCCCGGTAAACACCGGATAAAATGCAACCTCCTTCTCGGTGGAGTAACCTCTCCACAGCGTTTCAACAAGGATAGAGTTTTAAGCACAATGAAACACAAGAAAGACCTTACTCAGCACTTAGCACAGACAAGAACACATCAAGCTTCTTCCGAGCTCCACCCAGCGACGATCTCACGCAAGAAACCACTTCTTTGTGTCTTCTCGCTGATGGACTCGCCAAGCCTCTTGTTCCTTCCTTCAAGTGCTCAAGCAAGGGATGGTTGCTTCAAAGATCACAATAGCTTGCTCAAGAAATGATGGAACAGCAGGAACACCAGCATGCAGCAAGCACTTCGCAGCAAGAGTTGTAAGCCTTGTGGAGACTTGTTCGCCCAAGCGCTTAAGTCTTCTCCACTAGTGCCAGGTCACCATCTCACAGCAGCCTCCAGCTGCTCTCCTGCAACCACCAGCCACCACTGAGCTCTTCTGGACTCCCTGAGCTTCCCTCAGACCAGCCCCAGACAGCAGCTCCAGCCAGCGCCAGCGCCCGTTGCAACCTGAGATAGAAAACAGACAAACCTGCTCCAAGGAAAGGCTACCATTGACTCTCCTTGAGTGTTTGAATTCTTCCCTGTCACCTGCAGCTTAATCAGAGCATTAGAGCAGCATATCAAGCAAGAAATCAAGCGTCAGATGTTAAGCGCAGAGAATCGGATACGTTCAGACGCGATCAGAGCGTCTGACAGTGCATTTTGAATTAAAGTGATCGGTCACCGGACCGATTCAAAGCTCGTGGGTCGGTCACCAGACCGATCCACCGCTTTGCTGGGACTCCCAGCTCCCGCGGCGACACAAGCCTGATCGGTCACCAGACCGATCAGGTAACACCCTGACCGATCAGGCTCAAGCCTGATCGATCCACTTCTGAGTGAACAGTAATCGCGGAAATTAGATCCTAAGTCTTGGATCGGTCACCGGACCGATCAAGATCTGATCAGTGGGGGAACTCAACTCATTGTGAGCTCCCTGATCGGTCACCAGACCGATCCGGAGCCATGCAGTGAGGACACTGCCTGCTCCCTGATCGGTTACCAGACCGATCAGGAGCCAAGCAATGAGGCAACGGCCTGCTCCCTGATCGGTCACCAGACCGATCAAGAGCCGCACAGTAGGTTCCCAACCTCACTGTGTACTCCCTGATCGGTTACCAGACCGATCAGTCATCGCTGGATCGGTCACCAGACCGATCCACGAAGGAGGAGCGTGCCAACTTCCCTGATCGGTCACCAGACCGATCCAGGGACTCAAACCTAGCCCTCCAAGCTAGGATTTCATCCAACCTAGCCCTCCAAGCTAGGACTTTTTCATCTAACTCTCCAAGTTGGGAATTTTCACCTATCCCTCCAAGTTAGGACTTTTCACCTAGCCCTCCAAGCTAGGACTTTTCACCCAACCCTTCTGAGTTAGAACTTCATCCAACCTAGCCCTCCAAGCTATGACCTGACCCTCCAAGCCAGGACTTTTTCACCTAACCCTCCAAGTTGGGACTTTTCACCTAACTCTCCAAGTTAGGACTTTTCACCCAACCCTTCCGAATTAGGACTTTTCCACACCTAGCCCTCCAAGCTAGGATTTCCATCACCTGACTTCACTCGCCAGGACCCGGCTTCACTCGCCGGGATTTCCAACACCTGGCTTCACTCACCAGGACCCGACTTCACTCACCGGGATTTTCAACACCTGGCTTCACTCACCAGGACCCAACTTCACTCACCGGGATTTCCAACACCTGGCTTCACTCACCAGAACTTTTCACACCTAACCCTCCAGGTTAGGATTTTAATCGTCCCGTGCCTAATCCCCGATCAGGACTTAATCATAATCATACTCATCAACCTAAACTAAAATCGGTGTCAACACTAAAACAACAATCAGGGCCAGACTGCATCAACAATCTCCCCCTTTTTGTTGTTTGACAATCCGATTTTAAGTTTAGAGATTCTCAATCAAATTTCTCAAATTTCTGAATGATAGGGGAATCAGGATCCTCCCCCTACAACATGATCTTCCTAAACTTAACTAACCACACTCTCCCCCTTTGGCAAACACTGAAAAGGCTCTAGGGCGGTTGTTAAGTTTAAACATACTCCCCCTCAACCCTAGGGGTATCCCAAAACAACAAAGATATAATTTAATTTTAAAGACCATATGACATCATGTGAGAAAGATAGATCAAGATATAGCAATCACATGCATCATATAAACATGGCATCACAAGCATAATCATGACAATGTAGAATGAGACATAATGATAGCAACCATGTGAACATACATGTAAGCCAACATCCTAAACATGATAAGGCAAATATGAAGTACAAGCAAAATATCAGATGCATCATTAAGCAAAATCTAGTCAAGGTCAAGTGCATCAAAACCAAATAACTAAACAGATGCATACCAATGCATCGAAGTCAAAGCAAGTGTGGCACAAGACCATAAAAGTCAAATCACGAGGCATACAACCCGATCATCATACAATCCAAGTGATCAGAAAGTCAAATCACAAGCAGTCACGGAATATATCAGCCATCAGCGGGGGGGGGGGGGGGGGGGGGGGTTAGCCTGCATAGGGTCGTCCAGCGTGTCATCATCAGCAACAAAAGACCCAGGTGCAGCACTACCGGAAGGCGCATCTCCCGGAAATGTGTGGCGGCGCCACTCATCGTACCACGTCTGTTGCAGTGTACGGACCCCGGAGACCTCAGTCTCTACCACGATCAGCCGACGATCGAAAGATCGGAAATCTGAGCGGACCTCTTCCCTATAGAGCTCTCTCAGGTGAATATCCTCCTGAAGGATCCGATCTAGCTCTGCAATCTGCCAACGCAGGTCCGGGTCCGGCTCATAGTCGTAGTCAGCAGCAGCGTCGGCAGCAGGAACCTCCTGGGGTGCAGCATCTGCAGGCGCCTGAATGTGTGGACCTCCCCGCAGTAGCTCGCCGAGACCTCTCCCATCCTTCCAAAACAACGCCTGATCATGGTCCCGGATGATGATGCCGGACTTGGCAAATGCCCGTCGGCCAAGTCTGCAATCTTGTCGGACCATGGGCACTGTCCTGCCCTTGGTGACATCAACACCCACTGACATAAGCCAGTCGGTGATGACATGACCAAAAGGCATGTAGACTGTGCGGCGGCTCGGCTCTCGATAAGATAAGATGGACTGAAAAATGCTCTTCATGATATCGAAGTCCATGCGGCGGTGCATGCCATAGAGCATCAAGCAATGATAGGGTCGGATCTCGGCTAAGGGCTTGGAAGTGATTGGAAGGATACAGTTTATGATAATCTTGAACAAGATGTAATCAACAGGAGAGAGACTTAGAGCTGCAAAGGTGGGAAAATCGGGACCCAACTCATCGAGACCATCTGGTCGAGGCTGGCCAAAGAAATACTGATAAATAGAGTCGGGGGTAACATCCGCAAAAGGAGCCAATAGAGGGTCAGGGAGCTCGGGATAAATCGAATACAGGTTAGGCGATCGTCGACCGCCTAGATACTCCGCTAGAATCTCGTAAGAGAAATCAAGATTTCTCTTTGCTACGCGAGTGGTGAATTCAAAGCCCCCTTGAGGCCCTTGTTGGAGATTGTTGTAGAACTCTGAAACAAGGTCATAATTGATAGGTCACTCTAGGGAGAGGAGAAAACCAAGATTGTAGAAGGTGACTATCTCAATGATGGAGGGATAGTGCTCGGATATAAAGGGAACATCAATTGATCGACAGTTAAGTAACTTGAAGGTCCTGGACTGAAAAGCCTGCTCACAGGCAGCATTGGGAAACCAAGAACTGGAGGAAGGCTGGGGCCTTCGAGAGGGCGCAGATGAAGAAGGGGTTTTGCCCTTCGAACTGCCCTCTACGGGTTCTTTTCCCTTAGACGACTTTCTAAAGTTTTGAAGAATCGATCATGACGACAATTTAAATCAAATGAAATGATCAGAAACCAATAAAGATTGATCATGTGATACACGCATAAATTGATCATATGAACAACATACAAGGATGAGATTTGATCATTTGATAGAGTAAGACATGAATCAAGGTGATTGGATTTGATATAAGATGGGGATAATAATCAAATGAAGAAGAGATTTGATCATATGTACGTCACGGCACACACGACACACACCTAAAATAAACTCCAAGAACAAACATCACGGTTAGTTCACCACATAGTATGATATTTGAGGTATTCAACAAGATGGAAGAAAGAAGCCCTTACTTAGGTGTCATTGTCGTTGATTTGAGAGGTTCTGGAAGGCTGGAAGGAGAGCTCACACAGGAGAAAGTTTTCGGCGCAAGGGATGAGTGCAAGAAAAACTCGCAGGAAGACAAGGACGAGCTTGCAGCATACCTTCTCAGGAACGCACACGCACAGCAAGAAGAGGAGAGCTCACGCACAGGGAAGAACATGCAGGAAGAGGACTCACGCACAGCAGAAGGATGCGCAAGAGGGAGTTTTCGGCGCTTGGGTTCGGCAACGAGGGGTTTCGGGAGAGTTAATAGGTTGGTGGATCGGTCCACCAACCAAACTTTAATGCGGTTGAACAGATCACCGTTCGATCAGATATCGCCCAGACCGATCAGGCTCCATCCTGATCGGACTGGCCTGGTCCTGATCGATCGGGTGACCAATCAAGCAGGTTCCTGATCGATCAGCTGATCGATCAGGAAGTGAACAGTAGGGTTGGATGATATTCTGGAAGCCCCCTGATCGGTCTGTAGATCGATCACCAGAGGAAGGAGCCAGATCGGTCTGGGGACCGATCAACCCTATGCCTGATCGGTCCAGTGACTGATCAGGGTTCCTGATACTCCCTGATACGATCTGAAACTTTCAGTTTCAGACTTTTACATGATTTCTGAAGGGATCTGATGAAAGATATCGATCTTAGAAGTGATCCCTTGACTATACTTGATCCCTAAACAAGGATCAAAGGTCCTTATGGGTTTAACAATCACTTTGCTCCACTCAAGTGGAGTCAAACTCAATCAACAATCATTCAAGTAAATTCAACCAAGTTTTGTGCCAAATTCAAGTCTCCAATCAAGTTTCCTTGATTGGAATGTCCAAGTATGATCATGGAGCCAAATACACATGTGTTATGCATTGGTTTTCCCCATACTTGGTCACCGAAGTGATTTTTATCTCGTCAACTTAATTTCTCAAGGGATGCATTGACATTTTGAGAAATTGAGTTGATCCTAACATCTCATCCCATTTCTAGCAAACAAAAACGTTTAGGTAAACCTTATAGTTTGTGTGAGATGTTCCCAAAGTTATCCAATTGTATCCCAACAATTAGAACTAATCATGAAGGATTTTGAATACAATTTGATGTTTATGAAGCGCGACACATTCCCATCTCCCTTTGTAAGAAGCTAAACTCATTTTCAGGAAGTGGTTTAGTGAAAATGTTTGCTAAATGCAATTTGGACTCTACATGTGAGAGTACAATATCTCCTCTAGCTATATGATCCCTAATGAAGTGGTGACGCACTTCAATATGCTTAGTCCTAGAATGATGGACTGGATTCTTGGTTAGGTTAATTGTGCTAATGTTGTCACACAACACTTGCACACCTTTATAACTTAATCCATAGTCCTCTAGAGTATGAATCATCCACAACAATTGTGATACGCTCTCTCCCATGGCGATATATTCTGCCTCAGTCGTGGAGAGAGCAACACAATGTTGCGTCTGACTTGACCAACTAACTAAAGATGATCCTAGAAATTGGCAACCCCCACTTGTGCTTTTCCGATCCAACTTACACCCAGCGTAGTCAGAATCGGTATAGCCAATAAGGTCAAATGATTCGGTACGGGGGTACCAAAGACCAACGTCAATTGTGCCTTTAAGGTATCTCAAAATTCTCTTAACAGTGATTAAGTGAGATTCCTTGGCACATACTTGATACCTAGCGCACATACCCACAGCAAAAAGTATATCAGGTTGACTAGCTGTGAGGTATAGCAGACTATCTATCATGCTCCGATATCGAGTCAAATCAACAGGTTTACCTCTCTCATCATTGTCTAATCTTGTGTTTGTAGCCATGGGAGTGGTTACCTCTTTTGAATCACTCATATTGAATTTACGGAGTATTTCTTGTGTGTATTTCGATTGATGCACATGGATCCCATCTTGGGTTTGTTTGATTTCAAGTCCAAGGAAGAAAGTCAACTCTCCCACTAGACTCATTTCAAATTCACTTTCCATGTGTCCAATGAATTCATTTAAATAGCCCTTGTTATTTGAGCCACAAATTATGTCATCGACATATACTTGGGCTACAAAAATACTATCACCATCTCTACGTAGAAATAGTGTAGGGTTTATTTGGCCTCTAACAAAGCCTTTTTCAATTAAGAATGTCGACAGCCGCTCATACCAAGCTCGGGGTGCTTGTTTAAGACCATACAGTGCCTTTTTGAGCTTGAACACGTGGTTTAGAAATTCGGAACTCTCAAACCCCGGTGGTTGTTCGACATAGACCTCTTCTCTAATTAAACCATTTAGAAAATCCGATTTGACGTCCATTTGATATAGCTTGAAACCACGATGTGCTGCAAATGCAAGCATCAATCGGATGAACTCTAATCGTGGCACGGGTGCATAGGTCTCATCATAATCAAGGCCTTTAACTTGACTATAGCCTTTGACTACTAAGCGTGCCTTGTTTCTAATGATTTCTCCCTTATGGTTTAATTTATTTTTGAAGACCCATTTGGTTGCAATAATGGTGGTCTTTTTAGGTCTAGGGACTAAGTCCCAAACTTGACTTCTTTCAAATTGACCTAGTTCATCTTGCATTGTAATGGTCCAATCGGGATCATTTAATGCTTCATCAATTTTCCTAGGTTCAATTTCAGAAATTAGAGCAACTTCATTAGCCACATTCCTGAAAAATGATCTAGTCCTAACCCCATGATGGATATCTCCAACAATTTGATCTTGGGGATGGCTAGAGGCTAATCTAGTTTTCCTAGGTGTTGGTGGTGCTTCTTGAATGGTTTCACTAGACACAAGTTCAGCCTCAGGATCCAGCTGCCCCGTGGGTTGTCTAGGCTCACCGTCATCGGATTCATCACCATCAACAACATTTTGACTTTCATTCAAACTTAGTCTCCTAAGTTCGAATTGGACTTCATCTTCTGGTTGACCATTGACTTTCGGAATTTCTTCAAAGACAACATCAGAAGATTCTTCAACCAATCTAGATTTCTTGTTGTAGACTCGATAGGCTTTGCTAACGAGGGAGTACCCGACTAGTATCCCCTCATCAGCCTTTGCCGTGAACTTTCCAAGGTGATCCTTAGTGTTTAGGATAAACACCTTACAACCAAACACCCTAAGATGTTTAACCGTAGGTGGTTTCCCAAACCAAAGTTCATGGGGAGTCTTACCTAGAAATCTATGGATAAGGACTCGGTTTTGCACATAGTAAGCTGTATTTACAGCTTCGGCCCACAAGTAACTCGGTAGTGAGTACTTATTGAGCATGCTTCGTGCAGCCTCTTGTAGAACACGATTCTTCCTCTCTATAACACCATTTTGTTGTGGTGTTCTAGGGGTGGAGAACTCATATCTATACCCTCTATCTTGACAAAATTCTAAAAACCGTTGATTTTGAAATTCACCTCCATTATCACTTCTAATTGTCTTAATGGTTGATGATTTTTCATTTTCAACTCTTCTACAAAAAGAAATGAAAATATCTAAGGTTTGGTCCTTAAATTTAAGAAAATAGGTCCATGTATATCTAGTGAAATCATCAATGATAACAAAGCAATATCTACTACCATTCAATGATATGATAGTGCTATAATCAAATAGATCCATGTTGAGTAAATCTAATGCATTAAAAGTACTTACAGCGCTTTTACCTTTATGTGCAGATTTTGTTTGCTTACCAATTTGACATGCATCACAAATCTTTTTTTTCTCATACTTGATGCTTGGTAAGCCACGTACTAATCCCTTGTTGGCCAACTTCCGGATATTCTTCATGTTCACGTGTGCCAGCCTCCGGTGCCAAAGGGTGGACTCATCTTCTTTTGACATGAGACACTTAGCAAAAGCATTAATAGCACTTTTAAAAGACACTTGGTAAATGTTATCTATTTTTGTTCCTACTACTAGCGTGTCAAAGTTGTCATGTTGTCTAACTAGACATTGACTTGGTTGGAAATCAACTGTGTAACCCGCATCACACAATTGACTGACACTTAGGAGATTAAATGTCATCCCCATGACTAGAAGGACATCCTTAATTCTAAGACATTCGGATATTTGAATGTCTTCTATTCCTATGACCTTAAGACTACCATTGTTACCAATGGAAACATTACCTCTACTTTTTCTTTGAAGAGTAGTAAACAATGATTTATCACCGGTCATGTGTTTGGAGCACCCACTATCAACGAACCAAGTTGATAGATGCTCCCCCTCAATCATAACCTACACAATTCGAAAAATGGAAGTTTTAGGTACCCAAACTTTGGGACCTAAAGCACCTACTAAACATGACTTAGGCACCCATGCCTTGACGACTTTCTTTTGAACCTTGGATGTCTTAGATTGTCTCATATCAGTCCTAGACATCAATGACACAAATGAAGTTTCTTTGGGTCGGTAACCAATACCGGCCCAATTGTAGACTGCCCTTTGGGCATTCAAGATCATGTCTAGGGTCTTTGAACTAGTTGAGAACTTCTCAAGAATATTCTTGAGTCTCTCAATTTCACTCTTCAATGATTTATTTTCTTTTTCTAGCAATTCATCATGCAAATCATCTACATCCTCAACCCTAGAGGATTTCAATTTTTCAACCTCAAGTGTTAATGATTTAATCTCATCCTCTAACATCTCAACATGCAAGTCATCTATGTTATCATCCCTAGAAGACTTCAATTGTTCAATTTCTAATTGTAATGATTTAACCTTATTTTTCGACCTCTTCAATATATTGGTTAAACATGCAATAGCTCTATAACATTTCTCAAGTTCGGGAGTGGTTACCTCTTCATCATCCGAAGATGATCAAGCCGCGTTTGAGGAGTTAGAAGATTCATCACTGCTTTCTTCTCCAAGAGCCATGAGTGCCACATGCCTTGTGCTCTTCTCCTCCTTTTCTTCATCGGATGAACTTGAGGAGGATTCATCCCAAGTAGCCTTCAAGGCCTTCTTCTTCTTTGATTTCTCCTCTTTCTTCTTGGATTTCTCCTCCTTCTTCTTTAGTTTTGGACATTCACTCTTGAAGTGCCCTTTCCTACCTCACTCATAACAAGAAACATTAGTTTTATCAACTTTAGCTTCACTAGGGTTACCTTTACCCTTGAAGCGCCGACCCTTCCTCATCATCCTTCTCACAAAATTTGCCATCTCGGAGGAAGAAGAGCCGCTGTCATCTTCCTCGGAATCAGATTCGGACTCGGAAGAGGATGAAGATGAAGAGACTTTCTTCTCCTTCTTCTTCTTGTTGGACCGGTCCCCTGCAACTAAGGCAATCCCCTTCTCCTTGGGGCCTTTGATAGCCACCTCATGCAATTCCATTTCACAAAATAAATCATCTAACTTAACAATTGATAAATCCTTAGAGACTTTGTAGGCATCCACCATGGATGACCATAAAACATTTCTTGGAAATGCTTTCAACACATACCTCACAAGGTCGCGATTCTCGACCTTTTCATCAATAGAATGAAGCTCGTTGAGGAATTCCTTGAATCGGCTATGTAACTCACTTACGGTTTCATTCTCCTTCATGGAGAGATTTTGAAGTTGGTTGAGGAACAAATCCCTCTTGGCGATTCTTGAATCTCGGGTGCCCTCGTGAAGTTCGATGAGCTTGTTCTACAAGTCCTTTGCACTTGTGAATGGACCAACCTTGATGAGTTGGTCTTTGTGTTGGGACCGGGTGCATGTCGACAAAGATACGAGTTCGTAAAATTTTAAATTTTTACGTGCAGCGGAAGAATTTGCATAAAATAATTTTCTAAATTATTTTAACTTCGTATCTAGCATGCAATCTTATGGTGTGTTGACATAATCATAAAATAAAACTTTACGGAAAAGTAAACTAATTTACCAAGTACCTCGCATAACTCGAAGTAAGGGACGAGATCCAACCGTAGCGTCCCTTGGAAGCTCCGCCTCTATTCGCGTCCACGCCGAGTTCTCTTCAGGATGACTTCGCAAAGTCACGAGTTTTGTGCCGACGAGAACTACTAGATTCTCGGAAGGCACAACAAAGAAGATCAAGAGAAGAAAAGGAAACTAACCAACGAAGTAACGGAATCGAATTCCGAGAGAGAGGGAGATGTGATCCGCTTCTTCTTCTTCTTGGTTGGTTTCTTCTTCTCCTTGAAGCTCACGACAACACCTTGCCTTGGTGTAGGTTGGGCGCCAGCCCTAATGGAGCTAGGGTGGCCGCCGGCCTTAATGGAAGGGAGGGGGAAGGAGGAGAGAAGAGAAGAGAGAGAGGGAGAGCTCTATTTCGATTATCCAAATCTTAGGAATCCAAGGCTTGCCTATGGTTCCTTATATAGTTGCTTCTCCCTTGCCAAGTCTCCTCTTAACCGAATTAACGGAATTAACGGAATTAGTTATCATAAGAAATTTATCCTATAAATTCTCTTATGAATTATTCCGTTTAAACCAAGTTTTATTATAACTAACTTTATAATAAAACTAATTAGTTATCATAAGAAATTTATCCTATAAATTCTCTTATGAATTTTATTATAACTAACTTTATAATAAAACTAATTAATTATCATAAGAAATTTATCCTATAAATTCTCTTATGAATTATTCCGTTTAAACCAAGTTTTATTATAACTAACTTTATAATAAAACTAATTAGTTATCATAAGAAATTTATCCTATAAATTCTCTTATGAATTTTATTATAACTAACTTTATAATAAAACTAATTAATTATCATAAGAAATTTATCCTATAAATTCTCTTATGAATTATTCTGTTTAAACCAAGTTTTATTATAACTAACTTTATAATAAAACTAATTAATCTCTCCTTTTATTATGGAATAAATTTTATAAGAAATTTATAATCTTTCTTATTATGGAAAAATCAATTCATAATTAATTTTATAAAATTAAAATAAACCAATTCATGGATTATTTTAACTTCCATAAAAAGAATAAATTTCTTTATACAAATTTATTTATCCATAATTTATAAAATAAATCGCGCTAGATTTACTTTATTAATTAAACCAAAATTAATTGGTTTTCTCCCCAATAAGTGGCCGGCCAACCAAGGAGGGTTGGCACCCTCTTTGGCCGGCCCAAACCGAGCCGAATCAACGCGAATTAAACTCATTTAATTCGCCCAAAAAGCCTTCAAAAGACTTAGCCATTTTTAGCTTCCATTGCGCCTCTGATTAACTCAGATTCGACTTATTTCTCTTGATCGGAAAATCCAATTTTCAACTCGTTTTAAATCCCTCGGATTACTCGTAGTGCGTGTGACTAAATAGGTTACTCTCATGTATTTTAGAGACTCGTACTCCAAACATGATATACTCTGGCCAGAGGTTTTGAGTAACAATCCGACGATAGGCCTGGGTATACATCTCCTCGCAAGGAGTGGTGAATCCTTTGTAGGCTGTTCAAACATCTTCGGGCACTTCGGCTTATACCCAATCATCCTGGGTCCACACCTCCTTGGAGATGCTTGCTTAAGATGTTAAAGTATAAGTCACCATGACCAAGATGACTTGAACACCGCAAGTCAAAGGAACATCGCACTTAAGCCGTAGTAAGAACTTCATTGACATTTCTATAGATAGATTCCATATGAAGTCTTACAGCTAGTCACTCCAATGAACTAGTTCCCTTAACTAGCATCCATGTTTATCTCCGGACATCCCAATGTCACCAGCCAGTGAGAATCAGCTGATTAGAGAATAACTCATGCTAGTCTCAACAGAATTGATAGTGTCCGTATTTATCAATTCTTCGACTAGGGATATTTTCAATACTTCACATTTGCACATTTAGAGATAATCACTAGTTGTGATCCCATCACAAATTCTCTTATGCTGTGAGTTGTATTGCGGACATTCAGTAGATGAGTTTAAGATCCCAATCAAATACATAAACATGTATACTCAAATAGTGAATTATCATTTATTAATATAAATGTTTTACAATCAAAAGGCGATTGCCTTAGGACACTTCTCTCATATCACTAACAAACTCGCACTTGGCCTAATGTCAATCGCTACGGTATCCAATACCACAGGCTCTAACATGACCCTCAAACTTGCTTTGAGGCAAGACCTTAGTTAAAGGATCCGCTAAATTCCTTTCAGTGGGAATTTTCTCAATTTGTATGTCATTCCTACTTATAATCTCTCTGATCAGATGATAGCGGCGAAGCACGTGTTTGGATCGTTGACGAGACCTTGGTTCCTTTGCTTGTGCAATAGCTCCATTGTTGTCGCAATAAACCGGTATTGCTCCATCAATGGTTGGAACCTCATCAAGTTTTGAGACAAACTTCTTGATCCAAACTGCTTCCGTGGTATAACCCGCTACGGTGTCTTGTTTGGAACTCTTCCAACTTATTGCGCCTCCATTCAAAGTAAATACGTATCCAGATTGAGATTTGGAGTCATCCTTATCTGTCTGGAAACTGGCATCTGTATACCCACGTATTACCATATCTCCTTCTTCATATATTAGGAACACATCCTTAGTTCTTCTTAAGTACTTAAGGATTGTTTTAACAGCCGCCCAGTGATCCATTCCTGGATCCGACTGGTATCTACTTGTGACGCTCAAAGCATACGATACATCAGGTCTAGTACATAACATAACATACATGATAGATCCTATCGCGGATGCATAGGGAATCTTATTCATGCAAATCCTCTAGTCTTCTGTACGCGAACACATAGACTTTGAAAGGTTGATCCCATGCCTGATGGGAAGGTAACCTTTCTTGGATTCCGACATACTAAACCTTTTTAGCACTCGGTCTATATATGTAGACTGCGAAAGACCAAGTAACCTTTTCAATCTATCTCTATAGATTCTAATCCCAAGGATATAGGTTGCTTCTCCCAGGTCTTTCATGGAGAAAGATTTGGATAACCAAATTTTAACTGTCTGTAAGACTGATATATCGTTTCCTATAAGTAAGATGTCATCGACATATAATACTAGGAATACGACTGCACTCCCACTAACCTTCTTGTACACACAAGGTTCGTCAGGATTTTGTGAGAAATCAAACTCTTTGATTGTCTCATCAAAACGGATGTTCCAGCTCCTAGATGCTTGCTTCAGTCCATATATGGATCGTCGAAGCTTGCATACTTTGGTTTTATCAACCGATGTGAAACCTTCAGGTTGTATCATGTATACATCCTCAAGCAGGCCTGAGTATACATCTCCTCGCAAGGAGTGGTGAATCCTTTGTAGGCTGTTCAAACATCTTCGGGCACTTCGGCTTATACCCAATCATCCTGGGTCCACACCTCCTTGGAGATGCTTGCTTAAGATGTTAAAGTATAAGTCACCATGACCAAGATGACTTGAACACCGCAAGTCAAAGGAACATCGCACTTAAGCCGTAGTAAGAACTTCATTGACATTTCTATAGATAGATTCCATATGAAGTCTTACAGCTAGTCACTCCAATGAACTAGTTCCCTTAACTAGCATCCATGTTTATCTCCGGACATCCCAATGTCACCAGCCAGTGAGAATCAGCTGATTAGAGAATAACCCATGCTAGTCTCAACAAAATTGATAGTGTCCGTATTTATCAATTCATCGACTAGGGATATTTTCAATACTTCACATTTGCACATTTAGAGATAATCACTAGTTGTAATCCCATCACAAATTCTCTTATGCTGTGAGTTGTATTGCGGACATTCAGTAGATGAGTTTAAGATCCCAATCAAATACATAAACATATATACTCAAATAGTGAATTATCATTTATTAATATAAATGTTTTACAATCATAAGGCGATTGCCTTAGGACACTTCTCTCATATCACTAACACTTTGTTCATACCGCATTGAAGAGTGACCACCGCCTTCGCGTCGGCTTCACACTTCCGAGTTTGTTCAGCCGTCCACCGCCACGATTCAAGTTCTTTACCTTCATCATCCTTTAGAGGGGTAAAACTCTCCTTCACTGCGAACCAAGTGTTGATGTTCATCTTTAACTAATACTCCATCTTCGATCTCCAATATTGGAAATCTGCGCCATCGAATAAGGGAGGTCGGGTGGTGCTAAAGCCTTCTCTCAACGCTATGGCCTATGGATGATAGCTCTCGGTTGTTAATCCGCAAAAACAGAGCCCCAAGCTGGCAAGCTCTGATACCACTTGTTGGAACTCGGATGACTAGAGAGGGGGGGGGGTGAATATAGCCATACACAAACTTCTTTCACTTTAGGGTTTCTCTACACTTCACGGTTAGTAGCACAGCAGCGGAAACAATAGTAACAAAGAAGTGCAGAAATGCAGAAAACAAAAACAAACTACAACAACTAGCAAGATCGCTAACAAGGAGGGTTGACAAGGTTCGGGGATAACTTGCCCCTACTCCTTGGCGTGCCCTTAAGGTGGGCGATCCCTTGATCGTCGGCAGATCAAGCCCCGGTGAACACCGGATAAAATGCAACCTCCTTCTCGGTGGAGTAACCTCTCCACAGCGTTTCAACAAGGATAGAGTTTTAAGCACAATGAAACACAAGAAAGACCTTACTCAGCACTTAGCACAGACAAGAACACATCAAGCTTCTTCCGAGCTCCACCCAGCGACGATCTCACGCAAGAAACCACTTCAGGCCCAAATATACTAGATTAATTTGTCACGAAATGTATGAGCTCATCAAATTTAAATATCAATTAATAACTGGAAGTGCTGGAAACCCTTTTACAATCAGAATCTGAAAATGTAATATAGGGGCCACAGGTCGTATTTTTCTCGGGGCTAGTTGACGGTTTGATTCGCGCTTGTATTTATGTGTCGTTTGCGAATTTGGGTTTCGAATAAATGTTGGGTTCTTGGGTTAAGCTCAACCAAAATGGAGGAAATCAAACTAATGAATCAAATAATGTGATGGCAAGTTATTAGCTCAACCAAAAGGATCACTTACTCATCAAAAACCCTTAAGCAATTTGTTTAAGAACTGATTTCTGATTTCAAAAGCAAATCAAAAATGCCAAGCAATGAAATAAAGGCAGTGATTGAGTTTTCGGAAACAAACTAGCTTGATACAATAAAAAGCATGCAAAATTAAGAATTTGAACAAGTACCAATTTCAATTCAATTTAGCTACACGTTTTGGTGGTCAACAAGTGCAAACTAAGTTCGGAAATGGATGAATGTAGTACCAATTGATTTCAGATCATATAGCACACTAGAAACACCCTATAACTTGGTGCCAATCACTGCTTTAACATGAACTTGATACAAAGTGCTGAATTTCAGCACATTAGCACGCAAGCGAAAGAAATCCGCTTCCCAAATGCTGCTGCCTTTACAGAAATTTTCCAGCTCAGAATTCAGAGTGGAAGCTGGTCATTTGAGCTTAGAAGGAAAGGATAATAGTGAACAAATTCGCAAGAGTTGAAGGAAGAACTTAAGCAATCAGATTCAGCTCCAAATCAAACACGTTAAGGCAGAACTTATGCAGAATTCATGCACGATTCAGGTGCAGAGTTTAAGTTTCACTTCAGAAATTGAATGCTGCAATGTAATGGATGAAAAATACAAACTGCAGGGATGTTAATCTGATACAAAACAAATTGCAGAAGCTGAAGTGGAATGCAGGAAATGAAGACAGAAACTAGATGCAGAAATTTCAGAACCTCCTGCCAAGAATCAGCAAGTTAAATTCAGATTCAAACCAAACATCTAAGAGCATGCAAGTTCTCTAGTCCAATGTTCAGGGAAAGTCAGAGAAGTTATTGATAATTTGATACGGATTCAGAATTTGTTAACTCAGACCTTGCAGTTATAAAAACAGAACTGATGTGCAGTTAGGGATTCAGAAATTCAGACCAATGCAGAAATTCAGCAACTTGGCAATGCAGACAAGGAAACTACAATTTGGAAGTCACCGAATGTGAAATCACTACCCTTAAACAGGCTGAATTTGCTGTGCAGAAACAATTTAATCAATTCAGAAACAAGCGGAATGAAAGGATAAACAAAAACTTCAGAAATCCAGCTTAAATAAGATGCACAGAATTGCAGCCACTGCAATGTTCAGAAATAAATAAAAGAGACAGAAATGAATGAATTCAGGATCTGCCGAATGCCATTGGAAGCTGAATTCGGATGCAATAATTCACTGAAAGGGTAAGTTACTGGACTCCAATCAATGTAGACTCTTGTCTTGATACAAAGGCAGGATTTAATAGCTTGATACGCAGGAAATTTCAGAGATAAAGATGAAGTGCAGAAATGGTAATCAATTCAAAACAGCCAATTCAAAATGCAGAAATAAAGTGCTGTTTAAATGAAACAAAATGCGATGCAATTCCCTACATTAAACTAAAGCTAACTTGATGCAAATAAGGGTCTGATACGCAGCAGCCCAAGGACTGATACGCAGCAGACATAACTGAAAAGTGCAGAAGTAAACAGGACAGCTTTGATATGCAAGGATTTGAACTAAAATTAACTGAAATTAAATGCAATTTATCACTACACAAGTTCCTTAACTACTCAACTAGAAGATTGAAGCTAAATTACAGCTAAACACTTAAGAAAACTAAATCTAAGCAGCTGATACGAACTGCAAAAATAGAAAACAGGACAGAAATCAAATTACAGCTATGAAACATTGAAATTAAACTATCTAAGCTACTCCTCAACCATTCCTCAACTCAAGAGCTCCTTGGTCGTCAATCAAGGGAGAACCTCGGACCCGCAAGCTCCGCAGATCACTGCCCAAACTGAATTCAGCTTCCAATTTCATCAAACTCGCTGTGGTGGCTCGCGATTGGGATTAGGGAGTGACCAAAACCTTCCAGGGAACCCCTATGGTCAGCTCGGATGTAGTGGAAGTGGAGCACAGCTGAGCTCGCTGAAATCGGATAGCAAGCTGCCGAGACCTCGCGCAAACTGGCTATTGAACGGAAAATCAATCGGAAACCTCACCAAGAGCTCTCTTCACTGACCTAACTCTTGCTTTGATGATGGATTTGAGGGATCGCGCCTCCTTGATGAAGAACTAGCTAATGAAACAGTGAAGAAAACGAAGAAGGAAACAGCTGCGGCAGAGACGCGACGAGGAGAAAGGCAGCTGCGTTTTTGATTAAATAAGAATCAATGGACGGCTCAGATTGATCGGAGGAGATCCAACGGTAGATCTTGGTCTGATTGGAGCCAAACTTTTATGATGATGATCTGGGGTCAGGATCTGCCTCGTGGTAGCTCGGATCCTCCAGATGTGCAACGGATGGTCCAGATCAACTCTATCTGTGAATGGACGCTCTAGAGCCCTCCTTGCTTGATCCAACGGTTGATTTAGCTCTGATTGGGATAAAACCTTCAGATCTTGATCATAGAGCTTGATCAACCCTAACCCTAGCTCGGATTGCTTCAGATCGTCCCGGATGGCTCAGATCTAGCTGCTCTTGAATCGGACGGCCCGGATTAATTGTAAGCTTGATAATTCGATCCGGTTCACATCCGACTCAAGTTTGACCCAATATGCCCTAGGTCCAGGATCCTTTCATGCCTACAAAAATATATCAGAAAATTAGTGGCCAAATAATCCCAAAATTGTGTAAATTTGTAATTAAGTCCAAAATAAGAGAAAGTTCCAAAACCTAGGGTAAAATCATAATTAAGCAATAAAAAACATGGGTCAAACATGGATTTTAACATCTAAAATAATCACAAAAAATGGTACTTATCAGTGCTAAAGCCTTCTCTCAACGCTATGGCCTATGGATGATAGCTCTCGGTTGTTAATCCGCAAAAACAGAGCCCCAAGCTGGCAAGCTCTGATACCACTTGTTGGAACTCGGATGACTAGAGAGGGGGGGGTGAATATAGCCAGACACAAACTTCTTTCACTTTAGGGTTTCTCTACACTTCACGGTTAGTAGCACAGCAGCGGAAACAATAGTAACAAAGAAGTGCAGAAATGCATAAAACAAAAACAAACTACAACAACTAGCAAGATCGCTAACAAGGAGGGTTGACAAGGATCGGGGATAACTTGCCCCTACTCCTTGGCGTGCCCTTAAGGTGGGCGATCCCTTGATCGTCGGCAGATCAAGCCCCGGTGAACACCGGATAAAATGCAACCTCCTTCTCGGTGGAGTAACCTCTCCACAGCGTTTCAACAAGGATAGAGTTTTAAGCACAATGAAACACAAGAAAGACCTTACTCAGCACTTAGCACAGACAAGAACACATCAAGCTTCTTCCGAGCTCCACCCAGCGACGATCTCACGCAAGAAACCACTTCTTCGTGTCTTCTCGCTGATCGACTCACCAAGCCTCTTGTTCCTTCCTCCAAGTGCTCAAGCAAGGGATGGTTGCTTCAAAGATCACAATAGCTTGCTCAAGAAATGATGGAACAGCAGGAACACCAGCATGCAGCAAGCACTTCGCAGCAAGAGTTGTAAGCCTTGTGGAGACTTGTTCGCCCAAGCGCTTAAGTCTTCTCCACTAGTGCTAGGTTACCATCTCACAGCAGCCTCCAGCTGCTCTCCTGCAACCACCAGCCACCACTGAGCTCTTCTGGACTCCCTGAGCTTCCCTCAGACCAGCCCCAGACAGCAGCTCTAGCCAGCGCCAGCGCCCGTTGCAACCTGAGATAGAAAACAGACAAATCTGCTCCAAGGAAAGACTACCATTGACTCTCCTTGAGTGTTTGAATCCTTCCCTGTCACCTGCAGCTTAATCAGAGCATTAGAGCAGCATATCAAGCAGGAAATCAAGCGTCAGATGTTAAACGCAGAGAATCGGATACGTTCAGACGCGATCAGAGCGTCTGACAGTGCATTTTGAATTAAAGTGATCGGTCACCGGACCGATTCAAAGCTCGTGGGTCGGTCACCAGACCGATCCACCACTTTGTTGGGACTCCCAGCTCTCGCGGCGACACAAGCCTGATCGGTCACCAGACCGATCAGGTAACACCCTGACCGATCAGGCTCAAGCCTGATCGATCCACTTCTGAGTGAACAGTAATCGCAGAAATTAGATCCTAAGTCTTGGATCGGTCACCGGACCGATCATGATCTGATCAGTGGGGGAACTCAACTCATTGTGAGCTCCCTGATCGGTCACCAGACCGATCAAGAGCCAAGCAGTGAGGACACTGCCTGCTCCCTGATCGGTCACCAGACTGATCAGGAGCCAAGCAGTGAGGCAACGGCCTGCTCCCTGATCGGTCACCAGACCGATCAGTCATCGCTGGATCGGTCACCAGACCGATCCACGAAGGAGCAGCGTGCCAACTTCCCTAATCGGTCACCATACCGATCTAGGGACTCAAACCTAGCCCTCCAAGCTAGGATTTCATTCAACCTAGCCCTCCAAGCTAGGACTTTTTGATCTAACCCTCCAAGTTGGGAATTTTCACCTAACCCTCCAAGTTAGGACTTTTCACCTAGCCCTCTAAGCTAGGACTTTTCACCCAACCCTTCCGAGTTAGAACTTCATCCAACCTAGCCCTCCAAGTTAGGACCTGACCCTCCAAGCCAGGACTTTTTCACCTAACCCTCCAAGTTGGGACTTTTCACCTAACCCTCCATGTTAGGACTTTTCACCCAACCCTTCCGAATTAGGACTTTTCCACACCTAGCCCTCCAAGCTAGGATTTCCATCACCTGACTTCACTCACCAGGACCTGACTTCACTCACCAGGATTTTCAACACCTGGCTTCACTCACCAGAACCCGACTTCACTCACCGGGATTTCCAACACCTGGCTTCACTCACCAGGACCCGACTTCACTCTCCGGGATTTTCAACACCTGGCTTCACTCACCAGGACTTTTCACACCTAACCCTCCAGGTTAGGATTTCAATCATCCCGTGCCTAATCCCCGATCATGACTTAATCATAATCATAATCATACTCATCAACCTAAACTAAAATTGGTGTCAACACCAAAACAACAATCAGGGCCAGACTGCATCAACACTGTCCACATATCGAATGAAATTTTAGTTACTATCTTACTAGGTACTCTATTGAATAAGTAAACTATAGTCTTGGGCGCCTCACCCCATAAAGACTTAAGTGGAGAAGTGAAAGTCATCATACTACTTACCATGTCTTTTAGGGTTTGATTGTGACACTCAACTATATCATTCTAACTGAGTGTACCAGGCACGGTAAACTGAGGCACAATCTCATACTCAGCATGGTCATTCATAAAAAGTCCTGGATGTTGTTCACCTGATCCAATATATCGACCGTAATATTCTTCTCCATGGTCGAATCGGACGACTTTAATTTTCTTACCTAGTTGACGTTCAACTCTGACTTTGAAAATTTTAAACATGTTCTAAGATTGCGACTTCTCATTAAAAGGTACAGATAGTCAAATCTAGAATAGTCATATATGAAGCTAATAAAATATGTGTGTCCATTTCATGATGCCTTAGGAAATGATCTATAAATGTACGAATGTATTAGCTACAAAACATCACTATAACGGCTAACCCCTTTGTTTCTTTTGTTAGTTGTCTTCCCCTTAACATATTCTATGCAAACATCAAAGTCTGACATGTCAAGGAATCGAGAATTCCATGTGATATTAACTTTTCTAAGCGTTGTTTGGATATATGTCTTAAATGTTTATCCTATAACATAAAAGAAATTTCGTTTGTCAATTTACGTTTCATACCTATACTATATATTATTACGTTGTCAACAGTAAGAGTAAAAGTGTTCAATTTATAAAGCACCAAAAAACCATTGCCAATCAAAATTGAATTAACGAAAATATTTTACATTCTATTTCTAAATGAACAAGAAGATGACAGAATTGAAAATCCACATCTAGCTATACTTTCTTACTAAATGGTGGTGTCATCTCATAGATCATCAAGAAACAAGCTTGTGTAGCATCGTCGTCAATGGAGACTGAGTATGTGGTTTGTTTAGAGGCTATACAAGAAGCTGTTTAGTTATGAAGGTTTTTGAAGATTGCTGAGGACAATGAGTGTCCTGTTATAGTATATTGTGACAATCAAGTTGTTATAACTTTTTCTAAGGATCCTAAATATCACAGCAAAGGCAAGTACGTAGAAATTAAATATAATTTTGTAAAGATATTGTTGACAAGAAAAAATTAATTCTTGAGTACATCCCTACACGAGCTATGCTTGCATATCCTTTTATTAAGTTATTGACTAAATAGTCATTTCATTAACAAGTGAAGTCTTTGAGATTACGCAAGATGTAACATATTGTAAAAGATTATTATATTTATGAAATGCCAAATTTATTAAGTGTAAATGTATTTGTTACATTTGGATAAAAGTCTCAATGAGCATGTTGACAGGTTGAGATTGGTCCACTCACATCGACAATCATCTCTATTTGTTGAGTATAAATAAAGGTAAAATCATTACTTATGGGACAACTTATATAGCTATAAATAGAAACATACTCATAAGTTGAGGTCGCCTTAATTTTTGTATCAAGATGAGATCATTTATGTAATGATCAGAGTAAATGAACCCATCATTTACTAAATCTGTTGAATGCCAGATTAAAATTCATAAGTTGAATTCAAGATTAGACATTAGGTATGTCTAGATCAAAATCTGTACGATGTTAATTTTGAGGAAAATATGCACTCTTTATTTGCTAAAAAGAAAAATATCATAGCATGTGATCCATGCCACATGTACTATGGCGATAATAAGGATAGTAGGAGAATGAATCCATGCTTGTCTATTATGTGAAACCCTTCAAATTATAAGTTAATCTCAACTTTACACTAAGTGTCTATTTAATTGTCTACTTGAAATTCTAATCAGTGTCTGCTACCTTAGTGCATATCCTATTGATTATGGATGATTCGGTCTATGGAGCATAAATAGGAAAGCGGTTGATTAGAAAGAATATATTCTAGCTAAAAAGAAAGATTAAAATTGATTTACATCTGTGGTACTTATTCACCAATCGACCAATTATATTTTTTTATTGAGTATTTAAACTGTGATTGTGAATAATTGTATTGATTAAAGATGTTGAGCATGCTCTTGGCATAGTAGTCAAATGAGGGATTAGAGATGCTCATATTGATGTGAATATTTAATTTAGGGTAAAGGCAAGTTGTTTGTCTTAGATTCGTTCTATAGAGTAGCTAAGTTAAATGTAATAACTTTCTTAGCAGTAATAGCTCAGTGTGCTTACTGTCGCACAAATCATTTTCCCTAAAGTATGAAATAAATGTTTTTACATGGTCTTTGTAACTAGATAACCTTTTATGGATTAACTTGGATGAGAGAGAGATGTTGGAGTTAGGAATACGAGAAGGCACCCTTTCCCCTTCCTCTTCCAATCCAATTAATTCCTCCATGTATAGAGGAATGAGAAGAGTTATTGTACTCTTATATATAGTCGTCCAAAGCAATCTAAAAGAAAAAATAAAAAGAGGGCTGATTGTAAGAAGAGAACAGAGGAATTTGATTCGTCAAATCGCCGAGAAGTGTTCGTGTCGTAACCTTCTTGTCGACAGCAACTTCTCCCTTCATGTCGTAATCTTCGTGTCATAAGTGTTTACTATTTCGATCTTGTATTTCATGCAATAGATCTAACACCAGAAGCTAATATCCTATGGTTGTGTCCTATTTGGAAAAAAAATCCTTATAAATACGTCATAGTTGAGATCGAACTGTGAATGCTTGGTGATATATAATTTGATACTCTTTTGCTATATTATAATCCCTAGATAGATATAAAAGAAGGATAAAAATATGATAGCGCCACATTAGCGGCCCCTTCACGGCTGTTCCACGCTTTTGAAAGGAAATGAATCTAAATTGATAAATATATAGACAAGAGTTTGCAAAGATAATTTCAAATGATGATGGATAGGAATAAAATTAAAATAAAACTTGTCTTTTGAATATTTTCAAATTTAAAAGATTTTTTTTATATTTTTTAATTGATATTTGATATTTAATTTTTTGAATATATTAACTTTGAGATATTAATTTGATTTTATGAAAATTTTTAATATCAGAATAAATTAAAAAATATTTATGAAAATTTATTCAAATGCCCCTCTGTGAATGTGATGCGTCGTCCCTGATATTCGAGTTTGAAGAAAGGGCCTGCGCATTGCCCCGGGCTAGATGGGCATCCATATGAAATCGTAAGGGCGTGAAATCGTAAGGGCGTAACGTGAAATCGTCGAATAAACTTTCTAAAATTTTGGTCACGTGCGTTGGCAACTTTCTCTCTACAATATATACATCACCCGTTTGAGGGTTATATCACATAAACCCTGCCGGCGCCGCGGAACATAACTTCGGGTGATGGGAAGGCGACCAAGGTGGAATTTCGGCCGTTCGGCCGCCGCAGTTCTCCGCCACCGTATCGCTTCTTCCAGCATTAACGCCGAGGAAGGTGCAGATATCGATGCTCTCGTCTCTTACCTCCGCTCTGCATACCAACACGACTACGCCCGCCTCAAATTTCAACCCTTTGCCCGCCTCGTACAGAGAACCCTAGAGTCTCTCAAGCCCTCCGTCTCAAATTCCGTTTCAGCTTCTGCCCGTGAAGATAACGACGACATAGAAGACATACACGATGCCGGAATTTATCTCGCGAGTCCCGGAATTTCCCGCAGGACGCCCGGACGTTGCGGCTCGGTCGAGAGCCGTTTTCTTCGCTCTGAGACGGACGAGTCTGTCTTAGGCGCCCAGGTAGAGCCGGAGTTTGATCTGATGAAGTCCATGCTTCGCAATGGCTATGGAAAGAAATCCAACTCATCAAAAAGGGATGAGCTCGAGTCATCAAGCGAGGAAGAACTGGCTTTGGAAGTGGAGATGGAGAAGTCGAGGAAGATGAAGAAGGTGCAGAATGTTTTTGACGAAAGTGACCCAGGGAGTGTGGCGGAGATTACTTTTAAGAAGGAGAATACGGGAGGTGGAATAGTGGATTGCGTGATGGAACAAGGGCCACGATTTTGTGATATTGGTGGCATGAAGGAGATTATTGAAGAAGTGAAGCTGAAGGTGCTATATCCTCTGCTTGTGCCAGAGCTGGTACAGAATTTGGGAATTAAGCTAATTACTGGGATACTCTTACACGGCCCACCCGGTTGTGGGAAGTCAAAACTTGCACAAGCGATAGCTAACCATGCGAAATTGCCATTCTATGAGATTGATGCAACTCAAATTGTATCTGGAATCACCGGTAAGATTTTTTCTATCTTCTACCATATTTAATTACTCATTCTCATTTTTTTTTTTTCAAGATTCAGATGTAACATATCAAATTATGAAAGTTAACAATATGCAATCAGTACTATACTTCATTCTAGTTTTTTCGAAATTGTAAGCTCATCAGTTGTTGATTATCTTGCTTTTCCATTTACTCACATGAAGCTGGATAAGTTAACTGTGGTCACATGCATTAAGTGCATTGACATGCTATCCGCTTATACTGCACATAATTACTTATCACTTAATGTTCTACTTTTGTTTAGCTAAAAGAAAGAAGTGATTCAATCTGGATGAAAAAAATTATCCTTTTTGAAGATTCTGTCCGACCATGTGTCTTCACCATTAAAATGGTGCATTTTGAGGCATCAATAACATTGCATATCCATCTTTACTGTTACTACTTTAGTACTATTTATGCTTCATATCTTGTCTTGTATTGCTGACATTATAGTTTTAAAAAACTCTTACTTGAGCTGCATAAGTACCATTAGATTGAGTTGGAGGGGGACTGCATAGAAGCATTGACCATATATGGCATATGTAGGCTACAAATGCAGCAAAATAAATCTTATTTTGTTCATTTAAGCTATAGTCCAAATTGACTTAAGCTACCCTAGCAAGTAGGTTTAAACTTGTAAGTGTTAATTTAAACATTCCATTAGCAAGTGCTAAATACTTAAAGACTTTGATGTTTTCTTATATGCCTCTGCATACAGCACATATGCTATCCGATGATGGACCATATGACTTACATATGAATTTGAGACCTTGGTTAACATGTCCAAATGTATCCATTAGATGGTACTATCAATATTATGGTTGTTGTTTTGTCTTGATTTGTAGAGCTAGGACAAAATTAACCTTAGCATTTGCTGCTACAGATTAAAATGAGGATTTCTGTAATAAATAGCGATTTTGATTGGTTCCGTCTCTTTTAGAGTTACCATAATCATGGTAGTAATAGCTAATCTTGACCACTGCCAGTACTAAGTCTCATATTACACGCTAAATATAATCCCAGATGCTCTGTTGAGTAATTCAAGATCCTTGAAATTCTAAAAATTTGAGTTAATATATATTTTAAAAGATTCATATATTTACTGAAGTAATTTTCAATATTAAATATGATAAAATATTGCTGGAACATTAAGCTATCATACTCTATAGTCTGAATTCACAAGACAAAAGAAGCTGTCTCTTTGCATTCTTGCTTGTAATGGGCATATGGTCGAAACATAAGAGCCAGAAGAAGATGGCTCTTGGTTTCTTTCTAGTAGAGATTCTTGGCCATAAAGTTTAAGCAATTGGGCTTTTACCTTTATGTTTAAACGGATCTTAAATTCTCCATACTTGAAGCACTTATTCTCGCAGTTTTAGGATGACAAAGTATTAAAGATTTTGTTTGTTTTGCCAATTAAATACCAATTCAGGTAGTTACTATGCAATTTTCTCATTGTGTGGAGGTCTGATGGAGTGACTTTCAATTTTCTCATTTTCTCCTTTTAAGGATTCCAATTCATGCCTTTCATTGGACTCTAGCAATGGAGTAAGAAATGGATCAATTAACCAATTTTGTCACTTATATCTAGAAATGCACCGCAGCTTTACTGGTACACTTAGGACATTTAGTGTTTCTCTACTTTATATTGTTGTTTTTCACTCCCTAGATTTGCCTCACATTTCATTACTACTTTTGATGTCTCACATATAATTGCTAATATTTATGTTTGTATTAAAGTGGACAATATGAATTGTCTTATATTTTGTTGATTTAGGTGCCTCTGAGGAGAATATACGAGATCTATTTTGCAAGGCACATCGGACTGCTCCCTCCATTATTCTCATCGAAGAGATAGATGCCATTGCCTCCAAGAGGGAAAATCAGCACACAGGGATGGAGCGTCGGATAGTGAATCAACTAATGACTTGCATGGATCAATCACGGAAATTTCGCATGCCACATAATACTAATTCAAAATCAGAAACTTTTGGTTGGAAATCTAATTATGTTCTTGTTATTGGCACCACTAATAATCCTGATGCTCTGGACTCTGCACTGAGAAGATCTGGACGATTTGATCTTGAGTTTGCTATAGGTGTCCCTGACGAAAATGCAAGGCTTGAAATTTTGTCTGCTCTCACTGCTAACCTATATCTTGAAGGCCAAGTGAACCTCTCTGAAATAGCTCGGAGAACATCAGGTTTTGTGGGGTCTGATCTGGATTCATTGTGCACTCAAGCTGGTTTTATGGCAATGAAGCGTGTGGCAGATGGAAGAAAATTTCAACTTTCATTAGAAGGGAAAAACATAGATGATTGGTATAAAGAATGCCCCGACGATGAAGAAATTAAGAGTGTTAAGATTCGAATGTCAGACTTTGAGGTAAATTTGAAAATTGTTAATTTTATCTTATTTTATCTTTTCCCCTAGTTTTGTGGTTTTATTCATGATCGAAATCCCATTTTGTCATTTTACAAATAATACTAATGCTTTCTTGCTTCATTCATCAATTAGTTTAACAATGGTTAATATTCAATCTAGTTTCACTAATTTATTTGAGGAATGTCACATTAGTTACAATATTGTTCCTAGATCAGTCATTGCTCGAATTGATAGGTTATGGGTCATCTTATCATTCTTCACATGTTATTCATTTCCATCATAAGATTTTTGAATTTTTAGAAAACAACATTATCGTGTCTAAATTAATTGAACATATATAAGAACATAACATGTATGAGCTTTAGATAGCAAAATAAATTTGCTTTTAGAAGCTTACCTACCATTGTTGATCTTCGAATTTATAGAAAATGATATTAGTCTTGATATATTAAATAAATTCACCTTTCTCTAATCCAAAATAATAATAAATAATGAACCTTTTTTGAAGCTTGCCTATATCCATGTGGATCTGTGAATTTATAGAAAATAGTATTATTATTCCTAAATTAACTGAATGTATGAGTTTTAGATATTCAACCTTTTAGAAACTTACCCACTATCATTGTTGATCTTCAAATTTTAGAAAATAATATGATTGTGTCTAAATTAACTGAATATATATAAGAATATAGCATGTTTTAGCTTTTGATATTAATCGTTTTAGAAGCCTACCTAATCTTAGATCACAGAAAATAAACTTTTATATTATTATAGGGTTATTGCCAACTTTGCTTATAGATAAGATTGCACAATCTCACAGTCTAGATTGTTGAATGGGCTTCTTAACCTTGTTTCTGGATCTATGAGATTACTGCCGCTACTCATACCCTAATTATTTATATAATTTTTTATAATATAATGTATTTCATTTTCATAGATGAAAAATTAACATGCCAACAATTTTTTTACACACATAATTGATGGATACTTATTTGCTCCTTTGTGTGAGAAATGCCATTAGGTCAAGGTTGTGTGGACTGTGGATCACTAATTGATTCCCATCCATGTTGTTGAAGAACGCATATGCCCACCTAGGGGTGGTCCGTAACTAAAACACAATGCAAAAAATTTTGAATGAAGGTTAATTGTATATAGATCTAGCAAGGAAGGTGTATTCAAAACAAAAATACAATTAGCAGAATAAGTAAAACAATTAGCCCACATTTTGTAATTTGACGTCGGAATTCAATTCAAAACAAAGTATTTAGCAAGAGATAATCTTTTTTTTGTTGTATTTTATGTTGTATTAGTTTTGTTTCAATGGAAGTAATGTTGCTTAATAGTGCTATCAAACGGGCTAATATGTGGTGGGGCAGGCTGGCTCGTCGAAAACCCATCGTATGGCGGGGTAGGGCGGGCTGGTCCGTCATTTTAGCGAGTTGGGAAATCCTCAACCCGACCCAAGAAAAGTTGCAAGTTAGGTAGGCCAACCCACTTATCAATAAATAAATAAATATATATATATATAGGAAAGGTTGAATTTTTAAGTTTGGCTTGCAGATTAGGCGGATTAACTCCATGAGTTCGCTAAAAAATAAAAAATTAAAAAATATAGAAAATGTTGAAAATTTTCCATATGGATTGCGGATTATGTGGGTTAAGTCCATGAGCCCATTAAGATTTCCACCTTAGTTTTAAATTTTAGAAAAAAAAAATCCTAGCATAGCCAAGCCCACCGTGGGTAGCACCGGCCACGACCTCCGCCTGGACCCGCCATAAATTAACTTATAAAATTTCAACCTAACTCGTTTGGCATGATGGCCAACGCAATGGGCCGCTCTATTGTTTAATGATGATGATATTTAAATGGCTGCTAGATTTCTAATACTCTGGTCCTTTTATGTTGACATATCTTTAAATCATGGTTTAAAGTTTCGTCCCGTGTCGTCTGGCACGGGGCGATACGTACCGTTCCGCTGGAGATCCGAAACCGGCACAGTGCGGCACGCGGCGATGGGTGGAGGCGGCAACGGAGTTCAGCGCCGGAGGAAAAAACGCGAAAAAGGCAAAGAAACGCCACGCGCGTGGCCGTCGTCGCGTCGCCTGTGCTGCTGGGGGCGTCGCGATACTCCTCCGGCGCTGCCGGAAGAGTCGCCGGACTCCTCCAGCGCCGCCGGAAGCACCGCCGGACGGCGCCTGCGTTGCCGGCCGCACACGCAGCCTCCGCCTGCGCTTCGCGAGTGTGAGGAAATGTTCCTCACATAAAATATTTAAAAATATATTTAAAATTAAATAAATTTTAATAATTAATTTTCTGAAAATTATTTTTAATGTTTCAAATATTATTTAAAAATTCTAAAAAAATTTTAAAAATCTAAAAAAACCTAAAAAAATCATATTTATATTTTGATATTTTTTTATTATTTTATATATAATTTTGTTTTATTATTTAATTAATATTCTGATATTTTTATCATTTTAAATATATATTATTTAAATTAATAATTCATTAAATGAATAAATAAATAATTTATATAATTATTATATGTAAAGTAGGATTCTATTCTATGTTAATTTATATATTTATTATAGATAATATTTTTTATCTTATAATAAATTTGAAATTTGAATTCATAAATATTACGATATTAAACTTTTTACTTTTAGCATTTTTTCCAGAACATATAAAGTTTTGGTATTAGTAACTTGATAAGGTTTAATTCGAGTTATTGATAGATTAATTTTCTTTAAAGAAAATTATATTTAATTTTGTTAACGATATTAAGTTATTCAATAATTGAGAACTTATATAAAATTAATATATGATTTATTTTTAAATATACACAATAAACATATTTATCTCATAATTATTATATATAAATAAAAAATTACCGAAACCATACCGGCACGGCACGATACGATACCGAAACCGTATCGTTCCGGTATAGGACCGAAACCTCGGCACGGGTCGATATTTTAAACCTTGCTTTAAATTACTCGATTTATTTTTCTCGTAACTCAATAATTGTTTGAATTGTCTTGCATTTTTTAATATGAGATTAGTATATTCAATCATAGTATTTTGTAAATTCTAATCTTTGTAGTGTTGCAATGCATTTAAACTCATTCGTTGCAATGTGGACCATTGAAATGTCTTTTGCAGGAAGCAATGAAAAATGTTCAACCTTCTTCTATGAGAGAAGGATTTTCCTTGATACCCAATGTTACATGGGATGATGTTGGTGGTCTTACTTCACTGAAAGAAAAATTTGAGGATCTTATAATTCAACGTATAAAACACCCTGAGGTTTATGAGGTAAACTTTTTTTAGCTATTATTTGTAGTAACTTGTCATGCATATTTATAGAAGAAAATTATTATTTTCTTAAATTCTCTTATTGTGTTATGTTTTTCTATTCATGGTTCTTTCATATGCTTTCAGGAGGCTGGAATCGAGTTGCCGGCTGGAATTTTATTGTATGGCCCTCCAGGTTGCGGTAAAACATTAGTTGCCAAGGCTGTAGCAAATATGGCAGGAGCCAATTTTATTTACATACAGGTTCCCTCAGTCATGCTTTTGGGTAAATGCCCCTTGCTTTAGATGTCTTTCAATGAGAATTTGTTTCCTTTTATGTTTTTGATGTTAGGGTCCTGAATTGCTGAACAAGTACATTGGTGAAAGTGAGCGGAATATAAGAACAGTATTTCGTCGTGCTCGGACATGTTCTCCATGTATAGTTTTCTTTGATGAGGTAAATGAGAACAAATTGTTTATTTGTAAAAATAGAAACTTCTCACGATCATGTGGTTCATTATATGTGAGAAAGCAGACCCCTTTTTGTCACATCCTCATTCCACTTTGGGAGATCATTTTTGGGATTTTCATGGGCTTATCACCCTTGGATAGTTCGTTGATCTTATTTCAATTTGAGTAAATATAAAAACTCAAAGGAGCCACAATGCTTGATGTTTATTGTTTTGTTTAGTCGCCATGCTAGCATGCATTACTAATTTCATTTCTGCCAGAAAAAGTTTAATGAAAGCCTTTTGAACTATTTGGAGTTTTTTTGGAAAAGCATAACGACCAGGTCTCCTATGTTTATTTAATTTACATGAGAAGTTGGCATCTACTTTTTTTTTTTTGTGTTTAGTAAATGCTCATCATACATGGGCTTCATAGCGATTACTAGGATGAAAGTGCTGCTTAAATTGATTGCTTTCTATCAAAATTTTACTGAATTATTTCTATAAAGCTTGTGTGGTACCTCCTTTAAAATTCTCGACCATGTTTTGTCTTTCTGCCCTCCTAATAACATTTGTAGTTATTAGCCCTAGTAATAAAGGTCAGGCTATATTGCAAGCCAACCGGAGCATTGTTCGAAATGAATTTGTCTTATATCCTAAATTTTCTTAATTGGCAAAAGATTAACTTATAGTACTTTACTTTCTTAATCAGATAAATCATTGACTGAATAGTAAAGTTTAGGCGAAGCATTTATTTATTTATTTTTGACTCCTGTTCAGCTCCATCGCACTAATGCTATTAGAAGTCAATTTACTATTAGGGTTGCAACCATGTAGGAAAATGTGTTTGTTTTTATTCCTAAACTGGTTCGGGAAAATTTTCTAATGTTCAAATTTTGTTTTCTAGAAAATAAAATTTAAAAATTGAGAAAGCTAAAACAAATAGTTATCCTTAACAATTTGTTTTTGATGCTGTTGAATTTATAGAAGTGAATGGTGTTTAAAGGTCAATGATAAATACATCATTAACTATTTGTTTGTAGTCTTCATGAAAAAAGAGGGAATTTGTTAACTTGATATTGTAATTTTTCATAAAATTTTGATGCAATAGCAAAAGCTTCTCTTGAATCCAATCATTAGTTTATTCTATGCGGAGAAAACACTTTTATCAACCTTTTTACTGTATCTCAATTGCTTGTCATTTGAATCATCCAGCTAGTTATTCAAGCATCCAGATCTTTGTGCCTTGTAACTCAATCTCCATCAGCAAATTTCCAGAGCATGCAGTTTTTTACTCGCTATAATACATCATTTTTAGAATTTCAGTGAATAAGTTCACCAGTATATGATGTATTTACATCAAATCTGCTTTATGTTCATATAGGTGGATGCCTTGGCAAGCCATCATGGGGGAGAGAGTGGGCATGTGGTTCAACGAATATTAGCCCAGGTTTGACTGCTAATTCCCCTTTAGTAGTTAGTAGTTGAAATAAGCAACTTGTTATTACTTTTTATTTTCTTCTCTCAACTGCCCTGCTAATCATGCAGCTACTTGTTGAGTTAGATGGTGCCGAAAAAAGAAAAGGTGTATTTGTCATTGCAGCAACAAATAGGTTTGCCTGTTCTATCCTTTCTACATTTATAAAGTTTTAATGTAGATTTGCGCAATAAGACAACACCCTTTTTAGACCTGATGCTGTGGGTCCTGCTCTACTAAGACCCGGAAGGTTGGGCAATGTAATATATGTTCCATTGCCCAATCCTGAAGAACGACTACTAATATTGAAGGCACTTGCTCTGAAGAGGCCTATTTCAAATGCTGTAGATTTGGTTGCTCTGGCAGAGCAATGTGTAAATTTCAGTGGCGCCGATCTAGCTGCTTTGGTATCTCTCTCTCTCTCTCTCTCTCTCTCTCTCTCTGTGTTTAGGTTTTTTGCTTGTTTTGATGCTGTCATTTTGAAAGAAATGTAGATCACTTCTTAACCAACTTATACTATTAATTTTTTTTTATGCCTAGTTTTGTTCTGTGGCTGCTTAGTCACTGCATTTTCAGGGTAATGTGCAAGCTGGTTCACTTGAATGATTAGGACCTCTAGTACCTGCTGCCTAATGCATAAATTTTAATCCTCACATAATTTTTATCTCCTTTCTTTGCATCTGACTTATTGGCAATTTGTTTTTGGGTTGATACTGAACGGTGCTACTTGATCCATGTGGTAAATAAGTGGATTAACTAAATGTTATAAGTGTTTGTGGGAAAAATAAAGATGAAGGATGTGTTGATTGCCACTCTGCCCTCCACCATGGCCATGCTGCTACTTTTCCACCCCCATTCATTTTGTCTTTTTATTTTTATTTTATACTCTATTGAGACTCAAATTATTGTCTTGAGATTACATCACCCTTATCACAGTCTGTTTAATTTTTGTCAAAGTTTCACAAATTACTCTTTAGGAGTGAACCCACACTTCCAGCATCTCATTCTAACCAACATACATTTTAATATAATTTCTTATAACTTGGTGTGGTTTTAATTTTCTATATCATGGGATTTAGTTCCAATAGTTACGACCCTAATGAGGATTCTGATCCAAAATAATTCCATCCAAGCAACCCTAGAAATGCTGACCATAAATGAAGGTTCCATTCTGAGTTTTATCCTACCATAGCAAGCTTACAATATGCGGATATGTAATGAATATATGCTCTGCTCTTTAAACAATAACTTGCTAGAATTTGGATGTTGTGTTCATTGAATGAACATATATTGTTGGTGAAATTTGTCCACTCTGCAATGTTGAAATCACAAAAAATTTTAGAAAGCTGTTTTTTCTTCTTCAACTCTTCTCAAATGCACCTTGGAAAGGTCTTCTGAAAAAACTTTATGAAGGTAGCCTTAATTATCATAAGCTACTTATCTTCCCTTGCTTAATTATGCTTACAGTAGGAACTTGCTAAATTACAGTAGGAACTTGTTCAATTAAACTTCAATCTTATTTATGCTTTTATTCACCAGATGGAAGAAGCTGCTCATGCTTTTATGAAAGAGAAGCGGCGTTGTATAGATCAGGGTATTGAGATAAAGTCGACTGTCATTGAGAGTACATGCTTCCAACAGGTTCTGCAGAAAATCAAGCCATCTGTCTCTGAGAAGGTAATCTTAGAAGTTTTGCATTAAGTAATCCAAACAATTTCCATTTCAAATTAGGCGGAAGTCCTGCACTTTCGACTACTTGTTCTCATGTTCGTAGGCATGTAGCAATCTTTCAGTCTGATACTTTCTCACTGCAAGGCCTTAGATATTATTCTTGCTTTTGAATGATTTTCACTTCATGGTTGCTGTTTTTGCTTAACTTCAATGGCATTATCTCATTTACAATATGTGACTAACGGCGCTGAAAATTTCTCTAGATTTGTAATTGAGATTAGATACTGAAAATTCACATGTTAATTCTCATCCAAATATCTGCAAAATGAAATCTTGCATTAGTTTCACGACTAGCAGGTTCTTATGTTTTCCTTGAAATGTTTGATGTGTATGAGTTTCCTAAAAACTACATGCTAAGCACAGCAAAAGATGTTCATTTTGAATTGTGTGCAGACTTTTTTATGCTGTGAATATACTAATTAACATATATTAAGTTGCAAATGTATAGATTAGTGCCTCTTTTAGCGGTACAACACTTAACTTTAAGCTTGCAACTTCTGTTTTAGTTTCCTCATTATTTTACCAATACGGTTGAATTTTGTTGCTATACATTTTCCGCTGCCCATCACTATGTTTTTCTTGATTTTTCCACATGACCAATTTTATACTTTTTTGTGGAGCAGTATAGGAGATATTATGAGCAGTTATCGGAAAACTTCAGAGTTGGTTGACGTTCTTCATCCATTAATTTGTAAACCTTGCGATGTTTAGCTTCTTCACTATGAATAAGAAAAAGAGCATTTCTATGTAATTTGGAGTGGCAATTGAAAAACCAGAGTCAGACTGATCCTCTGCAATTTGGAGCTTGCAATACTGCAAGCCTGTAGGTACCCGAGAACTGGAATTTCTACGGTAGGATATCATTTTTATGTTGGCTGTTTAAATTACTACTAGAATTAAATTATCAGTTTAAATTGTTCTCTCTTCCGTGTATGATGTTGCATATCTGTTATATTTTTTTCTAATTGATCAATATAATAACTCCGCCTGTGACGACCTAGTCATGGCCGGTCCCAAGCCCGGATAAAAGAGGAGGGTTGCGTTAGGTTGCCAGCCAGCGTAAAAAACTATGGCAAATACTCAATGAATGGATCCATTAAAGTATTATGCTAATGCTAGGATGTTCCCCGGAAGGAACGCGTTGCAGGGTCCGACTGTAACGTCTCGGCAAGGACCGCTACATCTCCAGAACCCGGGTGTAGTGCTAAATATGCAAGGGTTCGCGTTGCAGGGTCCGACTGTAACGTCTCGGCAAGGACCGCTACATCTCCATGAGAACTTGGGTGTAGTGTTAAATAGGCAAGAGTTCTCACACCATAGGTGGACTAAGAATAAACATTATAAGAAAAGTAATAGTCTCAGATTTGGAACATGGAATATAGGAACTCTCACTGGTAAAACAATGGAGGTAGTAGATACAATGATTAGGAGAAAAATTAGTATTTTGTGTGTGCAAGAGACAAAATGGGTAGGTGAGAAGGCAAAAATGATAGAGAACTCGGGTTTTAAGTTATGGTATACAGGAAAGAGTAAAACAAGAAATGGAGTGGGTATTTTTGTAGATAGTTCTTTAAAAGATGAAGTTGTTGGTGTAGTTAGAAAGGGGGATAGAATTATAGCTCTCAAGATAGTAGTGGCGAAAGAAGTTGTGAACGTAATTAGCATATATGCACCTCAAGTAGGATTAGATGAAGAAACTAAATCAAGATTTTGGAGCGATTTAGATGAGGTATTACAAAACATTCCGCCAAATGAAATGATTTTAATAGGAGGCGATCTAAATGGACATGTCGGAGCGAAAAATGAAGAATATGAGAGAGTACATGGGGGTTATGGGTTTGGAACAAGAAATGAAGAAGGAAAAACTATATTGGATTTTGCGATAGCATATGACCTTATACTAGCTAATACATTTTTTAAGAAAAAAGAAGAACACTTGATCACATTCAAAAGTGGGAATAATAAATCACAAATTGATTATTTTATGGTTAGGAAGAGAGATAGGAAGATTTGTAAAGATTGTAAGGTTATCCCTGGAGAAAGCTTAACTACCCAACATAGATTAGTAGTGTTAGATATACGCCTTAGTTATAATATCAATAGAGGAAAAATATACACGACTCCTAGAATTAAGTGGTGGAAGTTAAAGGATGGGAAGCAAAACATATTGAAGGAGAAGGTAGGAATACAAGCATTAGATGAAATATATAGCGACTCTAATACGACATGGGATAAGATGGTATCAAAGTTGAAAATAGTAGCTAAGGATGTACTCGGTGAGTCAAAGGGGCATGCACCACCAAGGAAGGAATCTTGGTGGTGGAATGAGAAAGTACAAGAGAAAGTGAAAGAAAAACGAATGGCTTATAAGGAATTATATATTTGTAAGAACGAAGAAAACTTAAAAAAATATACAATAGCCAAGAAAGAGGCTAAGAAAGCAGTGAATGAAGTAAAAAATAAAACTTTTGAACGATTATATCAAAATTTAGATACAAAAGAAGGGGAAAGAGACATTTATAAAATAGCTAAAGCAAGAGAAAGGAAAACAAGAGACCTTAGTCAAATAAGATGTATTAAAGATGAATGCGATAGAGTACTAGTAAATGATAGCGAAATAAAAGAGCGGTGGAAGATTTACTTTCATCAACTTTTTAATGAAAGTTTAGGGGACCAACTTGACTTAGGCAATTTAAGTATTTCAAATGAGTATAGAAATTTTAATTTTCATCGGAGAATTCAAACTTCAGAAGTAGAACAAGCTTTGAAAGGGATGCAAAATGGAAAGGCCGTGGGACCGGATGATATCCCAATAGAGGTATGGAAATGTTTAGGGAAAAAAGGTATTGAATGGCTTACAAAATTATTTAATTTAATATTGAAAACAAAAAAAATGCCTAATCAATGGAGGGTAAGTAGTCTAGTTCCCTTGTATAAGAACAAAGGAGACATACAAAATTGTGCAAACTATAGGGGTATTAAATTAATGAGTCATACCATGAAACTTTGGGAAAGAGTAATAGAAAAAAGATTGAGGAAGGAGACCACGGTAACCGAAAATCAATTTGGGTTCATGCCTGGAAGGTCGACAATAGAAGCTATACATCTTCTTAGGCAATTAATTGAAAAATATCGGGAGCAAAAGAAAGATCTACACATAGTATTTATTGATTTAGAAAAAGCTTATGATAGGGTACCAAGAGAAATTATATGGAGAATTCTAGAAAAGAGAGGCGTTAGCGTAACATATATTGACCTAATTAAAGATATGTATGAAGATGTAACGACTAGAGTGAAGACTTCAGGTGGATTGACTGAAGCATTTCCAATAAGGATAGGGTTACATCAAGGATCAGCTTTAAGTCCCTATCTTTTTACACTAATCATGGATGAACTCACTAGGCACATTCAAGATACAGTGCCATGGTGCATGTTGTTTGCAGATGATATTGTTTTGATAGATGAGACACGTGAAGGAGTAAATGCTAAACTAGAATCTTGGCGGGAAACTCTAGAAATGAAAGGTTTTAGGCTTAGTAGAGTAAAGACTGAATATATGGAATTTAAGTTTAGCAATGCTAGACGTAGTGAAACAATTGTTAAGATAGGAGATGATGAGTTGTCTAAAATCGAGAACTTTAAGTATTTAGGATCGTTCTTGCAAAGTGATGGAGGAATTGAGAGAGATGTCTTACATAGAATACAAGCAGGATGGTTGAAATGGAGATTAGCATCGGGTGTCTTATGTGATCGTAAAGTACCTCTAAAACTTAAAGGGAAGTTCTACAAAACGGCAGTTAGACCTGCTATGTTATATGGTGCTGAATGTTGGGCTATGACTCGAGCACATGAGCAAAAGATGAAAGTTGCAGAGATGAGGATGTTAAGGTGGATGTGTGGACATACGAGGATAGATAGAATAAGGAATGAGAGTATTAGAGAGAAAGTCGGAGTTGCATCTATTGAAGAAAAACTTCGGGAGACACGTTTGAGATGGTACGGACATGTACTTAGAAGACCAATAAATGCCCCTGTTAGACGATGTGAAACTATGATAAATACGCACATTAAAAGAGGGAGAGGAAGACCAAAAAAGACTTGGTTGGCAACAATAAAACAAGATAAATTTTATTTAAATCTAGATGATGATATAGTAGGGGATAGAACTCAATGGCGTAAAAGGATCCATATAGCCGACCCCACCTAGTGGGATAAGGCTTTGTTGTTGTTGTTGTTGTTGTTGATCAATATAATAAAAATAATAATAGTTCACTTATATTAGCATTATTATTATTATTATTATTATTTTTTAAAAAAGCGTAGTGATACAATCTTATACAAATTTCCCATACTCGTCCTTAAGGATAAACTCAGATTGATGTGAATGTCAATTAAGCTACAACTTAAAGAAGAGATATAACAAGAGAATAGATTAGGGGTGCAAATAAATTGAGTCAGTTTGTGAGTTTTTTGAACTTATTTGAATAATAATTGATTCGTATTCAATATTATTTTTGATAAATTTTCGAGCTGAATTTAAATTTATAGTATTTTATTCATATTGCTTGCAAGTTTGTGTTTAATTTTATTATATATTTATTATTTGTTATTATGTTATTCAATAAATGAGTTTGAAACTTTGAATCCACGTAATACTTAATGGGTTAATGATTTGTGGGTTAATGGATAATAGTTTATATTTATATTATAATTTATAATTCATTCCTTTTAACCGGCTAATCCTTCGAATCTTCGACGCAAACTTGGATGACGACGGAAGGTTGCTAGGGTTCTTGGTAAGACATGCTATTGCGCTGTGAATAGTGCCGAGGTTGAAGGATGGAGACGATAGGTTCGTGCGATTATACTTCAAGGGGTTAGGTTCTAGAGTTGGAGTTGGAGAGGGAGAAGGCGTCGGGAGACTATCCCTTCTGCGTTACCGACTCGAGAGCTCTTGGGGGCTCTGTTGCCTCCCCCTCTGTCGGATGCAACTTCTTACTCGCACTGCTCACGCCGAAGACCACACGCAAGCTCTATTCGTCCCCAGGTACTTTTGCTTGGAAAAACCTAACATGCATGTCTTTTCCCCCCTTAATCTCTACTTGAGTCTAAAAAGAAACTAAAAGATAAGCTCAAACAACAACAATTATTGTTAGGTTTTGAAAGTGTTGAAACAACTGTGTCAACTTTATTAGTTGATGGAAAATTTTATATGGAACGAATGAAAGAAGCAGTTGTCTCATGGATTCATGGATCCTAATGGATGAACATCCATTTACATTATTAGAAAAAAAAGGTTTTAATATGTTTTGAAAAAGAAGGTTTTAATATGTTTTGTAGATGTAGAATGAGTCGTATATCATGAACAACAGCAAAAGAGTTGTTTTGTAATATGTGAAGTTGAGAAGAAAAAATTAGATGGTTTGCTGAAAAATGCAACAAATCCAGCCTCACTGCAGATTTATGCAGTCAAAAAACTTGAAAAATAGAGTTCATGGTTATCAGTAGTCGTTGGATTGACTTTTCATAGAAATTGAAGAAACATGTTCTCAATTTTTTTTCCATATTCCTCCTCCTCATAGTTGTCCTCAAATTTCAAATACTTCTAAAGTGCGCAAGGACATGGGAAATTGAAAATAAGATATATATTATTTTCGTTGATAATGCAAATGCTAATGATGCTGCAATTAAATATATGAAGCAAGATTTCTTAAAAATTAATACAAATTTGATTTGTGAGGGGAAATTATTCCATGTTAGGTGTTGTGAACATATTGTAAATCTTGTAGCTCAGGATGATCACAATGAAATTAAGGATATTATTCATGTAATTCGTCAGAGTGTAGATTTCATTAGAAGAATAGATACTTGACTCATTAAATTTGTTGAAATTGTAAATCAATTGAAGTTAAAAGAAAGAAAATTAGTTGATGATTGTAAAACAAAATGGAATTCAACTTATGAGATGTTGAGAACAACAATTTCAAGATTTAAAGATCGGGAATCTAGCTACATTCATTGTTCAACAGAAGATGATTGGGCGAAATAGCATAAAGTATTTTCAATTTTGAAAGTATTTTATGAAACAATCAAAATTATTTTTGAAAGTGAATATCCTACTGCTAATCTTTTTCTAAATGAAGCCTATCGAGTAAAAGTAATCTTGTGATGAAAAAGAATTTATTAGAAAAATGGTGCAAAAAATAAAGGAAAAGTGATAAATATTTGAGCGAGTGCAATTTATTAATGGCGGTTGGTTCAATTTTGAATCCTAGTTCACTTTTCCTAAATTTTATAACTCTTTGAATCAGAAAGTAATATTAAAGAGATTCAAAGACTTTTGTATGTAATTTATAAAGAATATTCAGATACAGCAGTTGAAATGCTTCAAGGATCAAAAAGCAATTTTGAATCTCAAGATAGCAACATCTCAATTCAAAATAGTAAAGAACATATTACGTTTTCTTCTGGATGGACTGAATTCTCTTCTTATTTAAAAGAAATTGAAATGGTACGACTTGAAAAATCTAAGTTGGATGCGTATCTAGAGGAAGGGTGTCATAGACATAATCCAAATGATGCATTCGATACTCTTGGTTGGTAGAAGTTCAATACATACAAATTTCCAATATTGTCAACTTTGGCTAGAGACATATTAGCAACACCCATTATCATAGTAGCTTCAGAGGCAACTTTTAGAGATGGAGGTCGTGTTATTGACAAGTATTATCTTCTTTAGCTCCTACAATAGTAGAAATGTTAATGTGCGGTGGAAATTAGTGTCGAGTAACCTGGAATGACTAAAAAGACTAAGATATGATGTTAAAATATTTTGTTTATATATATATTTTTTTTGCTTTCAATCAGAAAGTAAATTTGAAAAATAAATGACACATGTTATCTTTATTATTGTAGGTTGAAAAACAACATTTGACAATTGATTTATCTATAAATAAAATTGATAATTAGAAGTTGACCAGTTATCTCATAGACTGAGGTATAAATTTAATTTTTAACATGTTATATCTCAAGTTTACTATCATATTTAAGCACTCGTACATTTTATTTTTTGAATTTTGCACAGATTGAAAAGCTGGAAGCATAGAACTGTGGAAGACTGGAAGTATAGAGCTTTTTATTTTCTAAAGTCTTTGTATTGTTTTGTGTAACATGGAAATGCAATGGCCGGTGAATTTTGGATGCAACAAGAGGAATGGAGAGTTTCTGGAATGGCAAGGGATGGAGAGCTTTGAATGAAGGAGAGCTTCTGGAATTTGGAAAGCAGCAGGAATTGCTTCTGGAATTTGGAAAGCAGCAGGAATTGATGCAGTTTTCTCATGATCAATTTTTTTTTTTTGCCATTAATCTCATTTTAACTCAACTTTATATGAGTTAAACTTCTATTTTGTCTATGTTATGAGCTTCTGGAGTTGGGACTTGAGAATTGGAATTTGGGATGCATCAATAGATTTGCATTTAGCAAAAAAAAATATGAACAGGAGATAAATTGAATCTGGGGTGACCGGTTCGGTTTCACGAAAGTTTCTCACCAGTCACCAGGGTAAATCGGAAAGCGCTCGCGGTGGGCAGTCTAGAAGCCCAGCGTCTCAGGGTTCGTGTTCCATTTGGAGGAAAAATTCTTACAAAATGTGCCATAGCTGGGGATTGAACCGCGGATGTCTGGATTAGCAATTAATTATCCTACCGCTGCATCATAACCCGGGGGCAGAGATTTGCATTTAGCATGTTATATCATTTTGGTCATTATTCTACTTGATGATTAATCTAATTCTGCTTTGTATTTTTATTGTGTATAACTGGTAAACTATATTTTTTTTGTATATGTTGTTTTGTGTAGGTTTCATATTTATATTTTGTTTATGTTGTGAAAATGGTGTGTGTTTGTGTTATTCAAGTTTCTTTTTTGAAATAGGTAAATATTTATAAACGTTTCAAGAGATTGTGATTCCCCTCCATAAGAGTAAAATACAATCAAAACTTAGAGTCAACTATCTCAACATGCGAGGTAGTCTCCAACAATCCGACCAATTACACGTTCATGCATCACTCACATCTACATCCACAACTAATCAACTAATTACATGGATCAATTACACCACACCAATTATTTTTATTGTATTGTACATAATTTTAGTCTGAATAACTAAATTTTGATTTGAATAATTCGAATCCAACTCAAACTTAAGGCATTTTGAGCTCAAGTTTGATTCTGCTTAGAATTAAAATTCGAATCAAATTCGTGCTAAAATTCAATTTCAAATCAAATTCGAGTCAAAATTATTAATAATTTTAACTTCAAATCTAATTTGAATATATATATATATATATATATATATATATTGAATTTAAATATTAATATTTTTATATTATTCACTTCGATTAGTTCGTACTCCTAAGATAGATTGAAGTTGATGTTAAAGTAAAGTTGTATCAAGAGAATATGATTGGCAAGTTTCAAATCATGATCAGAAATGTTCGAATTAACTGAGTCCCTTATTAATTCAGGGTAACTGTGGTCCATATGATCATAAAAAATATTTGTAATTTTAGATAACTTAACAGATAAATTTTCTTTTAGATGGTTAATGTAAGAACGTTGGATTAATGTGTTATTCGGTGTAAGTATTTTTTAATTTATTTTGAAAATTTTTTATAGGATTAGGTCGATGATTTCACAATTATTTGACATATGTTGAATATCCAATCTCATTTAAAAAAATATTTCAATTAATTCAATCCCTTGAAATTAAGCCAGCACCTTATTAATTCATGCTAACTTCTATGATTGGTCGTCATCGTAGTAGTCCCTCTAAGTCTCACATATTTTAGGAGGATAAATCACGAAGCTTATTTATTGGAATAATCTATGGTCCGTGAGATCATGTATTTTGATATTTGGACAAAAATTTTAAGTTAAGTTTTCCTTTGTGTTTGATATATGTATTTGAGTATGTAAGTTCTGCAGGATACACATAGACTTAACTTGACGGCTTCAGATCGGTGAAGGATGGAGCAACCGAGGGACTGTTCACAAGGCAGGAACGATGAGCCAAGGGAATCGCACTTCGAGACATACGCGAATGATAGCATGAGGACGAGCCGCGGGCTTGTATGCATCCGAGGACGAGAGCCAAAATCGAAGAAGACTTGAAGGCAACAGGTCAAGACTCTAAGAAGGGTCAATTGAGTCGTGCGGGTCCAAATGCTGAGAGAATTGTACTCGGAAAGGGAAACCCTAGGTTTGGGGTTTGGGCAGTCGACAGAAAGATCAGTCGACTGATCTTTTGTGCAGTCGACTGATGTCGGCTGGAAATCGAACGTTTGGTTGTAATGTTCGAATTCGGATTGACAAGTCGACTGGTGTTGGGACCAATTGACTGGTAACGGCTAGTTCAGCCACGAGCTTTATTTAAGGGAGCTCGGTTAGGTTGGCTAAGATTGACGAAATAGGCTTTAGTTAAAGGTCTAAGAATGTCCAAGGTGGACATGTTGATTCTATGTTTAAGAACCTAGAAAGGGAAAATCAAGCTTTGAAGACAAAATTTGAAAAATTAGAGAAAAACCTAGATAAATTCACTATTGGATCTCAAGGGTTAGGTATGGTGTTGGGATCCAAAAACCCAACAATGATAAATCAGGGTTGGGATAGCGATTTATGTCCTCCAAGGCTAATGAAAAAATATATGCTAGGGTAGCATATAATTATGGCAAGGAGGAGAAGTTCAAGAATAACAAGGAACTGTCATTTAAGGGCAAAAAGACCTTAACTAAGGACAAGATATCCAAAGTTAAAGGGAAGAAGTGCTTAACCAAGGGCAAGGTGCCCAAGGTTAAGAATGTTAGGTTTGTAGGTCAAGAGTCATCGGAGGTACATTGATGTGACCTAGTGTTCGTTGAGTCACATAGGGAGGTGACTAAGGTTAAGAGCTCAAGAGGAAGCTCTAAGAGTCAAATTGAGACCCTTGATTAATGGATCTCGGGAGGATATCTCCCGGAAGTTTAGATAGACCATGGCGTGTGTCAAAGAATTTGGAGATGGATTTAAGTCTCAATCCTTGGGATTTGACACATTGGGTGTGTGGTTCATGCATGAAAATATGATATTAGGGTCATATTACATGAAAATTAGTTTTTGATGTATAGATATCATATAAATCAATGCTAGGGATGCATTGTGGGTTGGTATGGGCAGATACATCAAGAGGAGGTCAAAACTAGGACTTTAGGTCAAGGTTCTATTGAACCATTTAGATAGTTTTGGATTTTATGTCAATCTTGGAATTGATGATAGATACATTTTTGAATGTATTTTTCCTAAGTAGACACGGGTACTACAAATCAAGAGGAGAATTGTGGAATTATTGGCGTATTTTTGAAATTGGGTTCAGAATGCTGAAAATACTGATATCAGGGTATCTGTCGACTGGTGCAGAGAGCAGTCGACTGATAATACTATGGAGTGAGTTTTCAATTAGGTCAGTCGATTGGTAACTGTCTCAATCGGCTGATATAAGCTGGAATTGGGTTCAGCAAGATCGAAAAGTGTCCTAATGATATCAAACTTGTGTATAATCTTATGGGGGTTATTACACATTGTTTATGATCATTAGAAGTTAAAGAATCCAATAATTGAGATATTATTAGAGTTCTTTTTGATGTGTGGTAAAGGGAGAGACATGTTAGGTTTAAGAAGAAACCAAATACACCTTTGCTAGACATCCTAGCTCAAGGGGGAGCTTAGGTGAAGGGGGAGCATTGTTGCTCATGTCTTGGCAAAGAGGGAGCCCTGTGATAGGTTATTAAAAAGCCTTTGTAAGTCCAATATAGGGAAAGCCTTGGAAAGATTTTTAAAAAGTCCGATTTCAGAAAAATCCTAACTTGTCGAGAGTTTAGGTGTGGGGATGTCTTGTGATAGGATTTATGCATATTTGCATTGCATATGCATTGACAGTATAAGTCCAAGTGTGTTACCTTGGCAACGTAAATCCATTTGGTTTAAGCATTGTATTTGCTATTTGTTTTCTCTAACTTAAGCATATTGCCAACATCAAAAAGGGGGAGATTATTGGAGCAATCTATAGTCCGTGAGACCATGTGTTTTGATGTTTGGGCAAAGAGTTTAAGTTAGGTTTACCCTTGTATTTGATATGTGTATTTAAGTGTGCAGGTTATGTAGGATACACATAGACTTAGCTTGACGACTTCGGGTCTGGTGAAGGATGAAGCATCCGAGGGACTGTGGACAAGGGAGGAACGATGAGCCGAGGGAAGCGCACTTCGAAGCATACACGAATGATTGAATGAGAACGAGTTGCGGGCTTGTATATATTCGAAGATGAGAGCCAAAGTCGAAGAAGACTTGAAGGCAACAAGTCGAGGTTGCAAGAAGAGTCAGTTGAGTCGTGAGGGTCCGACTGCTGAGAGAATCGTACTCAGAAGGGAAACTCTAGGTTTAGGGTTTGGGTAGTTGACTGGTACTTGGATCAGTCGACTGATAGTGAGCACAAAAAGATCAGTCGACTGATCTTCTGTGAAGTCGACTGGTGTTGGCTGAAATTCGAACGTTGGGTTGTAACATTCGAATTCAAGTTGACCAGTCGACTGGTGTTGGGACCAGTCAATTGGTAACGACTAGTTCAGCCACGAGTTCTATTTAAGAGAGCTCGATTTGGCTAGCTAGGGTTGACGAAATTGGCTTTGGCTAAAGGTCAATTAATAGTCTTTGTGCTCAGGAGTGTTGTCAAGGTTGTGGTTGTTGGTGCCCCGGTTGGTTTTGATGTGATCAACCAAGTTAGGTTAGGTCCTGTTGGTTTTAATCCCTCTGCTAAGTGTGCAGGAACTTAGGTACGGAGGAAGTCGAGCGTAAGACGCAGCGGACGAGAAGGATTGCACGGGAAGTGAGCCGACTGGCTTCGTACAATCCGAGGGACGCGGAAGCTGCGGAAGAGTACGTCGGTGGAGCGTGAAGGACGCGCGCGACGTCCGAAGGACGAGAAGCCGGAAGGAAGCACGCTCGAGGGGCGAAAGGTCGGAGTCGGGTTCGGGTGAGCCTAACTCCGATTGGTCAGAAATCATCCAGAAGATCTACTTACGAACAGTCAAGTTGCCTTTGACTTGGACTTGGATCAAGACAAGCGCGACGTTTTTTATAAAAGCTTTTATAATTAAAAGCTTTTAATTAAAGCTTTTAAAGTCGAAAATCGTAAAGCTTTTAATTAAAGCTTTTTAAGCCGATTATCTTAAAGCTTTTATATTAAAGCTTTTATTAAAGTTTTTAATTAAAGTTTGTTTTAAATCACACGTGTGATTTCAAAAGGAACCGTTGAAGACCATTTCAAAGGAGCCGTTGAAGACCACTTCAAAGGAGCGTTGAAGACCATTTCAAAGGAGCCGATTAATTTATCCTTTTAATTAGAGTTTAAAATCTGATTGAGATAATCTTAGATCTACGATCAAGATGAAACTTAATCTTGTATCAACGATCAAGATCATATCACTCAACCTATAAATAGGCTTAGAGATTTAGATTCAAAGTAATTCATTGTTTTCTTGTAATTCTCTCTAAAGTCTAGTGTGCTTCAGTTGTAAGGCTTCTCCGCCACAAGGAAGTTTTTATTGCATTAACCGTCTTGGAAGCAACGACCAAGTTGCAACCAAGTTTTTTTTATTGACGAGTTCCTCCATTTTTTTTATTTATTAGCCAGCCGTCTATTCACCCTCTATAGCCGGACCAACCCGATCCAACAAGTGGTATCAGAGCCAGGCCGCCACAGAAGGACTAACCGCCAACTGCAGCAAATTTTAAGATGGTTGGACCAGCAATATACCCGCCTAAATTTGAGAGGGAGTTCGCGGCATGGAAACGGAAGATGCAGGTATTTTTTACTACAGATTATGAATTATTAATTATTATGAAAAATGGCTATGCAGTTCCCAAAGACAATGAAGGAAAGATCAAGGATCCTGATTCTTGGAACAAGAAGGAACAAGTTGATGCTGTAGCAAACGGAAAGGCAGAATTTCATCTGCTGACCGTCCTCCCAGAGCAAGATGTGAACCGGATCGGTAAGTACGAATCGGCGAAGGAACTTTTGGAAAAGTTCTTGGAACTGCACGAAGGAACCTCGGAAGCAAAACTTGCGCGACGAGATGTTCTTCGAAGTCGACTGACCAATTTACGGATGGAAGACGGAAAAACTGTAGCAAGATTACATGCAAAGGTAAAAGAACTAATCACACGTCTCGAAAATCTCGGAGAAAAGGTAACTAACCGCGATGCTCAAAGGTACGCTCTAAACGCGTTTCCGAGAACCCCGGAATGGACCTCGGT
>JAGFNQ010002519.1:188570-226884 GCA_024364735.1 Boesenbergia rotunda
CCCTAATGCCCCGTGTCCAACCAACGCCCGGGGTACTTAGGCTTGACTCGGGACTTACACACTCGTCCCAGTAATACCCATCACTCAGGTCCCACTGGTCAGATGTCGCCAGGAGCAGTCAAACCTAACCGAGGGTCTACACCACCGGTCGAGTAACCAAAACCCAACAGGGTGTTGGGGCAATCGACCCTGAGATGATCTGCAGGATCATGATATTTTGATGAGTGGGTAATATGGTTAAGTTAGGATTTATGTTGTTCTCACATGTGTACATGAGTGTGCAGGTGTACATGTACACATGGACTTGGTTGACGTCTTCAGGTGAAGGATGGCATGGAGGCAAGCTGGAGGTTTGCGTGCGCATCCGAGGGACCATTGGATAGCAGAGATGATGAGCCGAGGGATGCGGACTTCGAGGCGTACGTGAAGGGTGACATGGAGGCAAGCTGGAGGCTTGCGTGCGCATCCGAGGGACGAGGGCCAAAGATGAAGAGGGCATGAAGGCAACAGTCAAACTGCTGGAGGAAGATCAACTAGGTTGAGAGAGGCTGAGTATGAGTGATTGTACTCAGGGGTTAAAGCCGGGAGGGTTTGAGTGCGGAGAGGCTTGTACTCAGGAGTGAAACCCTAGGCTTAAGTGTGTACCAGTCGACTGCCCCAGGGGCAGTCGACTGGAATAGGCTGAAACAGGCTGGCAGAATTCGAACGTTATGCTGTAACGGTCGAATCTGAGCGGGACCAGTTGACTGCCATTTGGGCAGTCGACTGGTAGCAGCTGTTTCAGATTCGAGCCCTAGTTAAAGGGGCTTGTTTTCTCCTATTGTTCTTGACGAAACTTGTCTTGGTTAAGGGCAAGTTAGTAGTCTTCGTGTCCAGATCTTTGTTTGGTGTTGTGGTGAGGTTTCTCCACCCACAAGGAGTGACACGTGATAGCCGGAGGTTATCCAGTGAGTGATCCACCGACGGATTGTTGGATTAGTCACCCGACCGGGGTGGATACCAACTAAATCTGGTATTGTTAGCATTGTTATTTATTTTGCATATTATTTCCGCTGCGCTAACAGTTTTGTAGAGATCAAATGATCAGCGAAAGTGCATTCACCCCCCCCCCCCCCTCTGCACATCGATCTCACAGTTGGTATCAGAGCGAGTACCGCTCTTGATCGGACTAACCGCCGAGGGAGCACTTGCTAGAGGGAAAAGAGTCATGGAGGACAAGTTTGGTGACGACATCAACTCACCACCATCGTACGAGCATGAAAATTTTGAGTATTGGAGAGATAGAATGAAGATGTGGCTCGGGATGGATTGGGGTTGTAGAATGATCATTGATGACCCATTTGAAATCCCCAAGGACAAGCATGGCAAAAAGCTTCTACCTAGATATTGGACAAGTGAACAACAAGAACAAGCTAGGGCTAATGAGAAGGTAATAAATATTTTGATTAATATATTGCCTAACCATGTTTTGGGTGATGTAGGGAAATATTCAAATGCATGCGAATTGTGGAATAAGTTGGAAGAACTTCACAAGAACCCTTCACAAGCTCGAGTAGTCGAAATATCTAAAGAAGCAAGTACAATAATCCAAGAGGACCAAAATGAGAAATTGCCCGTGTCATCAAGTGAGGAACCATCTATCTCATCAAGAGAAGAAGAGGAAGAATTAGTATCAAGGGTTGAGGGGGAGGAGAGACCCTCATTCTCACAAAAGCAAGAGACGACTTCCGCCTCCACCAAAGCTAAGTCAAAAGAGCATATTGTATGCTTTGGTTGCAACAAAAAGGGGCACTACAAAGATAAGTGCCCACTAGGTAAAAAGGAGGTAATTTCTAAGCCAAAGTCAATTCCATTTAAATCTAATATGGGGTGCAGGAATGAGGAAGTTCAAAACAAAAGAAAGAGAATTCGGTGTTTCACATGCGGGGAGCTCGGGCATTATCATACAAAATGTCCAAGAAGTAAAGAGCTCATGAAGATGGAGCACCTTAGGAAATGGTGAAAAGGAGAAAGAAACAGGAGCATTTATCAAGGGGGAGCGCCAAGGGTAAGGAAGGTATCCTCTAACTCTATTTATGCTTCAAATTTTACCATGAATACTCAAAATGCATGTTTGAATGACAGAATTAATAGTAACTGCTTGCCCATGCATGTGTTTGGTTTTAAATATCATGATAGGGATAGAAATAATTTTGTGTGCCAAAACACCAAAAATTTTACAATTCATGATAAGTCTAGGAACTCTAGTAATAAGGATCAAGGCATAAGCTCTAAGAAAGGGAGAAATATGTCCAGAAAAATAGGCAGACCTAGAGATGATCTTATTAGATCTAGTGATCCTAAGGTTAGGATGTTAGAAAAGGAAAAATCAAGTTTTAAGAGCAAAACTTGATAAGTTAGAAAGAAACCTTGGGAGAGCCATTAAGGGATCCAAGGGATTAAACGTGATACACAAGGATCAACCACCTAGGAATGGTAGGTTAGGAGTGGTATACCAACCTAGGAGGGCAAAGGTTAACAAAATGTCATATTCTAGGATGTCATTTGTCTATGATAGAGAAAAGACCAACAATGGTAAGGAAAATCCATTTAAAGAGAAAAAGAAAGAATTAACCAAGGGCAAGGTTTGGAAAATGAAGAGAGGAGTAGTGGAAGGGCAAGAAGCACCGGAGGAGCATCGGTGTGGTCTTGCCTTTGTAGAAAAGCTACCTAAGGAGATAATTAGGGCTAGGAGTTCAAGGGAGAGCTCTGGAAGCAAAATGGGGTTCATGGTCAATGGATCTCAGGTGGGGGATCGAGTGGTGGAAGTTCGAGGAGATCAGCTTGTTTCGCGAAGGTGCTATAGTGGTGAGGTCAGGACCGAGTCTAGGAAAAATCCCCGGGGACTGGAGGAATAGCTGCAGAAGAGGTCTTGGCCTGGCTAAGGGCCCCGGTCCCTAATGTCCTGGTAAGATCCAGAAGTTATTTAGTCTATGTCTTGTTGTGAGTTTGTAGCCGAATCAAGTAATAAAATGAAAAGCTTCCTTTCAAAAAAACAAATGCACGTACAAGTAATTCAAAACCCTAATGCCCCGCGGTCCAACCGACGCCCGGGGTACTTAGGCTTGGCTCGGGACCTACGCGCCCGTCCAAGTAAATCAAAACCCTAATGCCCCGCGGTCCAGCTGACGCCTGGGGTACTTAGGCTTGGCTCGGGACCTACGCGTCCGTCCAAGTAATTCGAAACCCTAATGCCCCACGGTCCAGCCGACACCCGGGGTACTTAGGCTTGGCTCGGGACCTACGCTCCGGTCCAAGTAATTCGAAACCCTAATGCCCCGCGATCCAGTCGATGCCCGGGGTATTTAGGCTTGGCTCGGGACCTACGCGCCCGTCCAAGTAATTCGAAACCCTAATGCCCCGCGGTCCAGCCGACGCCCGGGGTACTTAGGCTTGGCTCGGGACCTACACACCCATCCAAGTAATTCAAAACCCTAATGCCCCGCGGTCCAGCCGACACCCGGGGTACTTAGGCTTGGCTCGGGACCTATGTGCCCGTCCAAGTAATTCGAAACCCTAATGCCCCGCGGTCCAGCCGACGCCCGGGGTACTTAGGCTTGGCTCGGGACCTACGCACCCGTCCAAGTAATTCGAAACCCTAATGCCCCGCGGTCTAGCCGACGCCCGGGGTACTTAGGCTTGGCTCGGGACCTACGCTCCCGTCCAAGTAATTCGAAACCCTAATGCCCCGCGGTCCAGCCGACACCCGGGGTACTTAGACTTGGCTTGGGACCTACGCTCCCGTCCAAGTAATTCGAAACCCTAATGCCCCGCGGTCCTGCCGACGCCCGGGGTACTTAGGCTTGGCTCGGGACCTATGCGCCCATCCAAGTAATTCGAAACCCTAATGCCCCGCGGTCCAGCCAACACCCGGGGTACTTAGGCTTGACTCGGGACTTACACACTCGTCCCAGTAATACCCATCACTCAGGTCCCACTGGTCAGATGTTGCCAGGAGCAGTCGGACCTAACCGAGGGTCTACACCACCGGTCGAGTAACCAAAACCCAACAGGGAACTTAATCGATTTCGAAGTAAGAAACAAAACACTTTCGGAAGAACTCACAGCGCATTGGAATATAAGACTATCATACTATGCAAAAGTAATTATTCATTTACATAATGAAATATATGAAGACATACATCTTGACAACCTGGGACGAAAATGGACGCCTGAGGTAACACATGAGTAGCCCGGATATTCTTGACGAGCAACCTGGGACTAAAATGGACGCCTGAAGTAACACATGAGTAGCTCAAGCACTTCTTCTGGATGATCCAGAATGAAGATTGATGCCTGAGGTAACGCACGTGGAGTCCGGCCCATCATGACACCCTCGATCTTCGCTGTAAACAAGCAGAAAAAAGAGGAAGGGGTAGGGGCTGCCGCAACTTCTTCCCGGAACGTGTAAAGACGCAAAGAAGAATTGCATTAACAGGTTCAGGAGGGAGGAGCCACCGCAATTTCTCTCCGGAGCACGAGAAGACGTAACTCTGGGCCGCCACCCGAGTACAGGTCGATAAAAAACCAAAGGGGGGGGGGGCGGCAAAACAGATGAAAATATTCTCAAACCCGCGGTGCCCCCCGGTAACGGTGTACTCCAGGATACTCTCGTCTTCCCGAGAAGCCGATGGTGCATGGGGTACACCGCCACCGGCCGACCAGGGGCTTGGGGGTCAGCAGGATGAGTCATCTCCCCCATGCCCCCTGGAGGGCCACATAAGGTCCTTTCCGTACTTCACGGACAAGAAGGGAGTTCCACCTCCCCCAGAATCTTCAGCGAGACCCCGAGCATCATCTCCGGCATGATCCCTAGCAAAGGGGAGGACATCAAGGCTTCTACCCCTGTCTAGTCCTTTAAACAAGCGCAGTGCGGGGGTTCGCACAAGGGACATGGAAGATGCAAGTAATGGCACCAGGGAGGAAGCAAAAACCAGAGGGATGAGAAAAGCTAGCTCCTCCCATCCCCTTATTTATAGTGCGGGGATTCTCCCCAAGCAGTTAACGCGCGGTCGGTGCCATAACTCCAAGCATCTTTTCGACTGGCGCACCATTAATGCGCCTAGGAACCCGCGACTCTTAATGGGTCCAATCCAGGAGATTGCGAATAATACGGAGGAGACGGTTCGAAAACCACCCCTGCACCTTAGCGAGCAGGGGCTAGCAACGAGACTTCGCCAATTTAAATTCCTCATGTAGGGATATGACTCCTAGTATCCGCCTCGAAGGCAGTCGATTGGTGGAGCCCACGCACAAAGACAAAGAGCACATCATACTAGAATTCGCACGCAAAGGGAAAAGATAAACAACATTTTGTCCGTAATCAGGCTGCTCAAGGTCTCACGCAGAGACCTGCACACAGGTCAAAGAGTATTTACATTCTTGGGCCATCGCCGGGAGGTAAGAATTTTCCCTTCTTTAGCCCGCCGAGGGCCCCATGAAAACCCTGCTGTAAACGCTCCATTACTTGGTCGGCTACGATGGCGTGAAACTCCTCCGAGCCCAGGAACTTCGCCTTGAAGCTCCTCTCTACTTCCCAAGCAATAGAAGTCTTGGCTGCCTCAACGGACTGTCTTAGCCACCTTAATTCAGCAGATATATCATCTTGCTCAAGTAGGGCTTCCTTGAGCTGCTCAGATGCCGCCCGTGCATCCGCCCTGGCTTGAACTACGTCATCCTCCAGTGCAAGGGCAAGGGCACGGTCGGTAAGCATCAGGAGCTGGGACTCCATTCGGCTCTGTAGCTCCTTCTCTCTTACCTGGAGCTGGTCTCTCTCCTGCGTCACCTGAAGGAGATCCTGGGTGACCGACATGGTCTTCTCGGAGGCTAGACGTTCCTGGTGTCGGGAATCCTTGAGGGTCGTCTCGGTGTCCTTCAAAAGCTTCCTCAGCTGCCCGACCGCCTCACGAAGAGCCCTGTTGTGGCTGGCCTACTGCACCCCGGACCAATGCTCAAGACTCGCGACTGCCTCCGCCTTTAGGGCTCGCTGGAGTAAGACCTCCGCTTGGGGCTCAGAACACAGGCCCCGGCCAATCACTAGGCAGTCCTCAGTGGCCTGACTTCGCACCAAAAGATTAGCAGCCGCACCGAAAGGCAGGCAAAGGCTATAGTAATTCTCACCTGTAGAAGGGTTTTTCGAAGACTAGCTAGCGGCCCAGCCGAGGCCCGCACGACTACCTCGGCTGGAGGACAGGGTACGTCACCCTGCTCTTCGAGCGACGGAGAGGGAAGATGAACTGATGGATGCTGGACGACAGGAGCCTTAGCAGTTGAGCTTGGAGAATTGGAGTCCATATCGTCGGGACATGAAACCCCCTCCGGCACCGCTCGAGCGGTCTCCCCCGGGTGCACCATGGAGGGGGACCGCATGGAGGCCTCTAACGCTGCATCCAACCTCTCCCTTAATCGATCTAGTTTCATACGAAAGTAAATACGTGACGCCTCCTTACCCGTCGGAGTGACAGCGGAGGCGATGGAGTGGGAGGGGGCCACCTCGGGGATGAAAACAGGCGAGGCTGAAGTAGGCGAGGCTACCTCGGTAGGCAAAATCGTTTCCTCAGGCATTGAGGGCAGAGAAGAGGAATGGACTGGACATCACTTCTTCCAAGAAGGGCCCATGCCCTTGGGGAGCTGCCGCTTCTGCCGGCCGAGGGGCTGGACAACTATGGGGGGGTGGTGGAAGTAGATTGTGCGCCCCTCCTGTCAGGGCTGCTCGTGCCTGGAGTGGGGTCACCCACGAAGGGGGAACTGGCTCCCAAGGCAACCTGCGGGGCTGGGGGCACTGACTCTTCGGCTAGGGGGGATATAACAGTAACATCGACCCCTTCGGCGGAGGCAACCCCATGAGTTGAAACAAGGGGCCCCTCGACGGACTCGGCAGGGGCGGGAGGAATGTCAGGAACAATAGGAGGAGGGTTCAGGGCCTCCTTATTGGCCTCCTCCCACCTGATGAATTGACTCATCGCTTTGGCATACATGACTTCCTCTGTAGAAGCCAAACAGAAAGAGCATCAGTCAGAACCAATATGCGTAGAAGACAGACACGAGAATACCTAGGGAGGGACTAATCTGCATTACTTTAGGGCTAAGGCCCGCTCGGTACATGAGTTCTTCGCTTTGAACTAGCCTCGGGCCGCTGAACTCCATGTCTGAGAGTACCTCTCTAGCACGATGATACGCTGGGCTGCGAAAGAAGCTCTCCAAGGAGGGAGGAGTGGGTAAGTCAGCTATCCAACACAAAGGGCTGAAGGGCAATGATGACAGCCGGATGAAGAAGAATTTCTCTTTCCATCCCTTGTGCGAAGAAGGAAACCCCCCCAAAAACCTATGGCCTGGACGGGCCGCGAAGCTAAAAACTCCTCGTGACCCTATCGGAGTGAAGAAGGAGTGGAAAAGGGGTGGAGTCAGAGGAAGACCAAAATGCTTGAAAATTATATATGCCCCCCCCATCTGGGCGAAGGCATTGGGAGCCATCTGGTGCAACGGAATACTAAAATAAGAGGCTATGTTCGCAAAGAAGGGGGGATAGGGAAACGAAGCCCTAGCTCCATCTGTCCTAAGAAGAAAGTCAGCATGCCGGTGGGGGGGGGGGGCTCCACAGGTTTCTGGTCTACCTTAGGGATGACCATCGTCATCTCGGTCGGAACCCCATATGTCTTGGTGACCGCTTGCAAAACCTCGGGCCTCATTCTCAAAGAGGCGGATTCGTACTACTCTGCCCAATAACCTTCCATGACCCCTAGCTAGCAAAAGAGAGAATGGAGGATTACTCATGCGCAGATGAAGCCTCGCAGGAGAAGAAGACAAAGTACACCCAGTCACCGAACTAGAAATGGACGTCGGCGCCTGTTTTCCCCCCTTATACCTCGGCAGGCATCCGCTTAAGCGCAATAAGAACAAGACGCGTGAAAAGCTAGGAACCGCTCTGTCTAGATTGTCGATCGTTGAGGGTCAGCGGGACCCACTCACGTCTAGGGGGACTTGGGGGGGTAGCCGTTGTAATATGTGGCAATAAGGCACTCGCACGGACACCCCACTACCCTCTAAACATAAGATCAGGCGTTTTTTAATCCCAGAAAGAGGGGCATCATTACGAGCCTTCGGGAAGCGGAGAAGCATCCTTGGGAAAAGAAGAAGACATCGAACAGGGGGGTTCCTCATAACTCTGGACGAGACAGATATAGTCCAAAGAAGCTTCCCTGCTTATGAAGGGAATGGGTGCAGCATCACATACCTAAGCGAAGACAACTTCTTCATCCCGGTACTAGTCCGATCAGACAACCACACTTCCTTCGATCAGACTTGAAGGGAGAGACTTGTGATAAGGTTGGAAAACTCGTGCCTGGTATAGGGGATGAAGAAGTCAGGACTTGGTGTAACCTCTTATCTTGGGCCCCGGGCCCTCCGTCGGGGGTCGCACTCGGGAAGGTAAGGCCCCGAGAGTACTTCGGGAGATACCGCACTCAAAGACCCCCGAGCTCACCTCGGGAGCCCCGATGCCTCAAATAGAAGAATAATGATGCGGACTGTTTCAAAGGATACCCCTTTACCCCCGAAAGCAGGGGTACGACTTGAATATCGGCAACGTGACACCGCTAAAAGGGGCACGATCCGTCATCCGACACCAGTATAAAAGGTAGTTCAACCCCTCCGGTAAGGTGGGTTACGATCTCTCATCTCTGTACATTTCCTTTCGTTGGCACCATCGTTCGGCTACCCTACTAACTTGAGCGTCGGAGTGGAGTACTCCGCCGGACCCTTGCCGGTGTGTCCCCTAACACTTGTGTTACTCTTGCAAGATTCCCTCGTTCCTCGGTGACATAGCAACCTCCGCAGGGGCTGATCCTTAGTGACCGACCATCGTCGATGACTCCTTCCGGAACAGACTTCCTTGTAGTTAAGTCCATCGTCAGTCATATAGTGGTCTGCTCACTTAACCACTCGGGATAATGGCAGTTGTTAAAGTGCGAATGATCGTCCAATCGTGCTACTCTCAACCACTTATGGGTAGTGGTAGTTGTTAGAGTAGTAGCCAACGGTAATACCCCCTCTGTTATTTATGAGAGATAGGTAGAATAGTTGTGCTTCCCTTCCTGGAATTAGAGGTTATTTCTCCTTGTTCTTGGGTATTAGAGCGGTTGTGCTCCCCTGGGGTCATTGATACAGAGCGGTTGTGCTTCTCTTTTTCTTGGGGTTTGGGATTGAGGTTGTTCTCCCATCATCCTGTCTACTCGACCACTTATAGGAGATGGATTTGAGAGTGCTACAGTTGTCATAGCTCTTGCCCAGTCGACCACATAGATATATGTGATGATTGTAGATTGATGTGTAGAGGCGACACATGTCATTGCATCATTTACATACGATGCATCTTGCATTTGTTTGACCTATGATTGCTATATTTGATTGATATGCATATAAGTATTTGATTTGCATTAATTATTTAATATGGATATGCTCAGTAGTACGAGTAGATTATTGATTTGGTATGGGAGCTTCTGATCATGTCTCGCAGGTATGTTTTCACATTTATTACGTGCTCTACTTTTTGGAGGCTGTATACCTTGTTTCTGTTTGCTTTATTTATCTTCTATATACCATGCATTTATCTTTTTACTATACCCGCAAAGTTCGACCCCAGACTGACCACCGCTTGCTTTTCTTTTTATTTCAGATAGTAGATAGTTGCGTCTCATACCGTCGGGAGAGGATCCATCTGCTGTCTCTTTAGTGTCGAGTATTTTTTATTTGAGTTATTTTATACTTTCTAGAGATGTTATTTTTGTTTCGTAGTGAACGTGTCGGTATTTTGTCGTTCTTTGGTGGACTTGTATTTATGTTGTGGACTTCTAGTATGTTTGCGTTACTTTACGGAGTTTAGGTTATTTATTATTTATTATTGAATGTTAATAAACTGTGTGGTTGTGACATCTTGTTATTTTGAATTTTATTATTGCTTGTCGCATGTGGTTGTGATTATTGTATGTGTGAGATGGATATAGTATGAGTTTCATGATGAAGGTCGGATGCCGGCTAGAGGGGGGTGAATAGTATTTCATCCAATTCGATGTTTCTTCCTACAAATGTTAGCATAAGCGGAAACGTAAACTAAGTAATTAGAAACAATGCTAACACTTTACAATTTACGTGGTTTGGAGATTGCTTGCTCCTACTCTACGACGTGTCCTTGAGGTGGACGAACCCTTGATCCTTCAGTGAGTCAATCCCCGACAATCTCCGACTAGTACTTTCCCCTTCTCGGTGGCGAACAACCTCTCACAATCTTCTCTTCCTCATTACAAGATTGATGCTAGGGTTTGAGGAAAAGAGTAGGCTTGGGAGCTTAAGCACTTCAGCAAGAGAGGTCTTCACACAACACAACTAACTCTTCCAAAGTCTCAAGCTCCTCTTTAAATAGAGGAGAGAGCTGTTAACAAAATATCTCAGTTCCGACACTAATCGATTGCCTCTAAGGTCAGTCGACTAGTGCTTAGCCAATGGCTAGCCAAATGACTACTTTTCGAACAGACCAGTCAATTGGCGATCAGACCAGTCGACTGCTACACCCTGTTTGACCCAACAGAAAGTGACTTCCATCCAGGTCAGTCGACTGATGTCGCTATTTGCACCTCACAAAAGGTTCAATTGACTGGTGTCCCTACTAGTCGACTGCTACTTTTACACACTCACTCTCATCCTTTCCGTTCTGAAGCCCTCTTTCTTTGGCTCTCGTCCCGCGGATGCATAGGAGCCCATGGCTAGTCTTCATGTCATCCTTTGCGTATGCGTTGAAGTCCGCTTCCCTTGGCTCCACTCCGTTGCTCCTTGTCCGACGATCCCTTGGATGCATGATCCTTCATCGACTCAAGAACTCGAACACTCAGGATGAGATCTCCCACGTGTGTTCCACCAAGTCCTACATGACTTAAACACACATTAAACCAATATGAAATCCTAACTTAAATTTATTGGTACACACATCAAAACTTATGATCTATCCGATCAAACTTGGGTCGATTACACCAACATTTCATTTTATCTGTCGTACACGGAATTACTGCCCGATTTTCGAGCAATTATGTGCCTCTGGGGGCGTGACAGGTTCACTCACTAGGGCTCAACTTCACTCACCTGGACTTCCTTTACCTAACCTTTAGTTTGGACTAGTCACTTAATAGACTTCTCACCCCTGACCTAATCTCCATTTAGGGCTAGTTAATTGGTAGACTTCTTACCCGCAAATATCAAGTCTTATTTGGATCAACCCTTGGTTAAATTGACCTGACTTAGGCACATTGTCAAACATTGAAACCCTAGAGGCTGATTGTGATTATCTGGCGCTCCAACCATGACCAAGAGGAAAGTGGGGTTGTGATGTCTTCGATATTGACCAGGTCGCGGAGCTTTCGAAAAAGAAGGTGAGTTGTCTCTATCGCCAGAAGAACCTGCGAAGAATAAAATAGTGAGGGGGGGGGGGGGGGGGGGTAGAATGGAGACCAGGTTCCCTGACCTTCCACTCTAATATTCAATTTAGATCTTCAAAAATATTAAAATGTAGAGAAGATGAACAGTAGTTTTGTAATGAATGTGTAGTAGAATAAGCTTCCCCCCTCTCTTGGCTAGTGGGGGCATGCCTTTTTAAAACCTGGGGGGCCGGGGGGGGGGGGGGGGGGGGGTGAGATGTCATATCCAAGGTTGTCATAGGAATGATGTGCTTATGAAAAGATATCATGTCCTAGTAAAGAGAGTATCACATCGCTGCACCAAGGGATTACATCACCTATATATGGTATTATAGAAGATCTTTTGGGGATCACGATATGTCCACCATGATGATCCATATGCCACATCAGTTCACATGCCAGAATGCTTGGATTTTGGGACTAGGATAGGTGTCAGGTTAAAGTGGAGGCGAGCTGAACCATCTGAGCGGTAGAGCCGATCAGACATGAGTTGGATATTCAATCTGGGAACCGAGCCCCTGTATAGGACCAATTGAGGACTAGCGGGTCAGACTTTACTGGGAATCTAGTCGATCAACCTTGGGGGGGTCAGTTTTGAAAGACTAGGAATCCAGCCTGCCGACCCCTGGCATATCTGCCCTAGCAGATCGGCCTTAGAGGCCTTGGAAGATTGAGAATTTAGTCGGTCAGCCCTGGAAGACTAGGAATCTAGCCAGTTGCCCCTGGTGGATTAGTCTTGGAAGAATAGCTAATCAGCTCTAGCGGGCTAGCCCTGGTATGTTGTCTCAATCGAAAAGAGGTGGTCCTGTTGACCCTCGTTTGTGCTTGTGGCAGCTTTTAATACTCGTCGTATCACAAGCCGCATCCTCAAGTCTAGTCGAAAGAGGTGCTAGTCCGACTAACCAGACTAATCTTGTCGTAAGGCTAAATCGATCCGGACTTGAGGGACATGGAAAGAGTCGAGCAAGAGTGGAGCTCGTGAGTTGAGCTGGAGCAATGTTTGTGAGTTGAGCAATTTTGACTAACAGACCCTTGGGATAATTCTATGGAGATGCTCTTAGATTATGTCATAGGTAATTGATTGGAAATTTGTTCTTTTGTATTGGAATGAATTTTACTTTTGATTAGACTTTAGCCATGTGAATTTGATGGGATTTTGTTAATTGACTTTTTGTTAGTTGGTGCTTTGATTGGAATTTGAATTCCAAGCTTAGCCAATCAAATTTTAATTGGAATTTCAATTGGCATTGCCGAGCTCATTGCCGATCAGAATTATCACTTGGATTGTCAAGCTTGACTTTTGCCAATTTGAATTTGATGGGAATGGGTAGAGTGACAGATGAAATTTCTGAAAATATCGTTTGCTGATTGACATTTTATTGTCTAATTGGGAGATGCTTGACTGAGAATGTCGAGTGTCAGTGAATTTGCTTGGATTTGGTCCATTTTAATTTTGGCCACTTGGAGGATTTTTTGGCTGAACTATAGTAGCTAATTGAAGCATAGCTGCGGATTAGAATTTGTTGAGTGGATGACTAATCAACTTATGATGCACCTGATGCTTGTGAGATTGCCAACTGATGTTGGTGATTGGGATATGTTGACTAGCAACTGAGATAGTTTGAAAGTTATGCTGACCGAGCGATTTTGAAAAAGTTATGTCAAGCGAGCAGCTTTTTGTAAGTGTCAAGCAAGCAGCTAAGCGAGTGTCAAGCGAGTGGTTGAGCAACGGGAGCTCAGCGGGGGACGAATGAGTGGCTAGGTTGTGACGAGTGAGTGGCTGAGTGTTATAGTGGCTAAGTGGTGTTGACAGAGCAACTGAGTGTTGCCGAACGAGCGATTGAATATTATAGGATAATGTTGGGCCGGCTAGAAGGGGGAAGGGTGAATAGCCTAGAATTAAAAAACCCAAATCTCCAGTTTCTAACTTAGTAATTAAACAAATAACTAACATAAAAAAGTAAAGAGGATAAGAAGAGTTATTTGGTTACAACCAGAGTGGTTGTTAATCTAAGACGTTGAAATATGAACTAAGTAGCTCCTTCTTCGATAACGGTCGAAGGCGGAGTAATCCCTTACAATAGTTGAGTACACAAGCTTCTAAACATGAATTGAGAAATGAAAGTATCATTTTGAGCTCAAAGGGCTTTATTTATAGCCATCTTGTCAAAATAACCATTTGTTGACGTAACACATTCCGGGCGTTTGAAGGTGGTCTGGGCACCTTGATTGTGTCAAGGACGATCCACTTGGCAACGGTCGTCCAATGACTCTGGATGACTTTGGATTGTCCGAGTGCCTCGAGTCTGCTGACGCGAACTCTGTGATCAACAATGACTCTTTGACGTGACCGCCCCTTCCAAGTGCTTGGATAGGGATGACAATTTCCTCCGAATCCAATAGAGGATTCAATATCTGACCTAAATGGAGGAGAATATAGAGGGACTATCAATATCAGATATCTGATCTGAATATCCGATTAAATAATATGTATATATATATATAAGAAAATTTTCTTTTCTTAAACTCATCAACTATTTTTGTTGAGGTTAAAAATAGGTTATATAATTGTTTAGTCTATTTTTAATTATATATATACATTTTAATATGATGTCAATTCTAATATTTTTTTAATGATAATAATGGTATAGAAATAAAAAAATTATTAGTATAGATGATATCTGCTAATGAGTATGAATATGAGGGTAGATATTCAATACTCGATGGGTATGTGTATGAAGGATATGAAATTCGACCTGAACCCTACCCATTGCCATCTCTACGCCTAGATTGGGTCTAAGGCGCTTGGAATATGGGTGCTTGGATTTGATACAGGCGCATAGAATGATCAACTTAAAAATTGACCATTCTTCATGGCGATCGCTTGGGGGGATGTTTCGGTCATCTAGAGTTGAGCTCACATGAATCCAACTCTGACCTTATTCTCGAGTACGCTTCTTCCACGATTTCTCGTCTGTCAAATACATCGTGCACGTCCTTCTCACTTCATTGGTGTACTCTTCTGTAACTCCTCGTCCATTGAATACATTGAGCCTGCCAACTCCCTTCCCATGCCATCTTTCTCACTCACTGCGTCTTCCACTCGACTTCTTGTGTTCCTAAGTTATTGCACATTTAGACACAAGACATCAAAACAACACATGATCACCTAACTTAACTCGGTTGACCACATCGAAATTAACCCCGGGTACTTACAATATTGTAGAGCGAGCTGCTTTTTTGAGCGTATGAGAAATATACTTATAACTTGGTCATATAAGTGATTTGATTCCATTTGAAAGCGATAAAGATGGTGCACCGGTGAGATGACTTGAATGAGGACCAAGTCACCAAGACCAAGTGGAAAGTGGGGTTGTGAGGTCTTCGATATTGACCAGGTTACGGAGCTTTGGAAAAGGAGGGTGAGTTGTCCCCATCACCGGAAGAAGCTGCGAAGAGTAATAGGCAGTAAAGTGTAAGAGTGGTTGAAAACCATTCTTATATGGGTGTTTTTTTTGTAGTGGTGGTCAAAGATGAGTTGAATATTCGATCGGGAAGCTGAGCCCCTATATAGGACAAGTCAAGGACTGGCGGGTCAACCTTTTGTTAGGATGTATACTAAAAGCCTAACTTTTGTATGTACCTACATTTTGAATGAGAATCATATGATCATTGTTTGCATATTTATATTGATTATTTATGTGTATATTGTCTGATACTTTATATTGTAAAAAAAATGATTAATGAGGTTTTTCCAACCAACCTCGGGCGACCGACCCGGTGATACTTTATATTGTAGATAATATGGTGTGTGGTGTCACACAGAAGATCATGTTATCAGCCCCTTGTAAAGTATAAGTAGAGGCTCACAACCTAGATGGTTTTGGACAAACCATACATTGTTGTAGTGTAATTTGGTATTTGTTTATCTTGACCATAGAATTATACTAGTACACTTTGTGTGTATTGAGCAGGATCGATATAAAGGTGATTCAATTTATACTGACTATATAATTGAATCAGACCTCAGTTATTATGGAGTACATGCTCTTAATCCCGAAATAATAACGGACACATGTACTTAATATTTATTTCTTTGATTTACCAATGAGTGAGATTTATTTGTTAAATCGATAGGTTCGATAAGTTGAGAAATAATATTATTATGGTGTGCCGTTGATTATAGAAGGAAATCGTATCCTGGTGAGTCGAGTTGATGATGTCCCCTTGAGGAGCTCATAAGGCTCATCATGTTAAATCCTGCAAGTGGACTTGGCCAGACATGATGATAAGGTTGAGTGATACTACTTAAAGAGTTAGATATTAATTAATTAAATTATCAGTAATTTAATTAATTAATGGATATTCGATATCTTAAATACGAGGAGTTATTGTACTCATAATAGGTAGAGCTCATATTTAAATATGGAGGTTGGCGAGGTAGATCAATGGTGATCCTCTAGTGGAATGGATCATCATTAATGGACAGGCTTTGATCCATTGGGTGGCTAAGACCCAACTCCTCCTCATGGTCCATATTGTAGCCTATATATACGTCATGGAGTCGTGACACCAAGGATCCAATTAATCAACCCTAATCTCCTCTCCTCCTCTCCCTCTCTCTCCTAGGGTTGCGGCGGTAAGCCAAGGAAGGGACTACCTTTGGCCGGCGGTAACCAAGCAAGGAGGGAGATCATCTTCTTCTTCCCTACTTCATCTTGCAGGTGTGCGCCTCGGCCAAGAGAGGTGAAGGGAGCTCTCCATTCTTCTCCTTGAAGGCGTGCGCAAGGTGAAACTAGAAGAAGGTGGTCGGCGATCCTTGAACAAGGAGAGCTAGACGACGGTTTAGGTAAGGGAGAAGGAAGAAGGTGATTAGCTAAGGGGGCGTTTGGTTTACATTTTCCAGTTTATTTTCCATTTTCATTTTCTGTAGAAAATGCGGTTTTTTGGAAAACACGTTTGGTTTTCATTTTCCAGCTTTGTTTTCCAGAAAAAAAATATAGCGTTTTCTGGAAAATTGGAGAATGAAAAAAAAGTCATTTTCCAGAAAACTAGAAAATGCGGTTTTCTGGAAAATGAAAATGAAAAATGAAACAAACCAAACGCCTCCTAAGGTTGTTGTGAAGAAGAGATTCTTCATCTTCTTCTCATTCCTCTCTTCATTAATCCTCGGTGGACGTGGTAAAGAAGGAGGTGCACTCCTTCTAGGGTTCCGGAGGGATTAAGGAGGAAGAAAGAGACCCATTAGGGTTTCGGCACAAGGCAAGGAGAAGAGGTTGGTGGCTTTGGTGACTTCGGTTCTTGGTAGATCGTCGCCCACACAACGCCCAAGAAGAGGTGGGGTCATACAATAGAAGATCACGAGGTAAATGGAAAGATATATCTTCTCTTTTGGTTCCTTTGATCTTACTATTATTTCATGTGTTTAATTAATTGCATGATTATTATTGCTTAATTAATTATGCCAATTAATTATTTTGGACCCCGATGATAAACGCAAAAATCGGCGATCCACTTATCGTATATTCCGCGGCTAATCGGTTGGACGAGATTGATTGCTAGAACAACACGTTTGTTCAAGCGGCCGCTCGAATCGGTTAGCACGATGATGAAATGATCATTTGGGAAATTATTCTCCATTCGGATTGAAAATTTTTTTAATTCGTGGACATGAAAAAGTTTTCTATGCGCGATCCGAAATCCAAGAATCCCAACACCTTTACTCGTAATCCAATTGGTCATCCCTGGCGGATCGACCTTGGAAGACTAGAAATTTAATCGGTCAACCCTAGCTGATCGACTTTGGAAGATTGAGAATTCAATCAGTTGTTTCGGCAGGTTGGTCGTGGAAGACTAGAATCCAACTGATTGGTCCTAGCGGATCGGTCTTGGAAGAATGGTCGATCGACTCTGGCGGGGCGACCCTGACGGGTCGGCTTAGTCGAAAAGAGGTAGTCCCATTGACCCTTATTTGCACTAGCGGCATTTATCGTATCATAAGTCTCCCCCTCAAGATTTAGATAGGATTAGGGGTGTATTAATTATCAGAACCGTTGTACTATAGTTTTGCAGATAGGATGAGGAGTGTATTATTTTATAAGATTTATATTTTTTTTAATGGACATCAAGTGATTAATCGACTGTACTATACCAATTCAGTATTTTTAGATAAATTATCTATTAAAATTTTTTATCAAATTTGAGATTAGTTTTTAGATATCCAGAAGACATTCTACTCGGTAACCCGAGACTCGTTTTCTCTCTCTAAAAATTATAGATGTTTATACTAAATTACATTAGTGGGCCCTTGCAGTTGCGGGTGCTAAAAGTGGGTGCGAAATGTCTTAGAGTAGAGTAGAAGTTCGACTGACTACAAGTGCCACGTACGCCCTAGCCCAAACTTACCCCTATCGGACTCGATCAATAAATTGCCGATTCCTTGGAGAATCGCCGTTTTCCCTGACGCCGGAGCGGCTGTGTCTTCACTCTCCGATCTCTTCCCTGCCGGAGACATCAGGAAAGGTACACATCCATGTTCTTTCCTCGATGGGAACTTGACCTATAGTTTTTTTTATAGCTTACGAATTTTGTTTTGTTCTAAACGTCTCGTTGGATCTAGGGTTTTGCGTTGAGTCAATGCTTTTCCCTTTTTCATCCTGATACAAGGTTTTGAAAAAAAAAAAGATCTCTGTATGATTTTACTGCCCTTCCTTTTGATATGAATCAGTAAACACAGACCTTGATTTTTGTGACTCTAAATGTATTCTACTTATTTTTCGGTGGTTTTTAAAATAGGCGGCTGATAAAATTGGCGTGTTTAAATTTTGGCATGGGCTCTTGTAGTTTGTAGATGGCGTCGAGACTACAGCAGCTTCAATCTAGGGCTGTGGAAGTCTCTAAGTTCGTGTCTAAGCACGGATGCGCTTACTACAAGGATCTTCTGGAGAAGAACAAGCAGCACATTGTGCAACCACCGACCATAGAGAAGTGCCAAGAGCTTTCAAAGCAGCTGTTTTACACACGTCTTGCGAGGTATAACATATGGTTAATTTATGAAGTTCAGAGGATATTAATTTTGGTTTCTCTGTGATGGCATCAAGAGATTGTTCTTTATCTTTCAGTTATGTAGATTCTGTTTCTCAGCCAATATATGCGTGAACCAACTTTTTCTAAACCCTACCCTTAGAGATCATGAAACAGTTTTGTTTGGTTTAATTATCAATCAAAGTCTTTATCAGCATCTTTGATTGATTTTGTGATGCAACTATTGAAACATATACAGTTGCTATTGCAGATAAATTTGATTTATTAATGAGATAAACTTACAATTTCTTTGTTCCTTAATGTGGTCAAATGTTTCTCATAAAATTTCGTTTCTGCTAGATTTATTCTGTAAAAATAATTAAAGCATTTGCCAAATTAATTGGTAAAATTGAACTAGAACATAAGTATCTTGATTTTACACATTTTCTAATTGATAATTTTATCTGGATCAGATGTTTATTAGAGTTGCCTAAACTTTTGAACTGCACATAGTCTGATGATTCATCGCATTAGTAGAAGCGGGTTGCCTTTCTAATAAGAACAAACATGCTCTAGGCCGAGCGTTTCTCCCTTTGAGCTATGGGGCAGTGTGGTATTCCACGAGAGACGTTGTTAACGTAGCACATAATGCAGACTGTGTGATGGGCATATATTCAACCTTTTGGTGTGCTTTAGATGCTCTTCTGTCCTGAATATCAGTGAGAGTGAGGTATAACCGAACATTTGTGCCTTTCTTCTAGGATTTATTTGGGATCTATGGGATTCATATGTTTCGTCCATTTCTCATCATGATTATTAGGTTTTTGTGTTTTTGAATATGTTGTGATTAGCATGTAGTTAAATTTAATGAGTTTCCAAAGGTTTATTATCTTGAAAGACGCGACATTGATGAAAATATGTAGGGCATGTTGGTATAATATATATTCCCAGGAACCGAAGGCCCGAGGGACACCATTACTAATTTTCTTTATTTGCAATATGTACATGACGAATGTCTTTGAAACAAAAAGAAATTGATTTTAAACTTTGATTTGACTTGTGGAAAAGATGTGTTGATTTAGCTAAGATTATATATTGTGATAGATTACAACAACAGTTTGTTTGCATTATGCAAGACCATGCAAATTAACAGCAGTTTGTTTCTGTTTAAAAAATGTCTACTGCTGTGTTGCAAGTACGCAATGCAATTTTACAAACCATTATTCTGATATTGACATATTTTCTTACAGCATCCCTGGTCGTTGTGACTCATTCTGGAAGGAATTCGATGCAGTGAAACACATTTGGCGGAACCGAAATGATCTCAAAATCGAGGACGCAGGAATTGCAGCTCTATTTGGGCTCGAGTTGTATGCATGGTTCTGTGTTGGTGAGATAGGGGGAAGAGGATTTACTTTCACTGGTTACTACGTTTAAATGGCCTGAGCTCAACGCAAAGATCTGTTTGTTTAGGTTTTTGCTGTTGAATAATGCGTTTTTTATCTCAATTTTTTATTTTGGCCATAAATTCATTGAGCTGGAGAGTCAGCTAGACAAATTGAAGTCAATGAATAATTTCTAGACTTTCTCTTGCGAGTCGAGAATACACTCTTGTTCTTCACCATTGGTTTTGCTCCTGCTTTATATAGAAGAAAAAAAACATGTTACACCTTCTTACCTTTATAATCCATCGATTTACAGGCTGTATGTATATGCCTAAAAATTAGTTAAAAATATTTCTCTTTTTTATCTTTCACGTGCTATGTAAATTGGTATTTTTCTTTTTATATTTGGTCACTTGTTTCTCTTTCCAAATTTAAAATCGCATTCATCTCTTTTCTAGTTTCAACCTTAGGGTTTACAATCGTGTCCTTCAATTTCTCAGAACGTTGGCACTGAGTTAGGGTTTTCAACACTATTAAAGTGATCCTCTTTACAATTGGTGCTTATATTGAAGAATGACGCAAGAATGTGTTATAAAGGTATATTCTGTGTATCCTAAATCACCCTCCTCTTCTCTCAGAGCGTCGACGGTAAGTAGGTGTTGTTTTTGCACCATGGAACATACTAAGTTTTGCAAAAATCAGCACTAATGTTGGGGTTGCTTCTGTTGGGGCAATCGACCGCTCTAAAATGATCTGGAGGATCATAGGATTTTGATGTGTGTGGTCAATATGACTAAGTTAGGATTTATTATGGACTAATATGTGTACATGAGTGTGCAGGTGTACAGGTACACATGGACTTGTTTGATGTCTTCAGGTGAAGGATGACATGGAGACAAGCTGGAGGCTTACGTGCACATCCGAGGGACCGTGGATAGCAGGGGCGATGAGCCGAGGAACGCGGACTTCGAGGCGTACGTGAAGGGTGGCATGGAGACAAGCTGGAGGCTTGCGTGCACATCCGAGGGACGAGGGCCGAAGATAAAAAGGGCGTGAAAGCAACAGTCGAGGCTGCTGGTGAAGAATCAACCGAGTTGTGAGGGTCTGAGTTTGAGTGTTTGTACTCAGGGGCTAAGCCGGGAAGTGTTCGAGTGCGAGTGAAATGTACTCGGGGAGTGTAACCCTAGGCATAGCTTCGGACCAGTTGACTGCCCCAGGGGCAGTCGACTGGTGTAGGCTGAAACAGGTTGGCAGATTCGAACGTTGTACTGTAACGGTCGAATCTGAGTGGGACCAGTCGACTGCCCTAGGGGCAGTCGACTGGTAGCGGCTGTTTCAGATTCGAGCCCTATTTAAAGGGGCTCGTTTCTTACTTTCTTCTCTTGACGAAACTCGCTTGGGTAAAGTGAGTTAGTAGTCTCTTTGTGCTCAGAGCGTACTTGGTGCTGTGGCGATGTTTCTCCACCTACAAGGAGCGATGAGAGCTAGTCGAAAGTTATCCGGGGATTGATCCACTGACGGATTCTTGGATTAGTCACCCGTCCAGGGTGGATACCAAGTAAATCGGTTTGTTAGCAGTGCTTTATTTGTTGTTAGTTTTATTATCTTGTATTTCCGCTGTGCAAACTAACAACGTAAGTTGAAAGAATCGAGAAAACGCTATTCACCTCCTCTAGCGTACGGATTCGATCCTACAATTGGTATCAGAGCGAAGGACCGCTCTCGATCGGACTAACCGCCGAGGGAGCACACGCTAGAGGGAAAAGAAAATGGAAGACAAACTTGAGGACGACATCTACACTCCACCGCCCTACGACCATGAGAATTTCGACTATTGGAAAGCAAGGATAGAGACTTGGCTTAGCATGGATTGGGCGTGTAGGATAGTCATAGAAGAGCCGTTCGAGATTCCAAATGATAAGCACGGGAAGAAGCTTAGGCCTAGGTATTGGAATCAAGAACAACAAGACCAAGCGAAAGCGAATGAAAAGGTAATTAGTATCTTAGTAAATCTTTTGCCTGACAATATTTTGAGTAATATAGGAGCGTACCAAAATGCATTTGAATTATGGAGCAAATTGAAAGAAATTCATAAGAGCCCTACACAAGCTCAAGTAGTAGAGGAGCCCGAAGAAGCAAGGTCAATAATCCAAGAAACCAAGAGGAGGAAGAAGTGTCAACTTCATCAAGTGCAGGAACACTAGAAAGTGAAAAATCATCAACTTCGTCAAGAGAAGAAGAGAAAGTATCAACGTCAAGTATTGAGGGGGAGGAGATACCCTCAATCATACAAGAACAAGAAGAAGCGTCTACCTCCACCAAAGCAAGGAAAAAGGAATACATTATATGCTTTGGGTGCAACGAAAAGGGACACTACAAGGACAAGTGTCCGAAAGGTAAAAAGGAGATACACTCTAAACCTATTTCAATTAAATTAAATTCTAACATAAAGTATAGGACTGGAGAAACCCAAGAGAAGAAGAGGAGGATTCAATGTTTCACATGTGGTGAACTAGGGCACTACCACACCAAGTGTCAAAGGAAGAAAGAGCTCAAGAAGATGGAGCATCTTAGGAAATGGGAGAAAGAAGAAAGGAAGAAGAGCTCATATCAAGGGGGAGCGACAAAGGTAAGAGAGGTAACATCTAGCTCTAATTATGTTTCAAATTCTTCCATGAATGCTCAAAATACTTGTATAAATGATAGAATCAATAACAATTGCTTACCCATGCGTGATTTTGGCTTTAAATATCATGATAGGAATAGAAACACTTTTGCATGCCAAAACACCAAAAATTCCATGTTTCATGATAAACCTAGGACCACAAAATCTAAGGACCAAGGCATAAACCCTAAGAAAGAGAGACATATGCCTAGAAAAATGGATAGACCTAGAAATACTCAAGTTAGGTCTAGTGATTTTAAGGTTAGGACTTTGGAAAAGGAAAATCAAGTTTTGAAAGCAAAACTTGATAAATTGGAGAAAAATCTAGATAGACTCATTAGGGGGTCCAAGAGGTCAAGCATGATGCAAAAAGATCAACCTCTTAAGAATGGTAGACCGGATTTGGGATACCACCATAGGAGGGCAAATGTGAGTAAAATGTCATATTCAAGAGTGCCTAGAACTATGGTAGAGAAAAGGTCAAAAATGGAAAAGAAAATTCATTTAAAGGAAAAGAAAAGGAATTGACCAAGGAAAATATCTATAGGGTGAAGAGAGTAATAGTGGAAAGTCAAGAAGCACCGGAAGAGCACCGGTGTGGTCTTGCATTTGTAGATGAGTTACCTAGGGAGGTAACTAGGGCTAGGAGTTCAAGGGAGAGTTCTAGAAGCCAAGAAGGGATCCATGGTCAATAGATCACAGGTGGTTTCCTCCTAGGGGACTAGATGGTCTATAAAGTGTGTCAATGAGTTTGAAAGGCTAAGGTTAGCCTAAATCATAGAGAATTGGCACGCTAAAGGGAGAATTATGGAGTAAAAGATTGAAAATTGGATTATAATTGAGAGAAAATGGTTTTAACATAGGAATACCATGTAACTTGATGCTAGTAATGTATTATGAATGAATGTGGGATGAAGCATCAAGAAGGGGTTCAAATTAGAACTTTGAGTTGAGTTTAAATCATTAAATTTAGATGGGTTTGAGAAATGTATCATTCTTGGGATTCGGGATAGTTTTGGTTGAAGTTATATTTTTCGTGGGTAGATATAGGATCCACAAATCTCTCCATGAAATTTCAGATTTTTTGGAGATTTGTGGAATTAGTTAGACATTTCTGAATTTAGAACAGGGAGACAGGTTTTTCAGTATCAGTCGACTGCCTTCATGGAGTCGACTGGTGGTAGAGCGAGAAAGGGACTGTATGGTTTACCAGTCGACTGCCACAGGGGCAATCGACTGGTCCTAGAGTGAGAAACCCTCTGTGTGTTTTCGTAGTCGACTTGACTGGTATGCGAGATTTTATAAGGGTCAGACCGCGCGGGGACAGTCAAAACCTAGGGTTTTGGCGTGACTTCCCCGGTGATTTCTTCCTCCTCTCGACTCCTCTCTCGTTTCTAAGCCCTTCCAAGCCTTAAAAACTCCTCCCTAGCACTCTCCTACCACTGATCTACAACCTAGAGGTTGTGAGTCTTCTCCTTCTAGCGGATTCTCCTCTCATTACTATCATGAAAAGATTGGGAAAGAGGTAATCCTTTGAACCAGTGTGTTTTCCCATTTAAACTATGATTTGGAACTAATGTATCAATTTTTTGCATGTTTTCTTTTGTTTCTCTTATTTTTGGGGATGAGTTGGTATACATGCATGTGTATCTCATAATAGTTTGGCATCTAAAAGGCCTCGAGGTGAGGGATCATCTCAAAAAGGTCGAGTAGAATCCGGGGCGTCTAGATTTCGATCCGTAGAGTGTAGGAAGAATGTTTGATGGTAATGAGTTCACTGTAATGAACTGTCGATACCTAAATAAAGCCTACTTCCAAGACAAGTCTCCTCAAATCATTGAAATGATCACGCATTTTAGGTTAGACAAATTGGTTTATTGTCAACATGACATCAACACTGATTTATGTAAGGAGTTTTATGCCAATCTGACCTGCATTGACTCTAATCATAATCTTTATGAGTCCATGGTGGGCGAGGTCACCATTCCTTTCTCACCCATGGTTCTAGCTGGATTCTTGGAGTGTAGGGCATCAGATAATGCATCAGTTTATTTTTCTACCATTGTTGAGCCTCTCTCTCTCTCTGATGCCTCCGTTGACCAGATTCATATGCATTATTTTAGGAGACATAGGCATGAGTCCGAGCGCATTTTTGATGCAAAACCCATGAGTCCATTCAGCCACGTTTTGTACAAAATTGTTATAGAGTGCATACTACCCATCGTCACTAAGGGGCGTGCTAGGATCTGACTGCCTCATCTTGTGATGATGTATGCCCTAGAGAGGAGGATAGATGTTGATGCCTCCCAGCAAGTGTTCACAGCCATTGTCCATTTTTCCCAAAGTGTTAATGGAAAAATATATATGCCTTTTTGCCATATCTTGACCGAGTTCTTTCAGTCTCAGGGCGTCCGAGTGTCTAGTGGTCAGGTTCGGCACCTGTCCAAGGATTATGAACAGATCGGTACACGTCAGCTATCCTTGTCAGGCCTGAGAGTCGGCAAGGGGCATTTGTGTGGAGGGAGCGTCCAGAGTCCTCCAGCTCTGAGGAGGAGCCTGCTGGGATTGTTACACGCGCGGAGTTTACTCAGCTCCGATTAGATGTTCACGGGCTCCGGGAGGGCTTTTGCAGCATCCGGGAGGATCTCCTGAGTTATCAGCAGCAACAGCTCAGCTTCCAGGACACCATCCAGGGGGAGGTTCAGGGGATCCGGAGTTGGCAGGAAGACGTGTACGAGATGCTATGACAAATGCATCTTTCTTATCAGACCCCTCCTCCTCCTCCTCCTCCAGGCGGTGACGACGACATGATGTGATGGGTTGACGGAGCTTCTAGAGCAGTTTAGTGTTGAGAGTGATGTTATTTGATGTATTATTCTTGTATCTCTCAAACACTTCTTATTCTGAATTTGTATCATTTGGATGACTTCAGGGCTCTAGCCCCTGCTACTATCTCATGTTTTACTTCATGACTCTATTTATGTTTTCATGTATGATACACTTCTATTTATGATATGTTATGGTTTTTATGTCATGATGTGATTATGCCTATCCTACTTGCAAAGCTATTGGTTGCTCTTTATTTGTTGCTATTAATTGAAGGATATGCTATGATTTTTAAGTTAAGATCTTTGTCTATGTTGTCATGAAGTGGTTTGAAATTTCATATTGATTATTTTGCTTAAATTTATTGAATGTATTAATTGCACATGATTTCTATATATAAGGGCATGGGAAAGGATTTTTCATGATCATCTAGAGTTAAAAAGATAAAGAGGGGGAGCTTTTGTCAAAATAAAAATATTCTTATGAAAAGGGGTGGTTTGGAAACCATTCTATGTGTCAAATTAAAGTGAATGAAATTGGCAAAAGTAAGGAATCATGATTAGGTTTGAATGTTGATACAAAGATGACAATATTTGAGGAAATTCGAGTTTGTACCAAAAGTCAAGCACGGTTGATGTTTCTCATGGAAATATATTTTTCTAGGGTAGGGAATACTCTAACAAACGTGCTTGCAAACTTTCATATTTTTCCGAATTTTTTGGAATTTTTTACGCGTTTCTGAATTTCGGCTGAAAATTCAGAATCTGGCCTATCAGGGGTAGTCGACTGGTAGTGTGGACAGTGTGTGTTTTGGTGATTTCTGAGGGGTTTTTCAAAAATCTGATCAGTTCTATTTGACACCAGGGGTAGGGTTGCTTGGGGCAATCTTTTTGATGGTGTCAAAGGGGGAGAACTTGGGTGTTAAGTTAGGTTTGGGTTAAAATTTAACTTTGGTTGGTTTGTGATACTTGGGTGTCAAGTTGGGAGAACTTGACTTGTGTTAAGTGTTGAGTTGGGTATAACTCAACGTGGTGTTGTTGCTTGTGAAGTTAAGTTGGGTAGAACTTAACTTGGGATTAGCAATGAGAATTGAAAATTGAGAGAAAGCATATGTTAAGGGGAAGGTTGCCTCTTGTTTGTTATGCTTTGATTTTCAATTGCTATTGCTATTGTTGTTATTTCTACTGTTGCTATGTTTACTTAACTTAACATATTGCCACACATAAAAAAGGGAGAGATTGTTGGGGCAATCGGCCGCCCTAAGATGATCTGGAGGATCATAGGGTTTTGATGTGTGTGATCAATATGGTTAAGTTAGGATTTATTGTGGACTAATATGTGTACATGAGTGTACAGGTGTACAGGTGCACATGGACTTGGTTGATGTCTTCAGGTGAAGGATGACATGGAGGCAAGCTGGAGGCTTGCGTGCGCATCCGAGGGATCGTGGATAGCAGGGACGATGAGCCGAGTGATGCGGACTTCGAGGCGTACGTGAAGGGTGGCATGGAGGCAAGCTGGAGGCTTGCGTGCGCATCCGAGGGACGAGGGCTGAAGATAAAGAGGGTGTGAAAGCAACAGTCGAGGCTGCTGGTGAAGAATCAACCGAGTTGTGAGGGTCTGAGTTTGAGTGTTTGTACTCAGGGGCTAAGCCGGGAAGGGTTCGAGTGCGAGTGAAATGTACTCGGGGAGTGTAACCCTAGGCATAGCTTCGGACCAGTCGACTGCCCCTCGGACCAGTCGACTGTCCCAGGGGCAGTCGACTGGTGTAGGCTGGAACAGGCTAGCAGATTTAAACGTTGTACTGTAACGGTCGAATCTGAGTGGGACCAGTCAACTGCCCTAGGGGCAGTCGACTGGTAGCGGCTGTTTCAGATTCGAGCCCTATTTAAAGGGGCTCGTTTCCTACTTTCTTCTCTTGACGAAACTCGCTTGGGTAAAGTGAGTTAGTAGTCTCTTTATGCTCAGAGCGTACTTGGTGCTGTGGTAAGGTTTCTCCACCCACAAGGAGCAACGAGAGCTAGCCGGAGGTTATCCGGGGATTGATCCACCGACGGATTCTTGGATTAGTCACCCGTCCGGGGTGGATACCAAGTAAATCGGTTTGTTAGCAGTGCTTTCTTTGTTGTTAGTTTTATTATCTTATATTTCCGCTGTGCAAACTAATAACGTAGGTTGAAAGAATCGAGAAAATGCTATTCACCCCCTCTAGCGTACGGATTCGATCCTACAGCTTCAAACAAAATCAGTCGTAATGTTTGCGTTGGTTTTTGCAAAAACAACATCGACCTTATGACTGGTTCAATCAAAACTAGCCCCAACGTTGGCGCTGATTTTTTGGCAATAGTTTTTGCAAAAACAACATCAACCTTGGGGCTGGTTCAACCAAAACTAACCCCAACGTTGGCACTGATTTTTGACGTTGATTTTTACAAAAACCTTTGCATCAACGTTGGTTAGTGGTTTGGGTGAACCAACTCCAACGTTGGTGTTGGTTATATGCATGAACCAGACCTAACGTTGGTGCTGGTTCGTGTGAAAAATCAACACTAACATTGGACCTAGTTCGTGGGAATAACCAGCCCCAACATCCATCTTCGGTTAGTGCTTTGGGCAAACTAACCCCAACGTTGGTGTTGGTTATTCGCAGGAACTAGACCCAATATTGGTGCTGGTTCGTGCGAATAACCAGCACCAATGTTGGGGCAACACCAGCACCAAAGTTGGTTACTGGTTCCCCTAAAACCCATGTTGATGGTTTAAGTAAATCAACATCCTTTCTTGACTGAATAAAGATATTTACAGGCATACCATAATTTCAATGAGAGCATTCAATTCAAGTAAAGCTCATCCTTAAAAGCAAGAAAAGTTTTTCTCGATAGTCATAACTACTTTTTAAATTGATATACTGTTTGTGCTTCTATCCACCTGTAGTGTATATCAATCAGAGACTCACATTAATAGAAGAAAATATCTATGAAGATCAACAATACATTTCCCAAGTTCGTGATGATCGAAAGCCAAAAATTGAGATGAAATTTGTATCATTGGAGGAGACATTTGTATTCTATAATCAGTATGTCCGAGAAGCAGGATTTAGTACATGAATAAGTAATAGTAAAAAAAAATAAGAAAACTCATGAAGTTACTTGGAAAAAAATTGTATGTTTTTAAGTGGTCATAAATTTATAGTCGCACATGAATTTATAGTCGCATACCAAGTGGTACGCCTCTTGGAACTGATATTGAAAAATCAGCTTCAGAGTGCAGTTGGTATTGCAGAACCGACTTCACCTTAAAGCTACTATTGAAAAACTAACTTCATGTTAAAGGTGTTTCTATAATACCAGCGACACCATTGACATTTAGGTATGAATCTTTTGGAGCTACTCTTGTAAGCTATGAATTCAATAATAGAGGTCATAACTTGACTTTCCTGAGCTAAATGAAACCACAACACTTAAAATATGTCGGATTAGGGTCCACTAGATCCATCAATGGGTTTTGACCGAACCCCATTGATTGACTTAGGTTCCTTGGATTTCTGAAAATTTGGTATTGGTTGAAAGGGATTAGTGTCTACAATCTACATATGACCTCTAACTCTTGTTATCACACTTCCACATGCATTTATAGTCACATGTCGAATGGCATGCCCCTTGAAGCTGGTATTGAAAAATCAGCTTCAAGGTGCAGCTGGTATTGTAGAACCAGCTTCACCTTGAAGCTGGAATTGAAAAACTAGCTTCAAATTAAAGGTGTTTCTGTAATACCAGTGACATCATTGATATTCAGGTTTGAATCTTTTGGATTTACTCTTGCAAGCTATGAATTCAGTAATAGAGCCTATAATTTGACTTCCCTAAGCCAAGTGAAACCACAACACTTAAAATGGGTCAGATCAGGGTCCACTAGGTCCATCAATGGGTTTTGACCGAAACTCATTGATTGATTTATGTTCCTTGGATTTTTGAAAATTTGACATTGGTTGAAAGGGATTAGTGTCTACAATCTACATATAACCTCTAACTCTTGTTATCACACTTACACATGAATTTATAGTCACGTGCCGAATGGCATGCCCCTTGGAGCTGGTATTGAAAAACTAACTTCAAGGTGGAGCTGGTATTGCAGAACCAGCTTCAAGGTTAAGTTGATATAGAAAAACCAGCTTCAAGTTAAAGCTGTTTTTGTTTTGAAAAATCAGCTTCAAGGTAGAGTTGGTCATGCAATACTAGCACCCCGTTGAAGCTGTTTCTGCAATACCGACACCAATGCGATAATTTCATTGTTTAATTTTTTTTTGGATTCACAATGAATAAAATCCTCTGTCAATTCAATATAAATTTCACATTTTATATACACCAATATTAAAGTATATACAGATGATTACAAATACACTATAGAACTCATACAAGACTGATGAAATAATAGCTTTTATATTTCTCAGAAATACACATATGTATAACTTATTTGGTTTACAATACATACCCAAGTTGTGAGGTTACAGTACAATGGCTATTTACATTAAAAATATTGAGAACTTGTCCCTTAAAATTAATATTGATACATCAACTCTAAATTTTTTTATATTTTTTTGTTTGAAGTCCATCTTCAGATCATATAGTAGACTTCTAATGTACTGCATCACAAAGAAACTACAATCATTACTGTAAATGACACTAGCACTTTTAAAATTCAAATTAAAGTTTGTACATACTGATTCTCTTGTACTTACCTGGCTTCTTGTTGTGGACAATCAATTGTGCCAAAAATCCATTTCTCAAAAGGATTATGATATTGTAAACTAGGATGAATAGAAGCAAGTTTGTCACCAAAAAAAGTTTTTACTTCAACTACCTATAAGAATGAATAAAAAAAACTTATACTGTAATTATTAGTGAAATACTATCATAAATAAACATTTTGTCAACTCACCAAAGCTTCAAAATTGCTGATGATTTATGATCAAGTGCAAGAGAATTATAATACGTGAAAGTCCTCGCTTTGGTATCGATAGCTGCCAGGTGAAAGTGTGAATTACTTGTGTTAATAGATATAAAAATGTACCTTACCTCTCCATTTACTGTAATAGTTTTTATTATTTATGTCATGGCAGGCTTTCATGATCATTTTAATGTTGCCTATAATTGTGCAAAGAGATACATCATTATCCAATTAATATAACATATTCAACAAACATATATTAATCGATAATTTAATTTCCTAACAGTGAACTCGTTGCCAAATATATAGAGTTGTTGTATGACCTACTAGATGAGGATGTCTCCCTAAACATAATCGAACAATATGTGTCAATTAACTCCCCTATTGTAAAAATATTGTCATTAACACCAGATAATAATGAAGCTGTAGTTAAAGAAAAAAGGGTTTCCTCCCAAACAATGTCTATAGTAGGTTTGCAAAGAAAAATCAAGGTTTTTCAATAAATGTTAATATGTAATAAAACCTATGAATTTTTCAAATTGTGACATAATTTAATTAACTATAGAGTGAGGGATTGAAACTACCATACTTTAATTTTTCCAATGTATTTAACAAGTGGGTCATATCTTCATCTTAAGCTTTCTTCTTGGGGGTTTAAAAATGTTTCTTGACATACTATCATTAACAACAAAACTATATCATGTAGTGTTTGAAATCAAACTAAACATAATTTATGTGTGTAGAAATTGATAGTTACCACAATGACCTGCAATCTTAGTTTATCATGTCTCCCAATTCTTTCAACTTCCATATCTTCATCTACAGAATTTGCTTATCTAATTAAGATGATTTCTCCTTATTTTTGTATATCAAACCTAGCAATTTTTGCATTTCCCCGTTCAAGACCAGCAATTGCTCCTCGTTCTGTAATAATTTTAGATGAGTTGCAGATTTCTATATGATGTTTCTTTTTCTAAGGTAAAACCTTAACTCACATATGACTATCAGTTGGTGTATCCCTGTAATCATCGCGACTTCGATCACGTCCTCTCGTACTCCTAGTTCTAGAAGCAACTAGTTCAGGATGAGGATCCACTATAGGGTCACTTGATTCAGCCAAAATGCCATGCTTTTCTATTATTGCAACTAATTCATTAACCCTTTCCTTTAGCTAATTGTTCTCCATTTTTAGCTCCTTTATTCGATTCTGATGAATAATAGAATTAGGATATTCAATATCAATCAGACTTTTGCCTTCTGTATCATGTATCGGGGAAGTCTCTATTGGATGTTGAAAATCATTAATGTCCGAGAGAGTTTGTACTAATGTTTTTTCAACATGGGTAGGGACTAGTTCCCTAATCACCTATCAAATTAGAGATTAAAATTTAAACAGTTCAAATAAATTTTAGTCCATAATTTTGAATATGTGCCTCATTAGGTAAAACTTGGGTCAACAAAGCTCTGACCTTATTAATATGTGAAGGAGTAGACCTCCACTTATTAATTTATGCACCTTTAATATGATATGCTTTCTGAATTGGGACATGTTCCAAAAAATCATGCCTGCGTTTCATTATACAGAATCTTAACAACATTTTCATGTCCATATTACAATATCATATTTACCTTTAAAAAACTTATAGCTAAAAGACCAACAAATCCCTTCAGCTATAGAACTGAATTGGTTATTTGAGATGTCTGACTTGATGAAAAAATATCCCTGATGGTAGTCAATTGAGGATACATAAATTGATGAATCGGTTCAACCCAATTGAATATACTTAGATTTGCATAATCATCTACAATATCTAATAGACCTAATGAAACCTTATATGTACTAGATGAAAATAATACACAAATAAATATATACAAAATATATAATTTATAAAATACTAAAACATCAGCATCAACTTTAACTTTACGAGAATAGAGTTTATGAAGTTCCTCAATTCTTAATATAGTAGGGTTTTTATTAGAAAAGTAAGCAAGAAAGAGATCACCAATTGCATTTGTTAAGTTCATAGGCACCGAAGCACCTCTATCTGAAATACCAAGCAACAAAGAGACATCTCTTCTAGAGAATTCAACTAGAATATCTAAAATTTTAAATTTTATTAATTTTATATTATTTCCTTCTACCTTTCAAAACTATAAAATGTACCAGAGAATTTGAATGTTTGAGCTATTGAATCCCAACTTTTAAATATATTCACCAGAAGTCTGCGAATTTATGAAATATCTTCTGTGTAAAAAAAATAGCAAAAGGGGACTGTTTAATGATGGCTATATGTCGATCATATAAATGAACAGACCCACGATTCCTTCCTTTCATTGTTAGACGACCAAAAAGACTATTAAAGTACCCTAAAACACTTGTCCATTGGATTTTATGCCCAACATCAAGTGATATATGAAATTATTCAAAATATAAATTATTAACATGGGTAAACAAATGTACATACACTCAAATAATGTTTGTTTGTATTAGATATAATACTTTGTCCTCCCTTATAGGTCGTTACCACATCCTATTTTTAATGAACCAGCTCCAACGTTGATGCTGGTTAATGGTTTGGTCGAACCAACCCAACGTTGGAGGTGGTTTGGAATAACATCACCATTATCGTGGAGCTGGTTAGGGTAAAACCAGCAATAATGTTGAGGTTTAGGTTTTGGGGAAATCTAGACTAACCAACGTTGGAGCTGATTTAGGATAAAACCAACAACAAAGTTGGGGTTTAGATTTTTGAAGAATCTAAACTAACCAATATCGGAGCTAATTTAGGGCAAAACCAGCAACAAAGTTGGAGTTGGTTTTTGGGGGAACCAGCCCCAAAGTTGGGGCTATTTTTTTGGGGAACCAGTAACAAAGTTGAGGCTATTTTTGCAAAAATCAGCTCCAACGTTGATTAATGGTTGCCCCTAAATCAGCAACAAAGTTGGTGCTGGTTTGGAATAACCAAAGTGATCAATGTGGTGTTGGTTAGGACAAAATCAACAACAAAGTTGGTCACTTTGATTTGTGTGGTTTGCCCTAACTTTGAACCACGGGTCACACATACAACTAAAGTTATCTTTGTAAATGTTTTTGACCAACTGTTGGCACGTACGGAACATATCTTTGTAACACGTTCTTATGTCATTCTTCAATACAAACACTAACGACGAAGAGGATTACTTTGATGGTGGTGGAAATCCTAACTCACTGCCGACGCTCTGAGAAGTTGGAGGAGACAACCGTAAACCCTAGAGTTGAAACCGAGGAAGATAGGAGCAGAAGAGAGAGGAGCACGACTTTAAATTTGGAAAGAGAGGCGGGCGACCAAATACAGAGAGAGAAACGCCAATTTACATAGTCTGAGGAGAAATAGAAATATTTTTAATTAGTTTTTAAGTCCAATTAGTATGTCACATCTGTCATCGTCCATAATTATCTATATAGTGTGATCCTGTTGTGAAGCGAGTTGGACGCCCCTACCGCTGGATGGGCCTTTGGGGAGCGCGAGATCGCTGAGCTGGTCTACTGAGCTGGCTCGCTCCTAACCTGCAAGACAAGGACCGTTAGAACCCGCCAGAAAAAGTCCCCAGCCAGGCACTCCGACGGTCAAGTCAGTACTCGACGGTGGCAATGGAAAGCAATAAAACAGTATAGAATGCACTATTGTGTGTACCTGAGAGATGCGGAGTGAGGAGGCTTATATAACCGGGGAAGCTGATAGCTCCTGCCCCGCTTGGCACCTGCTGCCATATAGCGAGGATAAGGTGATGCATGCCCAGAGGTGGCTGGATAAAGTAATGCATACTGGGTTAAGGAAAGGGACACTGTCAACTTAATGGTTGGCGCCGTTGGCGCTGCTCGGCCTGACACCAATGTAGGTGGTCGTGATACAGGGGGACCAGGGTATGGCAGGAAGATCAATACCTCAGCGAGATATCCGTCGTTTGAGACCAGGATGACTTCAGTCCTGTGCCAATCCCATACAGCTTCTGGTAGTCTGATGTCAGGGAGTGGTTGTGTTGTCTGTTAGGACCGACTAAGGGCCCATGAAGGCGCCGACTGAGGCACTGCATATCGAGGCCGGCTGAGGGCCTATGAGGGTGCCAACTAAGGCACTGCATGGTGAGGCCGGCTGAGGGCCTATGAGGGTGCCGACTGGGGCACTGCTTGGTGAGGCCAGCTGAGGGCCTATGAGGGTGTCGACTGAGGCACTGTATGATGATGTGTCGAGTAACGCCTCCTCTGGTTCGGGCTTACCCCAGGAGCGTGGGCCGCCACGCGTCGGTTGGGAGGCAAACCTGGAGGGGGTATAGGAGCATGAGCATCTGAGCTAGGGTCAGACCGAACCTGAGGAGCGTGGGCCGCCACGCATCCGATCAGGGGCCTGGATCCGAGTGATGCCTATCCGACGGGCCTTTCCAGCCCACTAACCATTTTCCTTCTGACTAAGCGCCAGGCTGCCGGGCCAGGCTACACCAAAGCTGACCCGGGATCATAAGTACCCCCCTCAAGTCTACTTGAAGGAGGCACGCAGTCCGACTGACTGGACCTTGACACTGGCTTGAGCCTGGCGCATCCGAGTGATTAGGTTTTGCAATCAACCTAGCACAGTGAAATCATCTACTGGGCAATCCATCTCTTCGTGAGCTTTTAAAATCATGGCGTATCTTCTCTTTAATTGCCGCCTTAATGATCCAGGACTCGCATTCCCAAGCCACTTGTATACGCGTAACGAGGGATATGCCACCCCTCTTCTCGAATGTTCGACCCACACGTGTGGCCATCCATCCCGAGAACTATCCGAGTCTGATCCGACGGTTTCAGCATGTCCGCATGCTTCTCCCAATACTACATCAGACGACTGGCGTCCTTCTTCTCTCCCCATAAATAAGCTTCTCGTATGGTCGCTCTTCTTACAGTGTCTTTACCTCGACATCGTTTTCTGCCGCTTCTAGCTCTGCTAGGGTTTCGACAGCTTTTCCTCTCTGACTTCGTTTTCCGGCGCCTCTTTCCCTCGGTCAGTTTCTTCTTTCTTTCGTATCTGATGGCTTCTCCTTCTTCATCTTTCTCCCCTTCTCCGCCATGGTTTTCCACCATGGTGACTGATCTCACTGCCCATGACCTGGAGCAAATCTGGTTGGACTTCTTAATCCCTTTCGACCACCACCTGCGCCTGCCAAAATCAAATGATCGACCCAACTGTGCCCCGCTGGGCTATATTACTTTGTCTCGAGACCACCTACAGGCCGGTCTCCCCTTTCCCATTCATCCTTTCATTTCCGATATCTGCGAACACTTTCAAATCCCTTTATCCCAACTAGCTCCGAACGTCATGCGCCTAATGTGCAGCTCGGTTATCATTTTCGTCTTATACAAGATTCGTCCAGAGCCCGAGCACTTCCATTACTTTTTCTACTCCATACAGCAAGAGGCGGGTGACTTCTTCTTCCAAGCCCGAGCCAAAGCTTCTTTCCTCCTGAATCTTCCCACTTCCAACAAGGGATGGCAAGAGCGTTACTTCTTCATCAAGCCCACTTCGGCCCCGAGCTGGCCCATGGCCTGGATCGAGGAGCTTCCCGTCCCTTCTCTCCTCCCCAAAAACTATTGCACTTCCGTGGCCTACCAGACTGTCACAGCCGAGCTAGAGGGTAGACACTTTCATGGAGGTCACCTGCTGAAGGAGGAGATCCTTTCTACCTTCAATCTCAGCCCCAGGCCGATCCCATCCTTGTTCGTAGTCGGTAAGCATTACGAGATCCTCCTGGCACACTCTTTAGCTATGACTGAGCCCCCTTTTACTCTTGAAGTTCCTATGCTGCTGTCCGCGTCCTTGAAGGAAGGCTTCAGGCTAGATAAGGCCAAGCTGCGGGCCCGGGCCGCCGCCGAGTTGGCGACAAGGAGAGGTGCCTCAGCGGAGGATGTCTTGGCGAACCCGACTCCGACCATCTCGGAGTTGACGCCCACTGCCTCTGAGACTGCACCACCCCCACCTGCCAAGCAGCGTACTCCGTCCAAACGCCGACGACCATCTTCCCCGATGGGGGGCTCATCTCATCCTTCTTCTAGAGAACGCCTGGAGAAAAAGAAGAAGAAAAGAACGGCTCCAGATTCGGGAGCTTCTCCTACCTCCACCACCATTGTTCTCTTTGTGCCCCCTGTCGCTAATTCTTCCGCCATCATACTTGTTGACAACTCCCCTGGCAACCCACCGACAACTACTCCTGCAGCCGACCCTGCCAATGACTCTATTGTCGATCCCCCTGCTATTGCATCGGCTACCGACCCCTCTGTCCCCTCTGATGCATCCGACCAGCCGATGCCCAAAGGATCGAGAGTCCCTTCTGCTGAGGAGCCAGCCGAGCATCCGATGATGTACCTTTTGGTGCCCACTCGGTCCGACTGCCAACTGAGGATGCCCTCAGCGAGCTACCCGACTGACATCAAGATCTTCACCTGTACGGATCGGTGGTCGACCGCTATGCACAGGGACTCAAGGAATCCTACTTTCAGGGTCCTCGCAATAAAGCTGACGCCTTTTTTCTCAAGGCTACTCAGGTATGCCTTGATTAATCTGATCCCCTACTGAGCCCCTCGTTTCCTGCTCTTGATATCATCACCTATTTCACAGTTTATGGGATCCTGTCATGGCTTTTCTATAGCGCTCCTGGCCCAGACCTCGGCTCGCGCTGCAGCCGAGAGAGAAGTGGAGCGTCTGAGGACCCAACTGAAGCATACTCAGCTTGTTTCTGACGAACCTACTCTGACCAACCTACGAGCCGAGGTCAAAACCCTCCAAGGCCGACTGGCTCACTCTGAGGAGAAACTGGAGGTTGTGCGCGGTCAGGTCGAGGCAGCTAACTCGACTGTATCTCAAACGAACTTCCGGATCTCCACCCTAAAGCATAACGAGCGGAAGGCTTGGGGTCTTCAGGTGAAGACCCAGGACCAACTGACCCAGGCAGAGACTGAACTTAGGGAAATGTCCACTGCCACTGACTCTCTCCGAGTCTAGCTGGAGGCCAAGGGCCCTGAAGCCCTGGCACAGGCAGACAGGATAGTCGAGCTGTCTACCGAGCTTTCCTCCAAGGATCAGTACCTACAAGACCAAAAGGAGGAGCTTGAGTGGATGATGAAGGAGAAAACTGAGTGGGAGGCGACTCGAGCAAAACTGGCGGAGCTTCGCTCTTACAAGGAGTCGAAAGCTGAAAGATTGGAAGCATATAGGCTCGAGTGCCTTAATTCTCCAGTGCATTCCGCTGAGATTTCCAAGCAATTTCAGGCCGTGTTGGCGCATCAAGGGGTTAGTACGATTCGGCAACTTAAACGGGGCGGGTATCTATCCCCCGATATGCCCCCCACTGCCGTCCATCTTCGGGATATGTGCCCAAATTTGCCCGACATAACCAAAAAGCCTTTTAAATGAGGGTCGAACCTTCTGTTTTGTCTTTCTTTCTTTGCATGTATAAGGGTGACTACTTTCTGGTTATGTAAGACTTTTGCTCGGCTGAATGTCATTTCTTCTTTCCACCCGGGCTTCTTATGATTGCTTTCACTATCGAGTATTAATAATCCGAGTGAGAGTCGTTTGAACGCTTGGCTCGAGATATATCTCTGTCGTGTAAGTCACTGAGCCGAGAGGTTAAGGACGCACAACCTCTAAAGGTTGGCTATACAAGAAGGAGTGCGCTCAGCCTGCTGGGCTTTGAGGGCGCCCGATCGGCACACTCGGGTGTGACAATTATGAACTGTAAGCCTTTTGAGCCAACTGACTGAGGGTTAGGCAACCATCCGAGGAAATATTATAGGCTCGTTTATGGACAAGTCATCCCGATAGATAAGCCTTTTCATCGAATAGTGCTCGGGAAGCGTGGGTCGCCACGCGCCCGACCTGGAGCTATTCTGCCTATGCAGATTTGGCCACTTGGTTGAGTCAGACCCGGGGAGCGTGGGTCGCCATGCGTCCAAC
>JAGFNQ010002519.1:228437-302671 GCA_024364735.1 Boesenbergia rotunda
TTTATAAGCCTCCCTGGGGGCGCCCGGACGCAGGGCGCCTGATACGTGTAACGCCCCAAAATTCCATTTTTAGTTCTTAAAGTCCTTAGAATTATTTAGAAATGGTTTAGAAATATTCTAGATATTTTTAGGAATTTTTAGAGTATTTTTATGGAATTTTCCGAGTCCGTTTGGTATTTTTGGAAAAAGAAAAAGAAAAGAAAAAGGAAAAATAAAAAACCCATTAAGTGCAGCGGGTGGATCGAACCCGCGACCCGCGAGACCACACAAGCGCGCAACCGGCTGGGCTAGGGGTATCAAGCACAACAAGGACGGAGAGAAGGTTATTTAAGGATAGTTAGTTTAATCTGCCTTAAGTATAAATAGATAGTTAAAGAGAGAAATTTTATTTCTCTCCTCTCCAACCCTCAACCGCCGACCCCTCTCTCCTCTCTTGGGCGACGCCGACCACATCAAGGCCAAGGAGGGCCGGCCAAGACTCTTCTCCAAGAGATAATTCTATATTCGGGATCCCCGCGACGAGAGGAACGCGTAGGCGTGAAGAATTCTCCGAGATCTCAAGTTTCTCCGAGCTCTAGACGTCAATCTTGGTTGTAAGTCCAAGATATCAATGTAAGTACTGCTCACCTGCAGTAAGAGGCGGTTTTTCCGCGAGAATTTCCTTTAAAAGTTTTTAAAAGAGATATTTCCTTTTTGTTAAGTTTTTGCATGTATCTTAGTTCATTATATGCTTATGTATAGTTTATACATACCCTATATGAGTTAGGGTCCAAGAAAGCTATGAGAAAAGAAAAGAGAAGATAAAGATAAGAAAAGAAAAGGCCAAGGCCTTAAGAAATCCCCAAAAGTCAAGACTTAGGGATTTTAGCACGCAAGGTGCTCCAGAAAATGCCAAGGCATTTACAGATAAGAAAGAAAAGTAAGAAAAGCTATTTTATTTTCTAAGGCCAGTACCCGGCGTCCAAGGGCGTCGTTAAAGAAATCCAGGTGTCCAATTCCAAGGTCTTGGCCCTGGTAGACCAAGGTCTGCTCTATTAGGATTGGTGGCTCGCTACCCCAACCTTTTAGGGAACGCGCATATCAGATGGTACTTACGTCTTCAGTGGATCCAAGTGATTAGTATTTTCAAGTATATGCTTTAGCAAAGTTTTCTAAAGTTTAGAAAGTTTTCAAAAGTTAAAGAATAGCTAAAGTTTCAAGTTGAGCCAAGAAAAGTAAATTGAGATTTATTATTGCTTGAGTATGCATGTTTTGAGTTATACATGTTCTTAGTTTTCTTTCAAGCATATAGTATCTCATATGATGTTCAGTTTGATCTAGAAGCATGTTTGCACATTTCGAGTTTTTGTGAGCTAGATAGTACTTACTAAGCTTTTGCTTATAGATGCATTTCCTCTTATTGCAGATAAAGGTAAAGGCAAGCAATTCTGAAGGAAGACGACGAGGCGGTGCTGAGTAGAGTGTGTGTGGTGGCTGATTATGGAGAGATCTTTGAGACGAGACAATTTAGTTATTGAATTGCAATGTTTAGTTTATTCAAATTTCAAGTTCTTGCTTTATGGAGTTTAGGAGTATTTGAGTTTTGGATAGTTTTATATGCTAATTTCTTAGAGTAAAGATTCCATGTCATTTCTTTAGCATATATATCCTATGATTGCATTGGATGAGTAAAAGTGTGAGTAGTTAGAAATATTGATACTTTGTTAGAGAAAAAGGTGTTTGTGCCAAGATAGTATCAATTTCCTTTGAATCGAGTTTTATTGCTTAAAATGTTTAGAAAAGTTGCAATCACATTTCATAATGCTTTAGCAAGGTCGTAGAACATGTATTTGGTGTTATAAATCATAGAAGTCAAGATTGGTACAAACTCTATTGTAAAGTTTATATAAACTTGTTTAGTTTATTTTCTTCCATAAAAGTCCTAAATTCAAGTTTATGGATTCGTTTGATTGGCTAAATTGTTTAGGAAACTGATATAGAGTATAGAAATGATGTCGTAGTTTGATATGGCTCGAAATTGAAGGAATGGTGGACTTGGAAAGCAAGGGCCGAAACCTGTAAAACTGATTACAGGCGTACCAGTCGACTGCCACGTCACCAGTCGACTGGTACAGGCAGTTTAAGAAGGGTAAGGCTGTTTTCAACAGGTATTAGCTATGGGATTTGAGAAGAAAGTATGGCATGGTATTATTATACATGATTGCTTAAGTTAGAATATAATTGTTAGCAGAATTAAAAAAAAAAAACAAGATTTCCGCAATTTTCTTTAGTCATGTATAAAAGTTGAGAAGTAGAGAAAAGTAACGATCCGTCTAAAGACAGTAAGAAGGCGGGTCGCTACAGTTGGTATCAGAGCAGTTCCCATTCTCCAGCATCACACACACATCAGCATCAACCTTGCCGTCTTCAAGTAAGAAAGCTTTAAGTTCAGTTTTTTTCTATTGCTCCTTTATTTAATTGCAGTATAGAGAAATGCTTAAGTACTACTCACATGTGCATAGAACAAGGAAGCATGTTTAATCCCTTAGTATCACGGAATCATGTTTAATCCCTAGAATGGATATTAGATTCTAAGTAAGAAGACAAGTTATACCTAGAGATGTAGTAGTGATTTCTTGTTCCCTTATGCATTATTAGATGGCAAGAAGAGGCCGAGCTCCTAATGCTAATAACAGAACTCCAGTTCAAGATAACAGTGAGCCTGGCACAGAACAGCCAAACCTGATGGCAGTCATTGCTCAAATGCAAGCTCAGATTACAGAACAACAGAAGACCATCGCCACACTGATGGCAAATCAGCACCCAGTGCCCCCTACACCACCCACAGCAGGAGTGGGAACCCAGTGTGGCTGAAGTTTCACCAGTCCACAGGAGACCCCTGCCGTGAACCGAAGACAAGAAGCATACCTCGTCCAGTGGCAGAGGCTGAAACCCGAAAGCTTCTCAGGCACGACTGAGCCCTGGGATGCCCAGGCTTGGTTCAAGACTTTAGAGAGCACAATGGAGCTTCTTGACTGGCCAGAAGTCGAGAAGGTCAAATGTGCCTCCTTCTGCCTAACTGGAGATGCTCGTATGTGGTGGGAGCGAGTCAAGAGTAAGAGGATAGTCAACCAGATGAGCTGGACAGATTTCGAGCAAGAGTTCTATGAGGAGCTCTTCCACATGCGGGTTACCAACAAGCACTACGAGGAATTCACGGAGTTCAGACAAGGAGAACTATCCGTGGATGAAGCAGTGAAGATGTTTAAGCGGTTAGCTCACCTGTGCCCAGAGCTAGTTAGCACAGGAAAAGAGATGGTTATGCTAATGCTCAAGACGTTAAGGCCTGAGATAGCGTTAAAGAGGGCTAGCAGTGTTAAGAGGCCACAAACCTCCGAAGAACTAATAAGTGGTGCTTTGACCACTGAGCACTACTTAAACAGTATAAAGGCCACCAGAAAGGTTGAACGATGAAGTTCTTAACAACCTTACCGTCAGGGGAAGTAATGGCCTCTACTCAGAGGCTAAAGGCAGTACCAATCTGGATTTCCAACCGAGAGCTCTATAGTGACTTGACAGTCCTTGAGATGAAGGATTATGAAGTCATTTTAGGGATGGATTTCCTCAGTAAGTACAGCGCTTCAGTGGACTGCCGTAGAAGGAAGGTGTTTTCAGCCCAGAAGGAGAACCACCATTCGAGTTTCAAGGAGCCCCAAGAGGAAGACTCAGAAATTCTCTCAGCCTTGGCAGCCCACCAGATGCTAGAGCAAGGGTGTGCTGGTTTTCTTGCACACATAGTGGAATCAGAAGCAAAGGAAGAACTCAAGCAGGAGGATGTACGGGTAGTCTGCGAATATCCAGAAGTGTTCCCAGAAGAATTACCTGGACTACCTCCCAACCGAGAAGTGGAATTCGAGATCGAGCTAGTGCCCGGTACCGGTCCGGTCTCGAAGGCCCCATATCGTATGTCTCCAGCAGAGTTGAAGGAATTACAAGAGCAACTCCAGGAGCTACTAGACAAGGGCTTCATTCGCCCGAGTCATTCACCCTGGGGAGCTCCTGTACTTTTCGTCAAGAAGAAGGATGGGTCTATGCGTCTGTGCATAGACTACAGAGCTCTGAACAAGGTGACCATCAAGAACAAGTACCCCCTTCCTAGAATAGATGATTTATTTGATCAACTCAAAGGGGCTACAGTGTTCTCGAAGATAGATCTGCGTTCTGGGTATCATCAGCTAAAGGTTAAAGAAAGTGACATCCCCAGGACGGCCTTCAGGACAAGATACGGCCACTACGAATTTGTAGTAATGCCTTTTGGAGTAACCAATGCTCCAGCAGTCTTCATGGAGCTGATGAACCACATCTTCAGGGAGTATCTCGATAAATTCGTCATTGTATTTATTGATGATATTCTCATATACTCACAGACTCCAGAGGACCATGCTACACACTTGAGGATAGTGCTGCAGATCCTTCAGCAGGAGAAGCTCTATGCAAAATTCTCAAAGTGTGAGTTTTGGCTAGATCAGGTGACTTTCCTAGGTCACATTGTATCCAAAGAAGGCATTCAAGTTGATCCAGCCAAGATAGAAGCAGTCAGCAACTGGTGTAGACCCAAGAATGCCAGTGAGATCAGAAGCTTCTTAGGCCTGGCAGGATATTACAGAAAATTTGTGGAGGACTTTTCCAGGATAGCCTCTCCACTCACAGCCTTGACCAGAAAGAACAAGAAGTTTGAATGGTCAGATAAATGCGAGCACAGTTTTCTAGAGCTGAAGAAGAGACTGACCAGTGCTCCCATCCTGACTGTTCCAGAGAGTGACAAGGCCTTTGACATCTACAGTGATGCATCCAAGATGGGCCTTGGAGCTGTCCTCATGCAAGATGGTAAAGTAATAGCATATGCCTCCAGACAGCTCAAGGACTATGAGAAGAATTACCCTACCCACGACCTTGAGCTAGCAGCTGTGGTTTTTGCACTGAAGCTTTGGAGACACTACCTGTATGGAGTGCAGTGCAGGATCTTCACAGACCATCAGAGTTTGAAGTACTTCTTCACTCAGAAGGACCTGAATATGAGGCAGCGCAGGTGGCTAGAGTTGGTCAAAGATTATGACTGTGAAATCCTCTACCACCCAGGTAAAGCTAATAAAGTGGCAGATGCACTGAGCAGAAAATCCTGTGCAGCACTGATGTCCCTATCATCACTGTCTCTACCACTTCAGAAAGAAATAAAAGATTTTGGAGTCGAAGTAATAGTTGGGCAATTTTCTGCATTGACCCTAGAGTCAACCCTGCTTAAAGATATACAAGAAAAGCAAGATCAAGACCCAGAGATCCAGAAGATCAAGCAGGGGATCCAAGAGGCAGAAAATTCAGAGTTTCGAGTATCAGACAGTGGCATCCTCTATTTTGGAGACCGCCTTTGCGTCCCCAATGATGAGGAACTAAGAAAGAATATTTTAGAAGAAGCCCACAGTACCCCGTACTCTATGCATCCTGGTTCTACTAAGATGTATCAAGATTTAAAGAAAGGATTCTGGTGGTCTGGACTCAAGCGAGACGTGGCCAGATATATCAGTACCTGCTTGACCTGCCAGAGAGTCAAAGCAGAGCACCAGAGACCAGGAGGAGTTCTACAGCCACTTCCCATTCCAGAGTGGAAGTGGGAAGAAATATCCATGGACTTTATCACAGGTCTTCCAAGAACCACCCATGGACATGATGCAATTTGGGTGATAGTGGACAGGTTGACCAAGTCTGCCCACTTCCTAGCCATCAAGTTATCGCATTCGTAGAGCAGTTAGCACAGCTGTACGTGAGAGAAGTAATCAGGCTTCACGGAGTTCCGAAGTCGATCGTGTCTGACAGAGATGGGCGATTCACCTCCCATTTTTGGAAGTGTGTTCAGGACGCCCTAGGCACCAGACTTCAGTTCAGCACAGCTTTCCATCCCCAGACAGATGGACAAACAGAGAGAGTAAATCAGATTTTAGAAGACATGCTCAGGGCTTGTGCATTGGACTTTAAAGGTAGTTGGTGCAAATTTCTGTGCTTAGCTGAGTTTGCCTACAACAATAGCTATCAGGCCACCATCAGGATGGCACCTTATGAGGCATTGTATGGCAGGAAATGTAGATCACCCATATGTTGGCAAGAAGCTGGTGAGAAGAAAGAGATGGAGTCAGGACTAGACAGCCAGACTGAGCTTATAGATGAGACCACTCAGGCTATCCAGACGATCCGCCAGAGGATTGAGACTGCCCAGAGTAGACAGAAAAGTTATGCTGACACACGCCGTAGGCCACTTGAATTCCAAGTTGGAGATTCAGTATTTCTCAAGGTCGCTCCCATGAAGGGAGTGGTGAGATTTGGCAAGAAGGGCAAGCTAAGTCCTCGCTACATAGGACCCTACAAGATCATAAAGAGGGTTGGTAAGGTAGCATATGAGCTGGACCTACCAGAGGATATGTCAGCTATCCACAGTACCTTTCATGTCTCTATGCTAAAGAAGTGTATTCACGACCCTAGCCAAGTGATTCAGCCTCAGTCAGTACAGATCCAAGAAGATCTTAGTTATGAGAGCAGACCGACACAGATAGTGGACAAAGCAGTTAAAAGATTAAGAAACAAAGAAGTGCCACTAGTGAAGGTCATCTGGCAGAATCAAAAGCATGAAGAGGCTACTTGGGAACGTGAGGACAGCATGAGAGAGAAATATCCAGAATTATTCTAAGTTCGAGGACGAACTTTTTATAAGGTATGGGGGATTGTAACGCCCCAAAATTCCCATTTTTAGTTCTTAAAGTCCTTAGAATTATTTAGAAATGGTTTAGAAATATTCTAGATATTTTTAGGAATTTTTAGAGTATTTTTATGGAATTTTCCGAGTCCGTTTGGTATTTTTGGAAAAAGAAAAAGAAAAGAAAATGGAAAAATAATAAAAACCGGTTAAGTGCAGCGGGTGGATCGAACCCGCGACCACCGCGAGACGACACAAGCGCACAACCGGCTGGGCTAGGGGTATCGAGCACAACAAGGGACGGAGAGAAGGTTATTTAAGGAATTGTTAGTTTAGTCTGCCTTAAGTATAAATAGATAGTTAAAGAGAGAAATTTTATTTCTCTCCTCTCCAAACCCTCACGCCGACCACCTCTCCTCTTGGGCGACGCCGACCACCATCAAGGCCAAGGAGGGCCGGCCAAGACTCTTCTCCAAGAGATAATTCTATATTCGGGATCCCCGCGACGAGAGGAACGCGTAGGCGTGAAGAATTCTCCGAGATCTCAAGTTTCTCCCGAGCTCTAGACGTCAATCTTGGTTGTAAGTCCAAGATATCAATGTAAGTACTGCTCACCTGCAGTAAGAGGCGGTTTTTCCGCGAGAATTTCCTTTAAAAGTTTTTAAAAGAGATATTTCCTTTTTGTTTAAGTTTTTGCATGTGATCTTAGTTCATTAGTTGTATGCTTATGTATAGTTTATTAATACCCTATATGAGTTAGGGCTAAGAAAGCTATGAGAAAAGAAAAGAGAAGATAAAGATAAGAAAAGAAAAGGCCAAGGCCTTAAGAAATCCCCAAAAGTCAAGACTTAGGGATTTTAGCACGCAAGGTGCTCCAGAAAATGCCAAGGCATTTACAGATAAGAAAGAAAAGTAAGAAAAGCTATTTTATTTTATAAGGCCAGTACCCGGCGTCCAAGGGCGTCGTTAAAGAAATCCAGGTGTCCAATTCCAAGGTCTTGGCCCTGGTAGACCAAGGTCTGCTCTATTAGGATTGGTGGCTCGCTACCCCAACCTTTTAGGGAACGCGCATATCAGATGGTACTTACGTCTTCAGTGGATCCAAGTGATTATTATTTTCAAGTATATGCTTTAGCAAAGTTTTCTAAAGTTTAAGAAAGTTTTCAAAAGTTAAAGAATAGCTAAAGTTTCAAGTTGAGCCAAGAAAAGTAAATTGAGATTTATTATTGCTTGAGTATGCATGTTTTGAGTTATACATGTTCTTAGTTTTCTTTCAAGCATATCAGTATCTCATATGATTTTCATTTGTTCTAGAAGCATGTTTGCACATTCGAGTTTTTGTGAGCTAGATAGTACTTACTAAGCTTTTGCTTATAGATGCATTTCCTCTTATTGCAGATAAAGGTAAAGGCAAGCAATTCTGAAGGAAGACGACGAGGCGGTGCTGAGTAGAGTGTGTGTGGTGGCTGATTATGGAGAGATCTTTGAGACGAGACAATTTAGTTATTTGAATTGCAATGTTTAAGTTTATTCAATTTCAAGTTCTTGCTTTATGGAGTTTAGGAGTATTTGAGTTTTGGATAGTTTTATATGCTAAATTTCTTAGAGTAAAGATTCCATGTCATTTCCTTTAGCATATATATCCCCATGATTGCATTGGATGAGTAAAAGTGTGAGTAGTTAGAAATATTGATACTTTGTTAGAGAAAAAGGTGTTTGTGCCAAGATAGTATCAATTTTCCTTTTGAATCGAGTTTTATTGCTTAAAAATGTTTAGAAAAGTTGCAATCACATTTCATAATGCTTTAGCAAGGTCGTAGAACATGTATTTGGTGTTATAAATCATAGAAGTCAAGATTGGTACAAACTCTATTGTAAAGTTTATATAAACTTGTTTAGTTTATTTTCTTCCATAAAAGTCCTAAATTCAAGTTTATGGATTCGTTTGATTGGCTAAATTGTTTAGGAAACTGATATAGAGTATAGAAATGATGTCGTAGTTTGATATGGCTCGAAATTGAAGGAATGGTGGACTTGGAAAGCAAGGGCCGAAACCTGTAAAACTGATTACAGGCGTACCAGTCGACTGCCACGTCACCAGTCGACTGGTACAGGCAGTTTAAGAAGGGTAAGGCTGTTTTCAACAGGTATTAGCTATGGGATTTGAGAAGAAAGTATGACATGGTATTATACATGATTGCTTAAGTTAGAATATAATTGTTAGAGAATTAAAAAAAAAAACAAGATTTCCGCAATTTTCTTTAGTCATGTATAAAAGTTGAGAAGTAGAGAAAAGTAACGATCCGTCTAAAGACAGTAAGAAGGCGGGTCGCTACAATACGTGCCTTCGGATCCGAGAACTCTCATCCGAAGCTCGGTCAAGGCTTATCCCTCCAGAATCGGGCTCGGAGCTGACGGGGGCGCCCGGGACACTGGGGGCGCCCCGGTTGACTTGGTCCGCTGGCTTCTCGACTGGATTAGCTTCCATCGCTTCATTGGCTTGGACCCAGGGCGCCTGAGGCATCCAGGGCGCCCGGGACACTCAGGGCGCCCGGGAGCTTGAGGGCGCCTGGCCCAGTGAGCTTCCAAAGCAATCTTTGCTCAAATTCTTGTTTGGCTTTGACCTTGGGCGCCCGGGACCTCCCGGGCGCCTAGCCCAGCTGCTGCCCCTCTCCTTTGGGGCATTCTGAGCTGCAGAAACACATTCCTTTTGTCACGCCCCGAGATCGGCGGAGTTGCTGATCCAATATAGAATCGGACAGCACCTCCCCTGTCCGACGGACAATTTACACAAACATACAAACACACGCAGATAATAACAGGCCTCAGGCCTCAATACAGATATATAAGAATACTAAAACGAAGTATAATGCAGCGGAAAACTATAAAACTCACCAGAGCTGCCCCTGGGGCAGACGCGCAGCAAAACAAAGACCCAAAGTCCAACAGAGGACTCAAAAATACAACGCCGAATGAATGAAACACGAATACAGATTCGTGACATAAAACAACTGACTACAATGCAACAACTGCTAGAGTAGAAAATAAAGAAACGCGGAAGCACCAGCTACGGAGTAGTAGGGACCCTGGGACTGGCAACTGGGCTCCTCCGACGGCTATCAACCTGAAAACAAAATATTACGACGGGTGGTGAGTCCAAGTGGACTCGCGGGTATATAGAAAGATATGCATGGCGGTAAAATAGCTGAATAAGCTATAAGGAAACAACATGGATACTGTCTCAATAGAAATATCAGAATATGCAAAACTGAACATACATACCAGTAAATCAGCCTATCCTGATCATATAAAGGACTCGTACCATGCGAGCTAGTGCAGGGTTAGTATACCACACATATACCATAAATCCTGTATGTGCATGTCAAACAAGTGCAGCAAATAAATGCAGCAAACACAATCAAGTGCACAATGCATCGTATGCATATGATGCAATGTCATGGTCACCCCCTAACACCAGTCAAGCCACCGAGACAGGCGATACTGTGTCGGCCGAGTGGGTAGAGCTGTGACACTGTACGCACCCTGCTATCACTGCTCCTGAGTGACCGAGTGGACAGGATGCTGGTGGAGTGAACACTCCGCCCCATGTATATATGGGGGAGATATCTCTCTCATCTTCTCTGGTCTATGGGAAGAGAAGGGATCCCTGCTTGCTACCACGCTCCAAAACCACTACCCATGAGCGGTTGAGCGGAGCAATACAGAGCAAATGCACACACACTACGGTATCCATTAACCCATGAGTGGCCGTGTGTGCAGAAACATGTGCCAGAGGACGTCAGGCTCAACCACAAGGGAGTCGCTGATCGCCGGCATGCAAACAGTACAAGTATGGTGCATGACTCCAATACATGCAAACCCTACCAGGTCATCGACACATGACTCAATCTAATATGCACAGGTCATAATCATGAATCATACCCAAACATCATGTCTAGATACACATGCAAGTATAACTAGAATCAACCCGTGCAATCATATCATGGCATGCTAATCAATATCTACAGACTTATGCTTTTACCAATACTATACAGATTCAGATAAACAAATGGTGAGACTGAATAGAAGTAAAATCAGATCACTCTAGGGTCAAGCATAAGTATCAAGCAGGATAACAAAACGGTAGCAGGTAAGGTAAACAAGGTCCTACTGCATAAATAAGTGCAAGCAATGCATAAAGATAAACTGGATCTAAGAAAACAAGCAGGAAGTACCCGCCTCCAATAGATGAAGTCCGTATCAACTGGATAAGAACCACCCGCCAATAATCAGCACAATAATCAAATCAAGTCCCTGTATAAAGGATACATTTATATTAGCTATTACAAAATTAGTAAATAGCTAAATAAATCCCTAATCCCTTCTAGGGTTAACTTAATCGTTCCTTTCCATTTTAATTTTCTCTAATTAAATGGAAGCTCTCTAGTTACTCATTGTGGTTAGAATTAGGTCCAAATCCAAGTTCAAATTCACCCCGCTTAATCATTAGGTTTAAGTTTCAAACTAAACCTAACCCCAACCTCAACTCCATGTATTCGGGTGACAACACCACCCAATTAAATTACAAGTTTATCTAAGTTGATACTAACAAATCAACAAGAACTACCTTCACCACAAAACCTTACGACATCACAGGACTTGCTAATTTCAACAAAATCACAAAACTTACCTCTTATCCACTGCTTCCACAGCTCGGTAAGCTGATTAGGATCAACGCTATAGCTGAATCCTACACAAAATTTAACCCTAACAATCATTCCACATCCACACAAGTTCCAAATCAATTGCAATACATTAATAGAGAGCTCACCATAGTTAGCTCACGGCAGGGATACAGAACGAGGTTACCTGAGCTCACGGGTGAGCTCCAAGCCGCCAACTCCGAGAGGGAATCACACACACACGCAAGGTCTAGCCAATCTAGCCGGAATCGCGTTGCCTAGTATCAGTGATGGTTATCCCGCTTCGTCCTCAACCGGAGCAGCCAAATCTGGGCTCAGGGAAGAAGGATGAGTCCAACTACCGCAGCTCAAAGGATTTAGACGGATTAACCTTAACTTACCTCCGGTGGTGCTCCGACAGTGCGAAGGAGTCGCTGGCCGATTGGCCTCGAGCTCTCGACGATGACTTGGCTCCAATTAGGGTAGACGAGAGAAGAGGAGCCGACGTCGCTTCCGTTGGGTCAGATGAGAAAGGAGCCGAGGCTCGCCGGCGCCGGTTGTTGCTGGGCTGCAGCTAGGGTTCGCGAGATGAGAAGGGACGCGGCTTCGTCGGCTGCGGCGAGTGAGGCGGCTTGGGATCGGTTAGGGAAGGAGACGCAAGTGATGAACCCGAGCCCTAAACATCCCCTTTTATACTTGCCTTTTTGCATTTTAGTCCACCCATTTCCAGTCTAATCGCAAGGATGCCCCTAGTTTTAAACCTAATTACTTTTTAGTCCTCGTAATTGTTTGTCCTATTAAATTTTGGTCCTTAATTTATGTCCAAGGCTTCAGAAGCCCCGGAACCTAGCTGGTAATCCTCCGAAAATTATCGGGACCTAGTCAAAAGTGTCGGATTTAACACCTTTGGTCCCTGCATCCAATGTTAGTTCCACAACAAACAAGGCAATAAAATATTAGGTTTATACAGCCTTAGCTGTCTTGGTTCTGACTTTGGGTCTCCCAAATGGAGCCCGAGGTCGAACCGCCGCCTACTGTTCCCTCGACGAGGAACGCGTCCTCACCTACTCCTCTCAGGAGAATTTACCTTTTTGTCAACCAGCTCCTCCGGTTGGACTTTTGCCCGATCCACCTGACCAGGTCTTCGTGCCCACCTTCCGAGCAGGTCTTCAGTGCCCAGCTCCTTGCCAGGGCTTCGTGCCCAATCCTCGACCAGAACTTCTTGCCCACCTTCTGAGTAGGTCTTCGGTGCCCAGCTCCTTGCCAGGGCTTCGTGCCCAATCCTCGACTAGGACTTCTTGCCCACCTTCCGAGCAGGTCTTCTTTGCCTAGTGTGCCTAGGGCTTCTTTCCTGCACACTTAGTGAATACATTAGATAACAATAACCTCTTAACTCTTGAACCCTTTGCCATTATCAAAACCCAGGTTTGACTTAGGTGCTACCTGCACCAACAACAAGGTCGCGGTTCTCGACCTTTTCGTCAATGGAGTGGAGACCATTCAATACCTCTTTGAATCTACTATGAAGTTCGCTTACCGTTTCACTCTCCTTCATGGAGAGATTTTGTAGTTGGTTAAGGAACAAGTCCCTCTTGGCTATTCTTGAATCTCGGGTACCCTCATGGAGTTCGATGAGCTTATTCCACAAATCTTTTACGCTTGTAAAGGGACCAACCTTGATTAGTTGATCTTTGTTCATACCACATTGCAAAGTTACCACCGCCTTCGCATCGGCTTCTCCTTTTCGTGTTTGCTCAGCCGACCACCGTGAAGACTCCAACTCTTTTCCCTCCGCGTCTTCAGAGGGGTGAAGCCTTCTTTCACGTAGAATCACATTCCGATGTCGGTCTTGAGGTAGTACTCCATGCGAGACCTCCAATACTGAAAATCTGATCCATCGAAGAAGGGAGGTCGAGTGGTGCTAAAACCTTCTCTCAAAGCCATTGTTGACAGCTCTCGGATGTTAAGCCGCTTGTACAGAGCCCCAGGCTCTGATACCACTTGTTAGAACTTGGATGGCTAGAGGGGGGGGTGAATATAGCCATACACAAAAATCGCTTTCACTTAACAGATTTCTACACTTCAAGGGTTAGTAGCACAGTGGAAGAAATGCAAAACAGAGTAGAACTGCAGAAATGAAAAGCAACCCAAAAAAGCTAACATGAAGGGTTTATAAGGTTCGGGGATAACTTGCCCCTACTCCTTGGCGTGCCCATGAGATGGGCGATCCCTTGATCGTTGGCAGATCAAGCCCCAGAAATCCGGATATCAAATGTAACCTCCTTCTCGGTGGAGTAACCTCTCCACAGCGGGTTCAACAGAATAATGGAAATAAGCACAAGAACCACAAAGGAAGCTTACAGAGCACTTAGGATAGAAAGAACACAAGTGAACTCCTCACTGAGCCCCACTCAGCACAGATCTCACGCAAGAACTCCCTCTTCGTGTCTTCTTGCTGATGGACTCGCCAAGCTCCTTGTTTCTTCTTCCAGGCTCAAGTATGCAATGTCGCTCAAAGATTCAGCTGCTTCAGAGTGATACACAACAGATGGAGAAGCATCTTGTCGCAAGAACCAGAGAAGTGATCAAGTGTTCTACAGAGGCTTCATCGCTACCAAGCCCTTAAGCCTCTCCCATTGATCGCCAGGTCACAGCCATCTCTCTGCAGCTCCGAGCTGCTCAACTGCAACTGCCCACCTACCACTGAGCTCTCCTGGACTCCCTGATCTTCCCTCAGACGAGCCCCAGTCAGCAGCTCCAGCAGCGCCAACATCCGTTGCAACCTGAGATGGATCCCTACCAAACCTGATGTAGCAAAAGCCTCTGTTTGACTCTCCTTGTGTAAACCTGATTCATCTGCACACTTAGCAGCTCATTAGAACAGCAAATCAACATAAGATCAAAACATCAGAACATATCAGTGGTGATCAGAAGAGAAACAGAACGTAATCAGAACTCTGACAGCATTTTTGAATTAAAGCTGCCAGCTACTGATCGGTCTCCGGACCGATTAGAGTGGCTCCTGATCGGTCACCAGACTGATCAGGATGGGCTCAGTCCGATCAGGCTCCAGCCTGATCGGTCCCCAGTGAGAAATCCGAAATCGTGACTTCTCCGGGACCGATCACTAGACCGATCCAAGTCTTTCCAGGTTCGCAGCCCAACCCTCCTGATCGGTCCCCAGACCGATCAGGGTGTTGCTTGATCGGTCTGCAGACCGATCAGGGCACCTCCTGACCGATCAGGCTCCAGCCTGATCGGTTATAGTGAGAACCTTGCGACAATTGATCGTTCACCAGAACGATCCGAATAGTATTCCTGATCGGTCACCTGACCGATCAGGAGTCGATCAGTAACGTTCCCAAACTCACTGTATGCTCCCTGATCGGTCACCAAACCGATCAGGAGCCGATCAGTAGGGTTCCCACACTCACTGTATGCTCCCTGATCGGTCACCAGACCGATCAGTCATAGCTGGATCGGTCACCAGACCGATCCACGAGGGAACTCCATGCCAACTTCCCTGATCGGTCACCAGACCGATCTAGGCAAGGTCAAATCTCCACTAAGTCACGAGAACAAGCTTCCAGCCCTTCTCTGACTCGTTCTTAGTCCCCTGGACCAAGACACCGTGCCCAGTTTCACTCACCGGGGCTTCAACCTAGCCCTCCAAGCTAGGACCTGGCCCTCCAAGCTAGGGTTTCATCCAACCTAGCCCTCCAGGCTAGGACCTGACCCTCCAAGCCAGGATTTCATCCAACCTAGCCCTCGAGGCTAGGACCTGTGCCAGGATTTCATCCCACCTAGCCCTCCAGGCTAGGACCTAACCCTCCAAGCCAGGATTTCATCCAACCTAGCCCTCCAGGCTAGGACCTGACCCTCCAAGTCAGGATTTCATCCAACCTAGCCCTCCAGGCTAGGACCTGGCCCTCCAAGCCAGGATTTCATCCACCTAGCCCTCTAAGTCAGGATTTCAATCACCTAGCTTCCCAAGCTAGGATTTCATCCAACTCCGTGCCCAGTCCCTGACCAGGACTTAATCTCAATCATCTCATTAACCTAAACTAAAATCAGTGTCAACACCAAAACAACAATCAGTGTCAGACTGCATCAACAATCTCCCCCTTTTTGTTGTTTGACAACCCAATTTTAAGTTTAGGAATTTGAATCCAATTGTCTAAAATTTCAGAATTGTAGGAGAATCAGGATCCTCCCCCTACAACAGTCAAACTCATAGTATTCTAAACTTAACCAAACCACACTCTCCCCCTTTGTCAAACACCGAAAAGGGTGTAGACTGGTTGTTAAGTTTAAACATACTCCCCCTAAACCCTAGGGGTTCTCCCAGAACGACAAAGATATGATTTAATTTTGAGGGTATATGAACACATATGATAAATATAGAGCATAATAAACCAATCATATGCATCATATGAAATCAAGGAATAGAGTAAAACATGAACTAGGAATAAACATGGAGTAGCATGATATACATGGAATCAGTCATAAAATTAGATGCATAACACAGCATCAAGGCATAGTCAAGACATCACCAAGTCATCACAGGCAACATAGTCAGATGCAATATCAATCATGGAAGTAGAAGCAGAGTACAACCAAATCAGTCCTCAGCAGCGTCGTCGTCAGATGTATCATCAATAGATATGTAGCTCCCTGGTGCAGTGCTGCTGGATCGCCCAACTCCAGGAAACGTATGCTGGTGCCACTCGTCGTACCATGTCTGCTGCTGAGAGCGGATCCCCGAGATGTCGGACTCTAGCGCATGTAGTCTGCAATCGAAGGACCGAAACGTAGAGCGGACCTCCTGTCGCCAGAGCTCTGAGATATGAAACTCGCGCTGCATGGTCTGCTCTAGCTTCGCAACCTGCCAGCGGAGATCGGGATTTGGCTCGTACTCATAGTGGTCCTCTACAGCAGCAGGCGGCTCCTGAAGAAAGGCCGGAGCAGCGGGTATCTGAAAATGGGCGGCCCTAGGTAACTCCCCCACACCACTCCTATCCTTCCACTTCAGCCCCTGCGGTCCGACAATAATGCCAGACTGGGCCAATGTGCGTCGGTCAAGTCGGCAGTCCTGCCGAACTATCGGCACGATCCTGCCCTGTGATACATCGATGCCGACCGAATGAAGCCAGGCAGTAATGATATGTTCAGAAGGCATATAAACGGTCTGACAGTCGATCTGGCTGTAGGTGATGATGGAGAAATAGATGGTAGTCACTATGTCAAAGTCTAACTGCTGATGCATCCCGTAGAGCATCAAGTAGTGGAATGAGCGAATTTCGGCTAAGGGCTTCGAGGTAATAGGTATCAGACAGTTAGTGATAATTTTAAACAAGACATAATCAACGGGGGAAAGGCGGAGAGCAGCAAATGTGGGGAAATCACCGGCGGGCTCACCGGGACCCCCTGGCCTGGGATGGCTGAAAAAGTACTCGTAGATAGAGTCAAGAGTGACTCCATCGAAGGGAACCGGTAGAGGATCCGGAAGATAAGGCTAGAGTGGAAAATCATTATCCGAACGTCGACAATCAAGGAAGGCAGTGAAAGATGATAAATCAAAATTGAGGTTGATACCGGCAACTCGGGTCCTATACCCCGAACCCGCTCCACTGACCATGTTGTTATAAAATTCGGAGACTAAATCAAAATTGATCGACCGCTCGAGGAAGAGAATGGATTGAAGCTCGTAATGCTCAATGATATGTCATACCGACGGACAATGTTCATAAATGAATGCTCTGTCCACAGTTTGACAGGGCATGAGTTTGAAAGTGTGATTGTGAAAGAACAATTCGAAGTGACCATTGGGAAACTGTGGATCACATGGAGGTGGAGGCCTATGGGAGGATGCGGATGATGAAGGGCCTTTGCCCTTCGAGCTTCCCTCAACTGGTTCTTTACCTTTGGAGGATTTTCTAATGTCGGATAGAGATCATGGCAACAGATTGGATCAATATAAGTAAATCGAACATTGATAAGATCATGACACAAGTTGATAATCATGGCACAAATTAAAGGATCACAAGGTTAAGGTTTGATCAATAAAAAGATTGGTCACGGCATAGAAGAATCAAGTGAACATAAGGGTAAGACATTGATCAAATTAATCATACCAGAAAATGATCAAATGAACATAGGTTTAATCAATCGGATAGGGTTTGATCAATAGCCAGTGAGGTTTTAGGGTCAAGACAAGGGAGGTCACGGTAATGGCACACACATCACAAGAGAAAAATTATGATTAGCACAAGCTCATAATTTATGAATTAATCTGTAAGGTAAACCAACAAAAACACTTACTTAGGTATCATATCGATGAACGAAGAGGGTTTTATCAGTCTTGACGAAGGAAAGAACTTGCAAGATACCAGAACTCTCCTAGAAGTTGCGTAGAGAAAACCAGATCACGGCGCAAGGAGTCGCAGAGAAAACCAGATCACAAGCTCGCAGCTAGGTGTTGCTGAACACACCAACAGCAGGAAGAAGAAATCACACGCACAGGGAGAAGAGGAACTCACGCGCAGGAAGGGATTGAGGGGTTTCGGCGCTAGGGCTTGGGAAGTAAGGGAAAGAGGGAGTTAATAGGTTGGTGGACCGATCCACCAACCAAAAGTTAATGCGATCGAACGGATCACCGTTCGATCTGGGAGCGCCCAGACCGATCAGGCTCCAGCTTGATCGGTCTGGCTTGGTCCTGATCGGTCGGGTGACCGATCAGGCAAGCCCCTGATTGGTCTGCCGATCGATCAGGGAGTGAACAGAGAGTTTGGGAGGTATTCTGTGAGCCTCCTGATCGGTCCATGGACCGATCACCATAGGTTGCCAGATCGGTTAGTGGACCGATCCAGGCCAACACAGAGAGATTGCAGTGGGTTATCACAATTCAGCTTGATCGGTCCGTTGGTCCGATCAGTCCTACTCTTGATGGTCCGGTGACCGATCAGGCTACCTCCTGATCGGTCCAGTGACCGATTAGGTATCAAGAATTTTTTGATACGATTCTGAAACTTCAGTTTCAGACTTCCAAATGAATTTCGATACGATTTGATGGAAGATTATCGACCTTAGAGGTGTTCCCTTGACTACACTTGATCCCTGAACAAGGATCAAAGATCCTTATGGGTTTAGCAAATCAATTTGCTCCAACCAAGTGGAGTCAAATACAATCACAAACATCCATTCAATTTCAAACAAGTTTGTATCAATATAAAGTCTCCAATCAAGTTTCCTTGATTGGAATGTCCAAGTATGATCATGGAGCCAAGTACACATATGTTATGCATTGGTTTTCCCCATACTTAGTCAACTTAGTGATTATTATCTCTTCAACCTAATTTCTCAAGGGATGCATTGACATTTTGAGTAATTAGGTTGATCCTAGCATCTCACCCCATTTCTAGCAAACAAAAACGTTTTGTTAAACCTTATAGTTTGTGTGAGATGTCCCCAAGTTACCCAATAATTGTTCCCAACAATTTGAAATAATCATGAAGGGTTTTGAATGCTTTTTAGTCCTATGAAGCACGACACATTCCCAATTCCCTTCGTAAGAAACTAAATTCATTCTCGGGGAGTGGTTTAGTGAAAATGCCCGCTAGGTTTGATTTGGACTCTACATGTGAGAGTACAATATCTCCTCTAGCAACATGATCTCTAATGAAGTGGTGACGCAGTTCAATATGCTTGGTTCTAGAATGATGGACTGGATTCTTTGTTAGGTTTATTGTGCTTATGTTATCACATAACACTTGCACACCCTTATAGGTCAATCCATAGTCCTCTAGAGTATGAATCATCCACACAATTGTGATACACTTTCTCCCATGGAGATATATTCTGCCTCGGTCGTGGAGAGAGCCACACAATGTTACTTCCGACTTGACCAACTAACTAACGATGATCCTAAGAATTGGCAACCCCCACTCGTGCTCTTCTGATCCAACTTGCACCCAGCAAAGTCGAAATCGGTGTAGCCAATTAGGTCAAATGATTCGGTACGAGGGTACCAAAGACCAACTCCAATTGTGCCCTTAAGGTATCTTAAAATTCTTTTAACAACAATTAGATGAGATTCTTGGCACAGACTTGATACCTAGCGCATATACCCACAGCAAAAAGAATATCAGGTCGACTAGCTGTGAGGTATAGCAGACTACCTATCATGCTCTAATATTGAGTTAAGTCAACAGGGTTACCACTCTCGTCATTGTCTAAACGTGTGTTTGTAGCCATGGGTGTGGTTACCTCTTTCGAATCACTCATGTTAAATTTTCGGAGCATCTCCTGAGTGTATTTTGATTGGTGCACATGGATTCCGTCACGAGTTTGCTTGATTTCAAGTCCAAGGAAGAAAGTCAACTCTCCCACTAGACTCATTTCAAATTCACTCTCCATGTGTCCAATAAATTCATTTAAATAGCCCTTATTGTTTGAGCCACAAATTATGTCATCGACATACACTTGGGCTACAAATATATTGTCACAATCTCTCCGTAGAAATAGTGTAGGGTCTATTTGTCCTCTCACAAAACCTTTTTCAATTAGAAATGTCGACAATCGCTCATACCAAGCTTGGGGTGCTTATTTAAGGCCGTAGACCGCCTTCTTGAGCTTGAACACGTGGTTTGGAAATTTGAAACTCTCAAACCCCGGAGGTTGTTCGACATAGACCTCTTCTCTTATTAAACCATTTAGGAAGGCCGATTTGACATCCATTTGATAAAGCTTGAAACCTCGATGTGCTGCAAATGTAAGCATCAATCGGATGGACTCTAATCGTGCCACGGGAGCATAGGTCTCATCGTAATCAAGGCCTTCAACTTAACTGTAGCCCTTGGCTACTAAGCGTGTCTTGTTTCTTACGATTTCTCCCTTATGGTTCAACTTATTTTTGAAGACCCATTTGGTTCCAATAATGGTGGTCTTCTTAGGTCTAGGGACTAAGTCCCAAACTTGACTTCTTTCGAATTTACCTAGTTCATCTTGCATGGCAATAATCCAATCAGGATCATTTAATGCTTCGTCAATTTTTCTAGGTTCAATTTTGGAAATTAGGGCAACTTCATTAGCCTCATTCCTGAAGAATGATCTAGTCCTAACCCCGTGGTGGATGTCTCCAACAATTTGGTCTTGGGGATGACTAGAGGCTAACCTAGTTTGCCTTGGAGTTGGTGGTGCTTCTTGGATGATTTCACTAGACACAAGCTCAGCCTCAGGATCCGGCTGATCTATGGGTTGTCTAGGCTCACCGTCATCAGACTCATCACCACCATCTACAACACTTGGACTTCCATCCAAACTTAGTTTCCTAAGTTTGAATTAAACTCCTTCGACATCTTCTAGTTGATCATTTGCTTTTGGAATTTTCTCAAAAACAACATCAGAAGACTCTTCAACTATTCTAGACTTCTTGTTATAGACTCGGTAAGCTTTGCTAACGAGGGAATACCCGACCAGTATCCCTTCATCAGCTTTTGCTGTGAACTTTCCAAAGTAGTCCTTGGTGTTTAGAATAAACACCTTACAACCAAAGACCCTAAGGTGTTTAACTGTAGGTGGTTTCCCAAACCATAGTTCATGAGGAGTCTTTCCTAGAAATCTATGTATGAGGACTCGGTTTTGCATGTAGCAAGCTGTGTTCATAGCTTCAGCCCATAAGTAGCTCGGTAAAGAGTACTCATTGAGCATGCTTCATGCGGCCTCTTGTAAGACCCGGTTCTTCCTCTCCACAACACCATTTTGTTGTGGTGTTCTAGGAGTAGAGAACTCGTGTCTATATCCTCTCTCTTGACAAAACTCTAAAAATCTTTAATTTTGGAATTCGCCTCCATGATCACTCCTAATTGTTTTAATTGTTGATAATTTTTCATTTTCAATTCTTCTACAAAATGAAATAAAAACATCTAAGGTTTGGTCCTTATATTTTAGAAAATAGGTCCATGTATATCTAGTAAAATCATCAATGATAACAAAACAATATCTACTACCATTCAAGGATATAATAGTGCTACAATCAAACAAGTCCATGTGAAGTAAATCCAACGCGGTAGAAGTACTTACAGTGCTTTTACCTTTATGTGCAGATTTTGTTTGCTTACCCATTTGACATGCATCACAAAGTTTGTCCTTTTCATACTTGATGCTTGGTAAGCCACGAACTAATCCCTTGTTGGCCAACTTCCGGATATTCTTCATGTTCACGTGTGCTAGTCTCCGGTGCCAAAGGGTGGACTCATCTTCTCTTGACATGAAACACTTAACAAAAGCAATAGTAGCACTTTTAAAGGAAACTTGATAAATGTTATATACTATTGTGCCTACTAGTAGCGTGTCAAAGGTGTCATGTTGTCTAACTAGACATTGACTTGATTGAAAATCAATTGTGTAACCCGTATCATACAATTGACTGACACTTAGGAGTTTAAATGTCATCCCCTTGACTAGAAGGATATTCTTAATCCTAAGAGATTCGGATATTTGAATGTCTCCTATTCCTACAACCTTAAGACTACCATTGTTACCAAAGGAAACATTATCTCTACTTTTTCTTTGAAAGGTAGTGAATAAGGATCTATTACCGGTCATATGTTTGGAGCACCCACTATCAACGAACCAAGTTGATAGATGCTCCCCCTCAATCATGACCTACACAATTCGAAAAATAGAAGATTTAGGTACCCAAATCTTGGGACATAAAGCACCAACTATGCAAGACTTAGGCACCCAAGCCTTGACTACTTTCCTTTGAACCCTAGGAGTCTTAAATTGTCTAACATCAGTCCTAGACATTAAGAAAACAAATGATGGTTCTTTGGGTCGACCGGTCTTATTGTAGACAACACTTTGTGCATTTAGAATCATTTCTAAAGTTTTTGAGCTTGTTGAGAATTTCTCAAGAACACTCTTCAGTCTCTCAACCTCACTCTTCAATGATTTGTTTTCATCTTCTAACATCTCAACATGCAAATCATCAATATCCTCATCCTTTGAGGATTTCAATTGTTCAACCTCTACTTTCAATGATTTAACCTTATTTTTTGACATTTTCAACAAATTGGTTAAACATGCAATAGTTCTATAACATTTATCCAATTCGGGAGAGATTACCTCTTCATCATCCGAAGATGATGAAGCCGCGTTTGAGGAGTCCGTGGATTCATCACTGCTCTCTTCTCCTTCGAGAGCCATGAGTGCTACATGGCGTGTACTCTTTTCATCCTTCTCCTCTTCGGATGAACTAGAGGAGGATTCATCCCATGTGGCCTTCAAGGCCTTCTTCTTCTTCTTTGATTTATCCTCCTTCTTCTTGAGCTTTGGGCAGTCCTTCTTGAAGTGCCCTTTCTTACTACACTCATAGCAAGTAATGTTAGACTTATCAACCTTAACTTCACTAGGGTTACCTTTACCCTTGAAGCGCTAACTCTTTCTCATCATCCTTCTAACAAAGTTGCCCATCTCGGAGGAAGAAGATCCGCTGCCATCCTCCTCGGAATCGGACTCGGACTCGGACTCGGATGAGGATGAAGATGAAGAGACTTCCTTCTTCTTCTCCTTCTTCTTCTTGTTGGTCTTTTCCCCTGCAACTAAGGCAATCCCCTTCTCCTTGGGGCCTTTGTTAGCCATTTCATGTAACTTCATTTCACAAAATAAATCATTAAATTTTATAATTGATAAGTCCATGGAAACCTTGTAGGCATCCACCATGGATGACCACAAGGCATTCCTTGGAAAAGATTTTAACACATACCTCACAAGGTCGCGGTTCTCAACCTTTTCGTCAATGGAGTGGAGACCATTCAATACCTCTTTGAATCTACTATGAAGTTCACTTACCATTTCACTCTCCTTCATAGAGAGATTTTGTAGTTGGTTGAGGAACAAGTCCCTCTTGGCTATTCTTGAATATCGGGTACCCTCATGGAGTTCGATGAGCTTATTCCACAAATCTTTTGCACTTGTAAAGGGACCAACCTTGATTAGTTGATCTTTGTTCATACCACATTGCAAAGTTACCACCGCCTTCGCATCGGCTTCTCCTTTTCGTGTTTGCTCAGCCGACCACCGTGAAGACTCCAACTCTTTTCCCTTCGCGTCTCTCAGAGGGGTGAAGCCTTCTTTCACGGAGAACCACATTTCGATGTCGGTCTTGAGGTAGTACTCCATGCGAGACCTCCAATACTGAAAATCTGATCCATCGAAGAAGGGAGGTCGAGTGGTGCTAAAACCTTCTATCAAATCCATTGTTAACAGCTCTCGAATGTTAAGCAGCTTGTACAGAGCCCCAGGCTCTGATACCACTTGTTAGAACTTGGATGGCTAGAGAGGGGGGGTGAATATAGCCAGACACAAAAATCGCTTTCACTTAACAGATTTCTGCACTTCAAGGGTTAGTAGCACAGCGGAAGAAATGCAAAACAGAGTAGAACTGCAGAAATGAAAAGCAACCCAAAAAAGCTAACACGGAGGGTTTACAAGGTTCGGGGATAACTTGCCCCAACTGTTGGATCGATAGAATACGATAGAGGGGGGGGGTGAATATCGTAAAACCGTTACGGATTAGATTGAGAGGAATTACGCAGCGGAAATAAAGATAAACAAACGCGAACACAAGGTTTTTTACTTGGTTCGGAGTCGCGGTCGGCTCCTACTCCAAGGCCCACGGTCCTTGACCGTTTACTGCGGGCAATACTATAATCGCGAAAGTAATTACAGGAAGTTGTACAGTATTAGTGCAGTGAAAATACAATTAAAATCTAACTCTTCGTTACCGACACCCGGTGTGGATCGTTCTTCGGTGTGTAGGGTCGTCGTCGGCACTAGAACCTCGAGATCAGAAGTTTCCGGAGCAGAGCGCTTGAGCGAAGAGTATTGAGGCGTTGGAAAACTGTGTACTGAAGCCTTGGGGGTCGAGCCCCTTATATAGTGCACCTGGGGGCACCCGGGACGTTGGGGGCGCCCTCCACGTGTCTCCCGATCCGCAAACCCTCATCCGCAACTCGGTCAACCCTTATCCCTCCAGGATCGGGCTCGGGGTTTGACGGGGGCGCCCGGGTTGACTCAGTCTGCTGACTTCTCGGCTTCAATCGCTTCGTTAGCTTGGACCTAGGGCGCCCGAGGCATCCGGGGCGCCCAGGAGCTTGGGGGCGCCTGGCCCAGTGAGCTTCCGAAGCGTTTTCTTGCTCAACTCTTGTTTGGCTTTAACCTTGGGCGCCCGGGACCTCCCGGGCGCCCAACCCAGCTGCTGCCCCACTCCTTTGGAGCGTTCTGAGCTGCAGAGACTCGTTCCTTTGGTCCTGCATCCAGGGTTAGTACCAAGCAAAACAAAGCAAGAATGTTAGTGAATTGTACAGCCGTAGCTATCTTGGTTCTGACTTTGGGTCTCCCAAATGGAACCCTAGGTCGAACCGACACCTACTGTTCTGTCGACGGGGAACGCGTCCTTACCTACTCCTCTCAGGAGAATTTACTCGTTGCCAACCCGCTCCTCCGGTTGGACTTTCGCCCAGCAGTCCTTCGCCAGGTGCCTAGCAGTCCTTCGCCAGGTCTTCAGTACCAAGCAGTCCTTCGCCTGGTGCCTAGTAGTCCTTCGCCAGACTTCGACTCCTAGCAGTCCTTCGCTAGGTGCCTAGAAGTCCTTCGCCAGTTCTTCAGTACCAAGCAGTCCTTCGCCTGATGCCTAGCAGTCCTTCGCTAGGTCTTCGACTCCTAGCAGCCCTTCGCTAGGTGCCCAGCAGTCCTTTGCCAGGTCTTAGGGTTTCGCTGCCTAGCAGTCCTTCGCTAGGACTTCAATCTGCACACTTAAGTAACATGTAAGATAAACATAACATCTTAACTTTTGAACCCTTTGCCATTATTAAAACCCAAGTTTGACTTGGGTGCTGTCTGCACCAACAATCTCCCCCTTTTTGATTTATGGCAACCCAATTCAAAAAGTTAAGTTAATTAACACAGGTAAAATACCAGTTTAGTTTCCTCCCCCTGGAAGGAATCTCCCCCTAGGTTTTTCAAAGGTTCGTGGGGTTTTAAAAAAATTTTAAGTCTAAAAATGGAATTGATTTTTCAACACTTAGAACATTTTTCAAACGAAGTTTTAGAAAACTTTTTCCAAAGAAAATTTTAGTTGGGCACTTGGAAAATTTTATACTTAGAAATATTTTCAAGTCAATAACTTAGTAGAAAATTTTCTAAACATCTTCTGAAGTTTTTATTACTAAAGGAATTTGATTTTAAAAAAATTTCAATCTCTTTAGTACTTTAGAAAGTTTATACTTAGAAACTTTTCTATTAGAGAAGTTTGAAAATAAGTACTTAGAGATAACAAACATCTTAGGTCAAGTACTTAGACATAATTTTGAAAATGGTTTAAGTCAAGTACTTGGAAGTTTTTGAAATCAATTTAAGTCAAGTACTTGGAAATTTTTGAAATCAATTTAAGTCAAGTACTTAGAAATTTTTGAAATCAATTTAAGTCAAGTACTTAGAAACAGTTTTGAAAAAGATAGTTTTGAAGGCAACTTAGATTAAGTACTTTTTGAAGAAAGGATAAAGAATTTATTTTGAATTTTAAAAAATTTTTAAACCTTAAAAAAAATTTTAAACCTTGAAAAAATTTTAAACCTTCTCTCCTTTCTAATCTCTGCCCCTTTGTCATATATCAAAAAACAAAGCAATATAGCAAAAAAAATTAATTGCATAAGGATATAGCAAAAGAATAATGTGTTGTACTGAACCAATTCAAGATATAAACTTGGACCAAATCAATTTGAATTATCTTGCTCGGGTCCTGTCTAACCCAATTAGCTACTTACTAACTGTTATAGACAGTAGTTTTTGCTGGGGTTAGTCAAGTTAAGTATTTTGTTCAAGTTAGATTTTCTAAGCTTGATACTTAACCTAATTACTATTGATTGGTATTTAGTGCTCCAATTACTGCAGATGCACAGACTTAAGCATCTTGAATCAAGGCAAAGACCTAAGCATCTAAGCCCATTCTAGGTTATCAGTCAAAAGTACCCTAAGGTGCATGTGAGATGCTGGCTTCTAGATCTATAGGTGCATGCATTTCTAGGGTTAGGGCCTAGGCTAAGTACATTTTCGAAAAAAACCTAGTTTTGAAGGGGGTAGTTTTTGATAAAAACTAAGTCGAAAACCGATTTTAAAATTGCTAAAAGATTTTGAAAATCAAGTAAAAGCTGATTTTAAAATCAAGTAAAGCAATTAAAAATTAACAGAAGTAGAGTAAACCTATTCTACCAAGCATAATGATCAGCAAATAGTCAACTCCATAAGTCAGCTAGTTAAAAGAGAGAACCAGCACAGTCATACCACAGTCAAATACAACTCAACCCTACTGAGTAGGGGCAGTCAAACAGTTACTAGTACAATGCCAATCTAATCTAGGAGGAGGGACCGGGATGATCGGATGAGTCTGGCTGCCAGGATCGAAATAGCGACATCATCTCGTGATACCGTGCGTCGCTGGTCTCTCGATCGGCTCGGCGAGCATCCATATAGTCCGCGTGATTAGCTTCTACTTCCTCCCTCAGACTGTGTACCTCGGTCCGAAGTAGAGCTAGCGTCTCGGCAGTCGTCGGAGGTGGGGGCTCGTCCATCTGCTGTAGAATCTCGGCCGCCAGATCTGCGACATCAACCTCAATCTCCTCATCTGAGTCGATCTGCGGTCCGGCTTGCTGACGTCTCCACGATAAAACTCCGGTGCCCGAAACCTCTATACCAGCTAGGGAAAAATTCCTAAAACCTATCTCATCAAATTCAGTCAATTCAGTCATCACAGTCATCTCTCCATCGATAATGTTACAACCGTGATGATGAAGAATGGAGGTGATGATGTGGCAGTAAGGGGTGTGTACCCGCCCCTGAGTGGTAACACTGGACGCATATAGAATCGTATGGAACATGTGGAGTCCAATGTCGATATCAAGGTGATGGATCAATGCGTATAAGAGGAAGGTATGAAACGGTCGCATGGTCGCGATGTCCCTAGTGGATAACGGTAGAATGCAGCGGACTAAAACTCTATATAGAGCGTAGTCCTGTACCTGAAGGTCAACAGACTGAAATCGTCTGGCCAAAGGGTTTCTAGCGTCCCTATAGAAGTAGGAGTGTAGAGTGTCTAGGTCGATGTGAGAGTAAGGAGCATCAAACAGAGGATCTCGAGGAGGATAGCAGCAAAAGGTGGACTGAGAGAGTCGTAGTCCAAGAAATCGGTTGAGCAACGAAGGTGTGATTGTCAAGGGCATCCCTTGAACGGTGGTGACAAACATAAGATCATTCTGTCTAACTATATTGTTATAGAATTTTGCACATAGGGTTGTGTTGATTGGATGAGTGCAGAATACAAGGTTGTCTAGTTGGTAAAAGTTGATGACATTCATGGCCAATGGACAAGATTGAGTGAAGAATTATCTATTTAGGTAACTCATTTTTATAGGTTTGTATGTTGTTCGAGCAAATTTATTGTAAAGTTCTAAGGTTGGGAACCTAGGGTCGGGGCTAGGTTCAGTATCGGGGTTTGATTGGTTTTCTCGGCATTTTCTAAGATAAGAAGCATGCGTTTAAAGGAAAGGAATTAAGAAAAATAATTTTAAATGTGTAAGAAAAATCATACCGAGTAGCCGTTCGAGGAGGCATGGTTGAGGGAGCAAGAGAGTCACTCGGGGAGTGTTAGGTCGCCTTGGAAGGAGAAGAGTTGGAGAAGAGAGGTGTTTTGGTTGTGGCAAAATGAGGAGGTTCGGGTGGCTTATATAGGCATTTTAGCTCGGGTGCCCGGGATAGGTGTCTACTGAGTTTGGCAGTGACCTCCTGCTGGACGGGGGCGCCCGTGATGGCCTGGGCGCCCTGGTCAGAAAGGGTTAGCAGCTTTGCTGCCTTTGACTGGGCCTGGGGGTGCCCGCAAGGGTCGGGGCGCCCTAGTTAAGGAGACATGGCAGTTTTTCTGCCTTGAACGAAGTGAAAGAGATGTGGGGGTGCCCGAGGAGTCACGGGCAGCCCGAGTTAGGTGGGAATTGACAACTTTGATGTTTTGTTGACCAGTTTGACCATTTGACCATGGTTTAATTATTTTGACCATGGTATGACTACTTTGACCATGATTTGACTGATTTGACTATGGTTTGACTGCTTTGACCATGGTTTGACTACTTTAACTATGGTTTGACTGCTTTGACCATGGTTTAACTAGTATTAGGTCAACAGGATTTAATGTTTGTATTTAAACAACAATACATGTATTAAATGAATTTCAATTAAGTTAAATTTTACCATCTCACCCATTCTAGAGTTGTCAAACACGTTTGCCTTATGGGTTTTTGTGAGACAGGTTTTGAATAGATAGAATTATTTTGAAAAATCATGATTTATTTAGAAAAAGTTGAATTAATTTTGAAAACATTGGTTTGAATTTATTTGAAAAAGATGTTTGAATCTACAATTAACTGAAAATTTATGTTAGATTCGAATTTGACAAAGAATAATTTGAATTTGAATTTCAAAAATTGGCTTCCAGGTCTTGGCGAGGCACTTGGCCTTCTTTGGCCGTAGCCTTATTGGATCATCAACCCCTTTCCTTGACAAAGCCTTTTAATGAAATTTCATTTTCAAAATTATTTTTTGAAAAATTCTGGTCTAACTAGTTTGGGTCTTGGATCGGTAGCTTCGGCTAGTTTCACCAATCTAAAGAGACCAAGTAGAATACACTTGACCTAATTANCATGCCTGAATTTTAGGTCTGGACTGATTCAGTACAGCATAGTATGATCTTTGTCTAGACTTGGTTCGATAGCCTAATCCGGATCGATTTAGAACCAACTAGTGTTTTCCAAGGATCATGTCAAGACCCTTGGAACCAGAAGTGAACCGTTCTAAGGTTGCTCTAAGGTCCTTGACTTGAGTTTTCAAAGAGGAGTTCTCTTTCTCAAGTTTTTCAACTTGAGTAGAGGTTCCTTCTTGAACCTTCTCAGTTAAGGATCTAGAGTCAGCTCTCTCTTTTAGGAGTTTTACTTCCTGTCGGAGAGATTCGACTGGGATTTTGGCTTTCGCCAAGTCTCGAGAAAGATAGGCAATTAATTCAGTTAATTGATTTCTAGAAAACCCACTTACAGTGATTTCGCCATCCTATGAAAATGTAAGCTTCCCGTCTTCTGGCTCCGATTCTGACTCGGTCTCGATTTCTTCTGAGGCAGTCAGGGCGAGCAAGTTGGACTGTGGGGCCTCTTCTTCTTCTTCGGACGAGGATTCGTCCCACGTTACCTGAAGGGCCTTCTTCTTTCTTGTCTTCTTTGTTTCCTTCAAATTGGGGCATTCCGTCTTGTAGTGACCCTTCTTTTTGCATTCATAACAGGTCACATTTGGTTTGTTCTTTTCATTTGAAGGATCAGCTGGTTCTTCCTTTCTTCGGCTGGCTTTCCTTCTGTTGGTCTGGTTTTTTAGTTCCTTGTAGTAGTCCCGGGCTAGCTGAACCAGCTTAGGTCGATTTCCTTCGCTTTCTTCTGAGTCTAAGTCTGAATCAGACTCGGGTGCAGGTTGAGGCTTCTTCTTGGTTATCTTTCCAGTTTTACCTGCAACAAAAGCAATGCCTTTCTTGGCCAGATTGCAGTTAGTCTGTTCATGTAATTCGAGTTTCGAAAATAATTCATCTAGTTTAATTTTAGATAAATCCCTTGAAACTTTGTACGCATCTACCATAGATGCCTACAAAGTATTTCTAGGGAAGGCGTTAAGAGCATACCTGATTAGGTCACGGTTCTCTACCTTGTGACCGATGGTGTGTAGGCCGTTCATCAGCTCCTGAATTCTGGCGTGGAGCTGAGCTACATATTCGCTGTCGTTCATCTTGATTGTGTACAGCTTGTTCAGCAGAAGGTCTCTCTTGCTGATTCGGGTGTCAGAGGTTCCTTCGTGCAACTCAATTAGCTTACCACAGAGCTCCTTTGCACTGTTGAAAGAACCCACCCGGTTCAGCTCTTCTTTGGTTAGGCCGCATTGGAGTGTTTGGGTTGCTTTAGCATCGGCTTCAATTTTCCTTTTTAGGGCGGTATCCCATTCGGTGTAGGATTGTGACACTTCGTCAGCATTCTTCGGAATTTCCAGTCCAGACTGGATTATTATCCACATGTCCACCTGAGTTTTCAGGAGGACTTCCATCCTACTCTTCCAGTAGGAGAAATCCTCCCCACTGAAGAGTGGTGGTCTGGCGGTACTGAAGCCCTCTTGCATGACCATTTAGGAATTACTGAAAAGAAAGAGTGTAACGCCCGCTTTTTTTTTTCTTTTCATAAAGCGGCGTTACGTTAACATACTTAGGGCATGTAGACATCCTAATGTAGCGGAAACCTTTAAACTTACACCTACATGCACTTACTACCATTCCTAGCATCATAACATGGGAACTTGGCATATTAACGTTATACTTAGCATCATATCATGTCATACTTAGCATCATGTCATACTTAGCATCATATCATGTCATACTTTAGCATCATGTCATAGAGTCACATTCAAGTACTTAATAGTAAAGGTAGAGTTCTATCATAAGACGAGCAACCATATTGCTCCTTGGCCAAGTCACTATCACACACATTCTTTGATGCCCTCCTGCTGCTTCCTTACTGTCCCCTTGCGTGATCTGCGGTATAAGGAAATAAGACTATAAGCACACAGGCTTAGTAAGACTCTTTCCTACTCACTAAAACCATTCATCATTTAATCATGAGCACATAAGACATTAACATACTTAGTGCCTTACTTAGAACATAAACTTTTCCATCACTTAGCATACATTCGTCATGGCATGAACATAACTCAAACACATTCGTAGCATGACATAACATAACCATAAAAACATTCATGGCGTGGCATAATACTTGACATAGACATCAACATCGTAAATATTCATAGCATGGCATAATACTTGGCATAGACATAATCATAATCAACATAACCTCATAAACATTCTTAGCATGGACCTAAATAAAATCATGACATTCCAACTTAGCATAAACATAATTAAATCATGGCAACCTAAACTAGCATGAACATAAATAAAATCATGGCATTCTAACTTAGCATAAACATAAATAAATCATGGCATCCTAAACTAGCATGAACATAAATAAAATCATGACATTCTAACTTAGCATAAACATAAATAAATCATGGCATCCTAAACTAGCATAAACATAAATAAAATCATGACATTCTAACTTAGCATAAACATAAATAAATCATGGCAACCTAAACTAGCATGAACATAAATAAAATCATGACATTCTAACTTAGCATAAACATAAATAAATCATGGCGTTCTTACTTAACATAACTACAATTAAAGCATGGCATCATAAATTAACATAAACACAATTAAATCATGACATCATATATTTGCATGAACATACATAAAATCATTTGCATAAACATGCCTTGCATAACCTTACTTTGCATAATATTCTTATCATAAATATAATGCATAACATGGATGGATGCATGTGGCAATTGCATATATATATAAGGATGCTTAATCTTGAAAAACATGCTTTTAAATACTTTAACATAATCATAACATTCATTGGGCCCTGGCTTGTACCACATTCATTCATCATAAGCGTGCATCCCTAAGTAAATACGAGGTAGCTAGCCTCGACCTACTAGGGTAAGGACAGCATAGTCGGTAGTCCCCGAACCGAGGCGTTCTTAAGGTGCCCATCCCTATTGCACAACTTCGGTAGTGCCAGAACTGTGGACAGCATAGTCGGTAGTCCAGAACTGGGGCGTTCTTAAGGTGCCCATCCCTTGGACCCATACTTCGGTCCGGTACAAGCCCATTCATAAAGTAAAATACTTTACATGCTTCATCATTCATAAGACATTCATGGCATCTTTAACATAGCATAACTTGTTACAGCTCGGCCCGTCTACCGGCCCATTTACTGGTCCTCACGACCGTCGTACCGTCGACCATCGACCGTGCCGTTTAGCATATTTATGCCTTAAAGACATAAGCATCATCTTTCATTCATAACATGGCATGCATCTTCTTTCATAAAACATGGCATGCATCATCATTCATAGCATATTCATTCATTCATCATACTTAACATCATCATTATGCCTTAAAGGCATCATCATTTATAGCATATTCATTCATTCATCATACGTAAACTTCATTCATCATTTTCATTCTTAGACATGACATAGGTACACATCATTCATATAGCATGGCATACATACAGATTATTCATAAAACATGGCATACATACATATCATTCATAAGACATGGCATACATACATATCATTCATAAATCATGGCACATGTCTTAAACATTTATGACCTAATCATATAATTCATGACATATAAACTAATGGTTTGGTTAACATAAAAATTCTTCCATCTTACTTAAACATACCTCTTAGTAACCTATACCCAAGCATCTTGGTAGGTTTAACCCAACCCTAGCCCTAGGGTATGTCCTTGGCCGAAAGTCCCCAAGGAACCCTAGGTCCATGAACCTTCACATAACTTCCCAAACAACATCTCATACACATATATTAGGCCATAGGAACCCTTTGATTCCATACTTAAGGCCAACCCTAATCCTTTAGCCCTAATCTTACTCTTGGCCGAAACTTCAAGGCCATGGGGGTATGGAAAAATTTCCAATAAAACCCCAAATCAATTGTTAAACACTAACCATACCTTACCATAGGGCCATTGGGGTCCTTACTTGAAATAAATCCTAACTTTCCACCCTATTAGGGTACCTGGCCGAAACCTATAGGGTCTCAAGGCCATGTGAAACATTCACATAAACACCCTCTATCTCTCTTATATCATGTTAATACATCAAACTCATACTTGGGGTTTTAGACCCAACTCCACCCATGGGGGTCTTGTTGTTGGCCGAAACCCTAGGGTGTCCTAGGGTACCCTAAAAATTCCCAAAAATTATATTTAATCTCTAAACATCATGAGAGAATATTAAACAACATTATCAAGATTTTTGGCATAATTATAGACCTTAAAATCATGGTGGCCGAAACCCACAAGCCTAAGGTTCTTGGTTTTCTTTTCTTTCAACATCAAATCCAAAAACTAACCAATATATCATGCTAAAAATCATGGAAATCATAAGGAACTATTATACCACAGGTGAGGGAGTCTTACCTTGGTTGATCTTGATTTTTAAACCTTAAAAGAGAGAAGGATGGAAATCTTGTTGCCTCTTGACCACCCTTAGCCCTTGTACTCTTGTGGAGACCTTAGATCTTGGAGATGAAGCCTTGGTGGAAGTTTTTCCAAGGGAGAACTCCTCCTTGGAGTTTCGGCTAGAATGAGGAGGGAGGAGGGGAGCAAATGCAATTGATGGAAGGAAGAAAGAAACTCCCAAACCCCCCTCTTTATCACCCATTAAGGAGGTAAATGAAGAGTCTCTCCATGACCCTTCATCTTCTTCTAAGCCTTAACCAATCTCCATTTCATTACCTTATAACATTCCCTTGCTAGATGAGTTGGTTAAAGCATACATGGTTGTAAAAGAGGTCCAAGGTTCAATCCTTGGCCTATGCACCTTATTTTTATTTTATTTTTCCTTTTTATTTTCTATTATTTTCCCAAAATTCCGAAAATTCTTTAAAAATTCCCCCATAATTATGTTAATATTTCTCATTAAAATTCCTTTATATTTCTATAAATTTTTACCTAAAATCTACCAATAATTATGGTACTAAAAAGCCCATATAAGGCCCATTAGTGCCCTTTTTCCCAATTTAAATGAGAAAACATGGATTTTCTAGGCCAAAGTTCGCATTAATATTTCTAGGTCCCTTGAAAAATTATCTAGATATGCTTAATATTTTAAGAAAATATTAAGAGAATTTTCCGGGTCGTTACAAAGAGAGAGAAAAAAACGTCCCAAGACTTGGTCTTGGATTAGTAGTGCGGGAAGAGAAAAGAAAATTTTATCGAGTGGTGTTGCACCAACCTCGATTAACGAAAAATAACGAAACAAATTCGATAAGAAAAATTCGAAGAAAAAAAATTCGAAAAAAAATCTCAAATTGGTGGTTGCACCAAATTTGAGCTTCCCCGCTCTGATACCACTTGTTGGATCGAGAAAATACGATAGAGGGGGGGGTGAATATCATAAAACCGTTTCGGATTATAAGATAGAGAATGCATAGCGGAAATTAAAACAACAAACGCGAACACAAGGTTTTTACTTGGTTTGGAGTCGCGGTCGGCTCCTACTCCAAGGCCCACGGTCCATGACCGTTTACTGCGGGCAATTCTATAAGGCGCAAAGTTTTACAGAAAGTTGTACAGTAGTAATGCAGTAAAAACAAAAATCTAACTCTTCGTTACCGACGCCCAGTGTGGATCATTCTTCGGTGCGTAGGGTCATCGTCGGCGCTAGAACCTCGAGATCAGAAGTTTCCGGAGCAGAGGGCTTGAGCGAAGAGTATTGAGGCGTTGGAAAAGTGTGTTTAGAAGCCTTGGGGGTCGAGCCCCTTTTATAGTGCACATGGGGGCGCCCGAGACGCTGGGGGCGCCCTCCACGTGTCTCTCGATCCGCAAACCTTTATCCGGAACTTGGTCAGCTCTTATCCCTTCGGGCTCGAGGTTTGACGGGGGCACCCGGGACACAGGGGGCGCCCTGCATGACTTGGTCTTGCTGGCTTCTCGGCTAACTTCAATCCAATCGCTTCGTTGGCTTGGACCCAGGGCGCCCGAGGCATCCGGGGCGCCCGGGACCATGGGGGCGCCCGGGAGCTTGAGGGCACCTGCTCCAGTGAGCTTCTAAAGCGTTACTTGCTCAGCTTGTCTTGCCTTCACCTTGGGGGCGCCCGGGACCTCCGGGGCGCCCGGGACCTCCGGGGCGCCCTGCCCAGCTGCTGCCCCTCTCCTTTGGGACGTTCTGAGCTGCAGAAACTCGTTCCTTTGGTCTTGCATCCAGGGTTAGTACCAAACAAAACAAAGCAAGAATGTTAATGAATTTTACAGCCGTAGCTGTCTTGGTTCTGACTTCGGGTCTCCAAAATGGAACCCTAGGTCGAACCGACGCCTACTATTCCCTCGACGGGGAACGCGTCCTCACCTACTCCTCTCAGGAGAATTTACCTGTTGCCAACCGGCTCCTCCAGTTGGACTTTTGCCCGGCAGTCCTTCGCCAGGTGCCTAGCAGTCGTTCGCCACGTCTTCGTTACCAAGCAGTCCTTCGCCTGGTGCCTAGCAATCCTTCGCCAGGTCTTCGGTACCAAGCAGTTCTTCGTCTGGTGCATAGCAGTCCTTCGCTATGTCTTAGACTCCTAGCAGCCCTTCGCTAGGTGCCCAGCAGCCCTTCGTCAGGTCTTAGATGCCTAGCAGTCCTTCGCTAGGTGCCTAGCAGTCCTTTGCTAGGTGCCTAGCAGTCTTTCGCTAGGACTTCAATCTGCACACTCAAGTAACATGTTAGATAAAAATAACATCTTAACTTTTGAACCTTTTGCCATTATCAAAACCAAGGTTCGACTTGGGTGTTGTCTGCACCAACATACCCTAGTTTCTCATTTAACCTGGATCAGTCGACTGACTTTGCATCAGTCGACTGATACCTTACATTTTCAATATTTCAAACCTGGTTTTAGAAATCTATAACTAATTCTACAAACTTCCAAAAATTTTAAAATTTCGTGGAGAGATTTATGATACCCATGTCCACTTGGGAAGAATATATTTAAAATTAAATCTATCACCAATCCCAAGATTGACACAAAACTCAAAAAACTATCTAAACAGTTCAATTTAATTTTGACCTAAAGTCCTAGTTTTGATCTCTTCTTGATGTATCCTTTTATCCCCAACCTCAATGCATCTCTGGCATTGATTTATATGACATCTCCACATTAAGAACCAAGTTTCATGCAATATAGCTCCATTTTCATATTTTTGTATGATATCTTACTTTTAATGTGTCAAATCCCTAGAATGAAGTCTCAAATTTGTCTTCCAAATCCTTTGACACATTTCATAATTCATCTAGTCCTTTTGAAGAAACTCTCTTGGGATCCATTGACCATGGTTCCCATTTTGACTCCTAGAGCTCCCTCTTGAGCTCTTAGCCTTAGTCACCTCCCTAGGTGACTCATCTATAATGACAAGGCCACACATGTGTACCTCCGGTGTCTTTTGGCTTTCAACCCTCACTTTCTTAACTCTATACACCTTGTTGTTGATTAAATTCTTCTTTTCTCCTTTAAATGACTTTCCCTTGCCATTTTTGGACTTCCTTTTGCTATAGTCATATGACATCCTTGTATATGACTTTCTCAAAGCATTTGATCTAATAGATTAGTATCCTAGATCCGGTCTATCATTGTCGGGGTTTTGACTATCCGACCCCATGCCTAAACCCTTAGATCCACTAGTGAATCTTTCTAAGATTTTCTCTAATTTATCAAGTCTTGCCCTTAAGGCTTGATTTTCCCTTTCTAGATCCTTAACCTTGGTATCACCATGTCCATTTTGGACATTTTTAGATCTACCAATTTGTCTAGGCATGTGTCTCCCTTTCTTTGGGTTAATGCCTTGATCCTTAAGTCTAACAATCCTAGATTTATCATGATACATAAATTTCTTAGGTTTTTGAGGTACAACATTAATCCTATTTCTAACACAATATCTAAAACCAAAATTATGCACAGACAAATAATTCTCATTACTTCTAACATTCATGGAGGAGTTTGAAAAATGTTTAAAGTTAGGGATTATTTCCCTTACCCTTGTAACTCCCCCTTGATATGAGTTTTTTTTCTTTTCCTGCTTCTCCCACATCCTCAAATGCTCCAACTTCTTGAATTCTCCTTTTCTTGAGAATTTGGTGTGGTAGTATCCTAGCTCACCACACGTATAACACCTAATGTGCTTCTTCTTCTTTTCCCTATAACCCATATTAGATTTCAAATGAATTGACTTGGGTTTAGGGTTTACCTCCTTTTTACCTAATGGACACCTGTCCTTGTAGTGTCCCTTCCTGTTGCATCCAAAGCAAATGATGTGATCCTTAGACTTTGCTTTGATGGACGTAGATGCTTCTTCTTGCTCAGGTACTGAGGATGACCTCTCCTCTCCCTCAATCCTTGAAGTGGAGACCTCTTTTTCTTCTCTTGATGACGTGGATGATCTTTCACTTTCTTGTGCCACTTCAGATGTTGAGCTCCTTTCTTCATCCCATTGGTCCTTCTCCTATTCTTGAACCATTGAGCTCATTTCCTTGGCCTCTTCCACTAATTGATCATGTGTAGGGTTTTCATTAAATGCTAACATCTTGCCCCATAGTTCGTGTGCATTTTTGTATTCACCTACACCACTAATTACATCATTAGGCAAAACATTAAGTAATATTGAAATTACCTTCTCGTTTGCCTTTGATTGAGTTTGTTGCTCTTTATTCCAATATCTTGGTCGGAGCTTTTTCCCGTGTTTATCTCTTGGAACTTCGAATGACTCTTCTAGTGCGATCATGCAATCCCAATTCATGCCAAACCAAGTCTTTGTCCGCATCCTCCAATAGTCAAAATTCTCACGATCATAGAGAGGTGGGACATTGATGTCATCCCCCAATTTTTCTTCAATTACCATTTCCTCTAGGTTCTTGCTCTCTCGGCGGTTAGTCCATAGATGACCGAACCTTGCTCTGATACCACTTGTTGGACCTTTCCGTTTGCTAGAGGGGGAGGGGGGTGAACAGCAACTTTCCGATGGTTTCTTTCTACAATGGTTAGTGCGCAAGCGGAATAACAAAAACTAAAACTAACAAATAAGAAAGACACACCGATTTACGTGGTTTGGAGATGAAACTCCTACTCCACGGCTGTCCGTAAGGTGAATGATCCCGATCTTTCGGTGGATGATTCCTCGGAACACCTCCGGCTATCTCTTGTCACTCCTTGTGGGTGGAGAAACCTTGCCACAACTCTTTGACATGACCTGAGCACTTGTAGGCTACTAACATGCTCTAACCAAGCTTGTTTCGCCAAAGAAAAGTAGTCAAACACGAGCTCCCTTAAATAGAGCTCGATCCTGATTTGACCGTTACCAGTCGACTGCCCCAGGAGCAGTCGACTGGTCTTCGTGAATTCAAAGGTCACTGCCTTGACGATTCGCATTTTGGTCACCAGTCGACTGCCTAGTCAACTACATCAGTCGACTGGTAAAGGACCAGTCGACTGCCACCTAGGGTTTCCCTTCCTGAGTACAATTCTCTCAACACTCGACCCCTAGGATTTCTCTTCTCGAGTACAGTTCTCTCAGCACTCGAATCCTCACGACTCAGTTGACTCTTCATTTAGTAGCCTCAACCTATTGCCTTCAAGCTCTCTTCGACTTTGGCTCTCATCCCTCGAATGCATGCAAGCCCGTGGCTTGTCTCCCATGCCACCCTTCACGTATGCCTCGAAGTCCGCTTCCCTCAGCTCATCGTCCCTGCTCAAGCAGCCTCGATCTATTGCCTTCAAGCCCTCTTCGACTTTGGCTCTCGTCCCTCGAATGCATGCAAGCCCACGACCTGTCTCCCATGCTATTCTTCACATATGCCTCGAAGTCCGCTTCTCTCGGCTCATCGTCCCTGCCTTGCCCACGACCCCTCGGATGCATGCAAGTCCACGACTTATCTCCCAAGTCATCCTTCACCGGACCCGAAGACGTCTAACTAAGTCAATGTGTATCCTGCAAACCTGCACACTCACATACACATATTAGATCAACATGAAACCCTAACTTAATCATATTGACACACACATCAAAACCCATGATCTACCCGATCACACTTGGGTCGATTGCACCAACAATAATAACTTGATTTATGGTTTTATTTATGCGTATGAGATGTTAGGATGATACTCATAATTCATATATGCTTATGACACATTGATGGTTATGAAAGGTATCATTTTAAGCAATGATAGACCAACTATGGGAAAAGTAAATATTTAATTAATAGACATCTTGCCCATAAATCATAGTTGAACATTTCAAATATTTTAAAAATAATTCTGTATTTTATTTACTATGACATTTATTTGAAAAAGACATGGGTTCAAAACTAGGGTTTGATTTTGATACAAAGTTAAAGGTTTTTCAAGTTTTTGAGTTTTGGTCAAAAATTAAAAAATATTTTGAGTTTTCATAAAACCATATTTTTCCCTGTTAGAAAATGTCAAAAGAAATATGTTTGCAAAATTTCATGATTTTCAAATTTTCTTGAATTTTTTATGCATTTCTGAAATGCAACCCAAAAGGCTGAATTTCATATCAGAAATGTATCAGTCGACTGGTAGGGACACCAGTTGACTGATATTACTGTTCTTTGAGATGAAGGATAGTCTTGTTGAGGCTAGTCGACTGATATCTGTCTCAGTCGACTGGTATCCCAAATTTTTGATTTCTATTTATTTTCATAACTTAAATCCTTGTTTTACCTTGATGTCATAAGTTAGAACTGATCAGTGCAACCTTTTTGATGGTGTTAAAGGGGAAGAATTGAAGGGTTTAAGTTAGAACTTACCTTATTTTCATGTTTGTGTCAAATTTGAAAATCATGAGATAAAATATAGGTTAAAGGGGAGTTTGGATACTTGTAATGCTCTATGTGATACTATGCTTTGATTTTCAAAATTTCGTGTTTGTGACAAATTTGAAAATCATGAGATAAGACATAGGTTAAGGGGGAGTTTAGATACTAGTAATGGTCTATGTGACACTATGCTTTGTATTTTCAAAATTGCTATTCTTGTGCATAACTTAAATATATTGTCACACATCAAAATGGGAGAGATTGTTGGTGCAATCGATCCAAGTTTGATCGGTACGATCATGGATTCTGATATGTGTGACAATATGATTAAGTTAGACTTTCATATTGGTTTAATGTGTGTTTGAGTCATGCAGGACTTCGTAAACCACACATGAGGGACAACGGAGTGAAGTCATCCGAGGGACGAGAGTTAAAAAAAAGAGGACTTCAAGGGCAAACCAAGGAAGTAGACTTCAAAGGCATATGTAAAGGATGATATGGAGACAAGTCGTAGACTTATATGCATCCGAGGGATGAGAGCTAAAGGAAGAGAACTTCAAGGGGTGAGTTGGGGAAGTGGACTTCAACGCATACACGAAGGATGAATTTCAGAGAAGTTAAGAGTGAGTTTGTATGCTGGGCAGTCGACTGGCAAGGGAAGCAGTCGACTAGCAGCGCTGAGAGGAAACTCACAGAAAGATCAGTCGATTGGTCTGGGCACCAGTCGACTTGTCTATTCAAAATTGAGTCGTTAGGCTAGCCGTTGGCTAGACACCAGTCAACTAATTCTGGTGGCAGTCGACTGGTGTCGATGCTGAACTGTTTTGTTAACAGCTCATTCCTCTATTTAAGAGGAAGCTTTGGGGCATGAAGAGGTTACAAATTGTGATTGAAAAATCCTCTTCTAAGTGTCTAAAGCTTCCAAAGTCTACTCTCTTCCTCATACGCTTAGTCTCATCTTGTAAAAGAGGAAGAGATTATTTTGTGAGGGTTTCTCCACCTTCGAGCTTAATTGAAAAGGAGAAGAGCATAGTGGAGCTTGGTTAAGATAACAGTATTATTTAAACATGCATCACATACAAGCATGACATATATCAATATATAAGCATTAAAATGTGACATAGTTATAGCCAGTCTACTACGATCTTCACAAGCCAATGAGAAGATCAAAAGGTCAACCTAGGGATAACATATTCTCCAAATGTTTTCTTCGATCTTCATATGTCGTCAGCATCCTTATTGTATCTCATCATCAAGTAGACTAGTACTCCTTATTTGTACATTACAAATTTAAAAAAAAACTCGAGTTACATTCAAGTCTAATATAATTTTACAACTAAAAATGTAGAGATAAAGACACGACACACAGACCGTATTATGAATTACAACTTGTACATACACATAAATCCAATCATATTAGGGTTAAGAGTCATAACCGTGCACCATGGAATACAACATCCATAATAGATCTATGATATCATTTTTACTATGATTGTACAAACAACTTATGAGCTAAAACCTCACGGCGGTCTCGCTTGTCGATTAGCGGGTGGGGTCAAGAGGGCTACACCCCCGAAACAAAATTATTTTTTAATTGACTCATTGAATGAGTCGCTACCCCTAGTCCATCAGGATAAACCCGAGACCCTTCACAATTCGTTGATGTATCCTTGCGATAAAAATCGCACAATCTGTTCACAACAGTTCGTGAAAGATTTTTCACAATCTATTCCCAACAGATTGACGCAACACATCAATTATCGTGAATACCATAAGTTATGAAAAATTTGTCGAATGCAATCGGACTATAGCATGCGTTTATATTATGTATGAAGATGTTATAGTATTTTAATTTGATCGACACAAACTATTGCATCTCGACAAAATGCTTATAAAATCATGCGACTCATAATAAAACATATGTCCTACTTCTATATCATATATAAAATAGCACTAAACTTTGTACAGTCTTTCACAAATGAATCTAATACCACTATAGGGATTTGTATGCGAAAAATAATAATATACATAGTGAAAAATAGAATCCCAATGATCCATGATCGACACAAACTATTGTATCTCGGCAAAATGCTTATAAAATCATGCGACCCATAATAAAACATATGTCCTACTTCTATATCACATATAAAAGAACACTAAACTTTATACAGTCTTTTGCAAATGGATCTAATACCACTGTAGGGATTTTTATGCGAAAAATAATAATATACATAGTGAAAAATAGAATCCCAATGATCCATGTGAAAACTTCGTATAAAGTTTTATTTAAGAGTTATACCTTTAATGCGTGTCCTTAGCGTATCCCGCTAGTCCTTGATTCGTTGGATCTCTACATGATCAGAATGGTCGTGCCTCTAATAGTATTCATACGAACACGATCTCGATCTCGAAGACGATTCCTAATTACTCTGGGCAATTTTGAAGGCGATTCACGCGGGATCAGGCGCGCGAGCACTTCCTCTGGCGGCTTGGCCCGTAGGGTCGCCGGCGATGCATCTCGCACAACCCCCTCTTCCACCCACCACGTCTCTTTTACCTCCTCTGCCTGTCTCCTGCAGCGCTCCTCACCAAATCCCCGCCATCGGGGGTGCGGCGCCAGGGACAGGAGAGTCGCCGCCCATTGCAAACCCTAATCTGGGATCATCATCAATCGCGAGCGCATCCCTTGCGATGGCGTCACCAGACCCAAACTTCTCTCAAGCTGTGGCACAAAGGACTACAATCACATCGTATGCAGCGGCTGTCAAACCTGTTTCCCCCCGAGCAATCAAGAAAAGCTTTGTTGATGTGGGAACTGCTTTCAAGCCGATTACGATCTACAATAACAAACCTGAGATTTTTATTCAGAGGATGAGATCTCAGGTATGGCGATTCCCTATCAATACTCCTTAATTGGAAAATTTTCTGGATGGTGCCCTAGTCAAGCGATCATTGTGCAAGCCTTTGGTAACCTTGATCTTTCTAGCTTTTATAATATCCGATTCTTACGCACTGGGTATATTTTCATTCATCTTACTTCAAACAAAGACATGGCGCGTGTTTGGAGCCGAGGGGTTTGGTTTATTGGAGGTGTGTCATTGAGAATCTTCAAGTGGTCACCGCATTTCTCTTACGATGCAGAATCATCAGTGGTTCCAATCTGGATTCAATTACCAGACCTACCAATTCATATGTTCAATAAGCATAGCCTTTTTTCGATGGCGAGAATTGTTGGAAAACCGATTAAGATTGATGAAGGTACAACAGATGGATCCAGACTCTCGGTAGCTCGTATTTGTGTGGAAATCGATCTGCTGAAACCCAAAGTTGAGGTTTTTTGGATTGGTATAGGGGAAGAGAAGCGATTACAGAAAGTGATTTATGAAAAGCAGCCAAAATATTGTGTTGATTGCAAGCATTTGGGGTACTCGATAGAGGAATGCTATGTTAATGGCAATAGACCAAAGCCAGTGTGGAACTCTGTTAGAAATGGTGCTAATCCTATGGATGAAGATTTAAGGCCACATCTAAACAAGAAAAGAGACCAAGAAATAGCACCGTCACATGTAGACGCGCAAGCAGTAGAGATGGGTTTAAAACAGACAGAGAAACAAAAATGGGTTCAAAAGAAGAAAATTGCAGAGATCTTTAGTTATGAGGATAATGTGAATGGAGGAGTTGATAATCGATTTCAGCCATTGGCTAATTTGGAAGAAGAAGATCAAGATGATATTGAATTTATTGAAGAACTTGATGGAAACGGTAAAGGCTCTGAGGAAGATCATAGAGAGGCTACAAGAATAATACAGAATGTGTCAAGAACAGAAACACAAAAAAGAAATGAAAAGGGGAAGTTTTTGGCTGTTATAAATTCAAAGAAAGATGTGTTTGTAGCAAATCAGAATGGTCAAGAGAAAAAACTGCAAGAGGGCAATGGAGTATTAGAAGGTACTGAGGCAGAACATGCAAAAGCTACAAGGCCTAAGCAACATGTGACATGGTCTGAAATGCAATCAAGGAGTGGAAAGGGTAAATCTTTAGCTAACTCTACTTCTGGGATGGATGTGAGTGTATCAAATTTAAAGGTGCAGAGCAAAAATCATCCAGTGGTGCTTGGCAGGACACAAACTGAAGAGATAGACAATGGAGCAGTTGAGCAGCAGCATGCTGTGCAATCTGTAGAGGAAGTATATGCAGCACGAATTCCAATGGCAGAGGACAATCCTTTGACAGTTGAGGCATCCCAAGCTGTGACACACTATGGATCCCAGGCTGATCAAGATGGCAGGCCTTGGGAAGAGTAGGAGGAAGTTAATGATGTTGATTTTTCAAAGTCCTTTGTGGAAGAGGAGGATTCAGACAATTGGGAAGGTGGACAGCTACAAAGATCATCCTCCTATAATTCAGCAGCAATGGTGAACCAACGAATAATTAGAAGCAAGGCAGTGGGGAGAGGACAAAGGTTTTCCAAGGCAGCCGATCTTTCTACAGCAGTTGAGGAGTCCACAAAAGGCTAATACCTCATCCCATTTTTAATGGCAGGTATTGTATGGAATATCAGAGGGATTGGAAATGTTGCATCATTGCGGAGAGTACATTTTCTATAGAAATTTTATCATCTGAATTTCTTGGGCATTCTTGAACCGTTTATTGAACTAGATGAGGTTTTTATTACCAGGCGTTTGGGGTTTGAAACTGCTATTTCTAATTGTTCTGGGAAAGTTTGGTTTTTGTTTGATGCTAATATAGAATGTGAAGTGTTATTTGATCATGAGCAGTTCCTTCATATGGAAATCAGTTCTCACATCTTCCCTATCAAAATGATAATAACTGTGGTGTATGCCAAATGCACGCAAGTGGAGAGAGCTGCCCTTTGGGAGAAGCTGTTAGAAATCAGACCAGGAGACACTGAATTTTGGCTGATTGGTGGAGACTTCAATGTTGTTTCCAGCCCAAGTGAACACTCCAAAGGCTTCCTCTCTAAGCTAGGGCCAGTACATGCTTTTAATGAGTTTCGGATGCTAGCTAGTCTAGTAGATGCTGGGTTTGTAGGAGACAGATTTACTTGGACGAATAATAAAATCTGGAAACGTTTGGACAGAATTCTTTTATCACCTTCCTGAAATGATAATGAGTTCTCAGTTCGCGTAGAACATTTAAGCAGGGCTGCCTTTGATCATTGTCCTTTACTTATTACCTTTCCTAAATTTCCAAAATCTGCTGCCTCATTTTGATTCCAGAACATGTGGATCAAGCACCACAATTTTCTGCAAACTGAGACATTGAATTGGAGGTTGTCGATTGCTGGAAATGGTCTCAGAAAACTGCAATTCAAGTTAAAAAGACTTAAAGATCATTTGAAATGGTGGAATTGGGAAGTTTTTGGAAATATACATGACAACATCACGAAAGCAGAGGAATGCTTTGCTGGCAGCAGAGAGAAGCTTTAATTTGGACCTTCAGAAGCTAATAAAATAAATAGAGCTCAAAAACAGGCTCAGATTTTCCATACTTTGAACATGGAAGAGGCCTTTTGGAAACAAAGGGATGCAGTGAAATGGATGGCTGAAGGTGAAAGAAATACTAAGTTCTTTTATGATTTGGCGAAAAAAAGAAGATTGGCCAGCAGAATTTTTCGAATATGGGAGGAACGTGTTTGCTTGGACAAGCCAGAGCACATCCATGCTTCAAGTGCAGTCTATTTTGAGAAGTTGTTAACTGGTGAGGATTATAATTGTGATGCTGTTAGCTTTGATCATATTCTAGTTTTGATTAATGCAGGTGACAATGCTGGCCTCTCTGCACTTCCGATATGGAGGAAATAAAGCGAATTATATGGGAAATGCCTATGGATAGTGTTGCTAGTCCTGATGGGTTTTCAACACAATTTTATAGGTCCTGTTGGGAAATTATCAAGGATGATATATATGAAGCAGTTTTGGATTTCTTTCATGGCAGTTCAATGCCAAAGGGTATGGCGGCTACCACAATAGTCCTAATTCCAAAAATAGATAATGCACACAATGGAAAGACTTCAGGCTGATTAGTTTGTGTAATGTTTCTAACAAGATTATCTCGAAAATAATATCGGTAAGGTTGAGCAAAATCATGGACAAAATCATTTCGCCCTCGCAGAGTGGATTTGTGTCAGGTAGATTGATTTCAGATAATATACTGTTGGTGCAAGAAGTTAATCATAAGTTGAATTATCATGTCAGGGGTGGCAACTTAATTTTGAAGTTAGACATGGCCAAAGCTTTTGATAGAGTTCAATGGACCTTTCTCTTTAAAATCATGGAGGCTTTTGGGTTTTCGGAGAACAATTATTGGACTTATCAAGCACTGCATCACTAAATGTTGGTTTTCTGTTAAAATCAATGGGCACTTGTCGGAGATTCTTTCACCTAGGCGAGGCCTGAGACAGGGTGACCCTATCTCTCCTCTACTTTTTGTCATTGCTACGGAATTCTTATCCAGAGGATTAGATGATTTGTTTATCAAATACCCACAGCTATATTTTACTTTGGGATGTGATATTAAATTATCACACTTAGCATATGCTGATGATATTATGATTTTAATGAATGGATCAGTCAACAATGTCAAGCGAGTCAAGAAATTTTTAGAGGAATATGAAATATGCTCGGGACAATCCATCAATGTGGAAAAGTTATTTTTTTCCTGCCAAAAGTATTACGAGCACCAGAAAATGTTTAATTGCCTCCATTACTGGTTTCATAGAAGGTCAACACCCTATAATGTACTTGGGAGTGCCTATTGCAGCTGGGAACAGAAAATCAAGCCATTTTCAACTTCTAATTGAAAAAGTCAGGAAAAGATTACTTGGGTGGAACATCCGGGGGCTAACGCATGATGGTCGTTTGCTACTCATACAAAGTGTCTTATCTTCACTTCCGTTTTATATCTTGCAGGTTCTTCTTCCACCCTTGTCTGTTTAACATCATATAGAAATGCTATTCGCTAACTTCTTCTAGGGAATGACAAATTCAAAAAAGAAGACTCACTGGATAGCTTAGGCTGAGATTTGCAAGCCAAAGTTGGAGGGGGGCTTGGGCATCAAGAAGCTAGCAGATGTTGCCACAGCTACTGCAATGAAGCTTTGGTTTAGATTCCGTGAGCAAAGAACTCCATGGGCAATATTTTTATTAAAAATGTATTGTGGAACAACTTCACCAAGTGTTGTTTCGGCAAATTAGAAGTCCTCTCCTTGTTGGCACTGACTGATTAAAATTAGATGCTTAGCAGAGGATAACATTGGCTGGATCATTGGCAACGGAGAGATGAATTCTGGTACGATACTTGGCTAGACCAAGGCCCATTATTCCAGTTGTGTGTGGAATTGTTGGGAACCCAAACTGCAAGGTGGCAGATTTTTCTAGCAATCAAGGATGGGATCTAACCAAACTGCAAAACACTGTCCCAGCTAGGATTGTGGAGGAGATTTTGGGGATTGCGGTGCCTATGTTGGAGGAAGGTACAACATCAATAAGGGATAATTTGAACTACCGGGACAACATTGTTTGGAAGCCAACATTGAATGGTAAATTCACGCTAAAATCTGCTTGGAACTGCATTAGAAATGCCCAGCAGCCTGCTGAGATTGGAGAGCTTGCTGGAGTAAGTTACTCTATCCAAATATATCTGTCTTTATTTGGCGCTTCTTGAGGAAACGGATACCACTAGATGATGTACTACAGCGAAGAGGAGTGAATTTAACTTCCAAATGTCAATGTTGTGAATCTGTGAAATCTTGGGATCATTGGTTTTTTAATGGACCGGTTGCTAAGGAGATTTGGAGACACTTTGCCCAATTGTTTGGAGTTGATAGATATCAAATTTTTGAGAGTTGGCGAATGGGACGATCCTGGTCGAGAGATGGTCATATTAAAGAGGCCATGCCTTTATTGATTGTTTGGCATTTATGGTGCGCTAGGAATGATGCTAAGCATCGTGGAATCATGCTGTCAGTAAATAAGGTAATATGGAAGATCAATTACTACATACAATTAGCCATGGCAGCAGGATTGGTCAAAAAGATACACTGGAAATGTTGTAGCAATGCAGCTCGAATTTTGGGATTTCAGGTGGCAAACAGAGTTATAACTACCATCTCAATGGTGCACTGGAGGAAGCCGAAAAATGGAATTTATAAGCTAAATACAGATGGATGTTCAAGAGGGAACCCAGGACCCTCTTCGTATGGGGTTATTATCAGAAACCATGAAGGACAGATCATCCTAGCAAGGAATGGAGTGATTGGTGTGGGATCAAACGTAAAGGCAGAGTTAACTGCAATTTTGATGGGATTAGAGTTGTGTCTGCGCAATTGCTACTTCCCCGTTTGGCTAGAATCTGATTCCCTAGTGGCCTTGAAGATTCTGCAATCTACTTCGCTTCCCTGGGAATATCGCAATCTGATCATTAAAATCAAATGTATATTGAGACAACATCAGGTTTGGCTTACACATGTATACAGGGAGGCCAATTCAGCAGCTGACTATCTTGCAAATCAAGCTTTTAACTCTCTTGCAGATAGAGTTTTGTCTACTGCTGAGATAGATAAGACTCTTTTTGGCATTTGCAAACTGGATAGAATTAATTTGCCATATATCCGCTTCACAAGGAAACCAGAGGGCTGAGTAATTTTGGACTCCTAACAACAAAATCTGACTAATACTATCATAGCATAAAGAAGGATCTTTCCTGCAAACTGTAATGATGGACTGAGGTGAAACTGTTAAATCTAGACTCAATGGATCTGTATAGGTCAAGATGGAGAAGTGGTCCAGCAATTTCAAGCCCAAGCTCGATTTCTGTCATGTTTTTGGCTGACTATACAGTTCATGCACTTCTGCTTGTATTGGAGTGCCAACATGCTGCTATGCGTGCCAAGGAGAAATTATTCCTCACATTTCTGAATATAGAGCAGCTACGAGGAAGATAAGGTTGCTATTATATACTAGCGTTGGCTGTGCTGCAAATGATACTTTCTGGCTACCTGCAGATATTAGAAATTAGGAAAATCAGTGATGAGGGCCAATTGCTAGCGAGCCAAGTCATGAATGTTGAGTGCTAAAAATGTGCAAAAGAATCAGTTTACAGTGCTTTAATGTACCACATGATCTGTGCCAATGCTACTCGGAAGTCAGCTGGTATCAAAATATCATAAGTTAATTTGATATTATGTGTAGTGCTAATAGAATGTGTGTGATGGTGTGCCAGTAAATGATACTCATTTGGCAATCTGCAGAAAACAGTAGCCTGGAAAGATCACACTTGGCTGTAATTCTGAGTTAGCTTGTGGAGGTCCAGTACTTTTAGATAAGCGCAGGAAGAACAGAAAAGAATGTAGAGTGTGGATGAAGTTTCTGTGCTGAAATGATCAGTTTGGTTTAGCTGCGAACTCACTTGTATAGGTTTGTCTGTTGCTGTGAAAGTTCAGAAATTAGAAGATTTTCTGCAAATGAAGGTTTCTTCAGCAGTGTGATGAAGATTTGCGTGTTATATGTGTCAGTGTAACTTTGCTGCCTAATTTTTTGCTCACTTCTCAATAGATTGCTTTGTAGTAATAATCGATTGGAACCTAAATCTTTATTGTCTGGTTTTGGCTACAATTTTTTTGGCTTGCACTTAAATTGGCACGTGACCCAGTGGTTTTGCATGTTGCTGTGAAAATTCAAAAATCAGGAAGATTTTCTGCAAAATGAAGGTCTCTTCAGCAGTGTGATGAAGATTTGTGTATTATATGCGTCAGTGTTACTTTGCTGCCCAAAATTTTGCTCACTTCCCAATAGATAGCTTGGCAGTAATAATCGATTGGAACCTAAATCTGTATTGTCTGGTTTTGGCTACATTGTTTTGGCTTGCACTTAAATTGGCACGCGTCCCAAACCTTTTCGATACCTTATCTGTGTGTCAAATGGCCCTTTGAGTGTTTGGATTCTGGATGAATAGCTGGGGTTTCAAGATGGAAGTATGTGTAAGATCTTTCCTTGTGGTGAGGCTTCTGAATCATTTTTTGAAGAGGTGCTACATGCTTTTATGCCTATGCTGATGAGGGATAGAATTATAAAGCTGGCTGATAATTTGTATTGACTCATATAAACTTAGTCAGTCTAGTTCTTTTGTTATACCTGTAAATCATTTTGAGTCTTTGTCATTCTGTATTAGAAGGTCAGGTCTGGCCCCCCTTCTGATACAGATTTTTTTCTTTCAATAATAAAAAAAATGAGTCTCGATCCTTAGGTTTTAGCACATTGGGTTTATATTTTATGCATGAAAATATAGCATTGGGGTCATATTACATGAAAATTGATTTTTAATGTGTAGATGTCATATAAACCAATGCTAGAAATGCATTGTGGTTTGGTATGGACAGATACATCAAGAGAAGACCAAAACTAGAACTTTAGGTCAAGGTTCTATTGAATCATTTAGATAGTTTTGGATTTTGTATCAATCTTGGGATCCGAGATATATACATTTTTAAATGTATTTTTTCCAAGTAGATACGAGTACCACAAAACTCTTCACAAAATTTAGGAATTTTTGGAGACTTATGAAATTTCTGGTGCATTTTTAAAATTGGGTCAGAAATGCTGAAATGGGTTGATATCAGGGTATCAGTCAACTGATGCAGGGGGCAGTCGACTGATAATTCTGTGAATTGGGGTTTTCGACTAGGTCAGTCGACTGGTAACTATCTCAATCGACTGATACAGGCTAAAACTATTTTCAGCTAAGTCGAAATGTATCATAATGATACTAAACTTGTGTATAATCTTATGGGGGGTTAATACCCAATGTTTGTGGTCTTTTAAGATTAAAGAATCTAATAATTGGGAAGATTGTTGGAGCTTATTTTGATGTGTGACAAAGGGGGAGAAGTGTTGGGTTTAAGTGGGAAACCAACACACCTTTGTAAGAAATCCAAATTCAAGGGGGAGCTTAAGTGAAGGGGGAGTATTTGGGGAGCCTAAGATTAGGTTCCGTGATTTATGCATGATTTATTTGCTTTGTTGTTGTTTCCTTAACTTAAACGGGTTGCCAAACATCAAAAAGGGGAAGATTGTTGGAGCAATCTAGGTACCTTAGGTTTTGATGTTTGGACAAAGGTTTAAGTTAGGATTATTTTTTATTTAATATGCATTGTGAGTATGCAGGATATAGGTACAACAAAAGAGAAAAGTCCAAGTGACATCTTGGTAAAGGAAGACCCGACAACAAGGACCGAGGCCGAAAGAAGCTCCAGAAGGCAAGGCATAAAGGATAGAGAGGCATCCGAGGGACGTAAGGCAGATGAAGGAAGCTAGAAGGCTAGGTCTAGGTTGGTCGAGTGAGGACGAGTGTTGAGGGACTGTACTCGGGGTTGAAACCCTAGGTTTAGGGTTTTGGTAGTTGACTGCTACATGTAGCAGTCGACTGGTGTTGGGCACAGAAAGATTAGTCGACTGATCTTCTGTGCAGTCAACTAGTGTCGGCTGGAATTCGAACGTTGGACTGCAACGTTCGAATCCATGTGGACCAGTTGACTGGTGTTGGCACCAGTCGACTAATAACGGTTGTTTCAGGGTCGAGCTCTATTTAAGAGAGTTCGGTTTGGCTGAGCAAAGGTTTACGAAATAAGCTTGGGTAAAACTTATTAGTAGTCTCCAAGTGCTCAGGTGTTATTGGGAGTTTGTAGTGAGGTTTCTCCACCCACAAGGCGCGACACGAGCTAGCCGGAGGTCTTCCGGGGACTCATCCACCGACGGATCGGGATCGTCCACCTTACGGACAGCCATGGAGTAGGAGCTTTATCTCCGAACCACATTAAATTGGTTTGTCTTCCTTTGTGTTAGTTTTAGTTTATAGTGTATTCCGTTGCGCACTAACACGTGTAGGAAGAATTGACGAATCAAGTGGGTGAACGGCTATTCACCCCCCTCTAGCCGTACGCACCAGTCCCAACATCTGAGACCTTGGATAAACTATGAGGGATGAACCAAGCGTAAGGCAGCTAAGTGTCTATCGCCGGAAACATAAGGAGCATAGTTAAACAATGACTTGACTAGACATAGAGAATTAAACTTGAAAGACTATGCCCACTTATCGCACTGAGCACAGAGAACTAAAACTTAGGACACACTCATATTGTTTTGATATCATGTTTACCAATGAAACTAGTTGATAGAGTTAGATTAATTCATTTAGGATGATGATACACTAAATTGACACATGAATTTAGATTGTGGGATTTTGCTTGAGGACAAGCAAAAGTTTAAGTCTAGTGGTGTGATATTAGCGCACATATACTTGTATTTCATATTCATAACTTAGTTTATTGCATCCTATTTTGTATGACTTTGCTACTAGTCCTTCTTTTTGTTCGAATATCTGCTCTTTGTTTGTTTTCAATGATAGGACGTAATTTGGAGCAAACCCGGAGCATAGACGAAGCGAAATGAGAGACGAAGTGACACGGCATGTGCACCTCTCAGCAAGAGGTGCACAACCCATGCTCCAGTTGTGCTAGGCTGCCCAGGACCTACGGCCCGTGGCGAAGTTGTCAAAACTTGCACGGCTTATGCCTTGGCCATGCTGGCCTCGCCGAAAGAGGCACAACCCTACCTACCGACTGTGCCCTTGTTCCCAAGGAAAAGCATGGCCAGGTCGTGCCATGCGGCATGGGGCGCCTCTCGTGCGCCCCTATAAAAGGAGGCTCTTCTCTTGGAGAAAAGATCTTTTGCCTTTTGGCCTAGGGTTTGGCCCTAGGTTTTTGGGGAAGGGTTTTTCCCTCTAGGAGATACCCTAGAGCTGCACCATCACCGTCATAGTCGATTCATCCACCTTTGGAGCAAGGGGGCACTTCAAAAAGTCCAGCGACACCACGATAAGCTTCTTCTTCTCTCTTCCCTCTAGGTTTTGGGTTGTAGGAGCTTAGTATTATCTTCTTGTTGTTTATCCCCTTGTAATGGAGTAGTTCTTCACATCTAGGATGTAGGATGTAGCTACAATGTGATAATATTGTATGAACTATGTATTGATGTATTTTCCTTCTTCAATGAAATGTTTATGCTTGTTTTATATGTATGTTGCCTATCATGTGTTTGTTGAAATACTTGAATGGTAGATATATATAGTTGTGAGAGTTTGATCACCACGTAGAGGGAATGTCCGAGATCGTATGATAGGGAGCCTGTGACAGAGGCCAACCTTTAACTGGACATCTCGGGCATTGCCTCGAAATAGAGTCAATCCCTTACAAGAGATTAGCTAACACGACTTAATGTATTTCTCCTTATCCCGTGTTAGGAAGTGTCTAACGTAACCTAGAGACATATGACCGGAGAGTCCTCGGTGACAAGGGTAATTCTTTAACCGGACTCTCTAAGTTAGCTATTCAACTTAGTGACATTGGATGCCAAAACAAAAACACTCAAGTGCACTTCTACAGGACTAACACTGATACATAATTAGGATCTCTATAAACATAGACATAGAGATTAGGATATGAGCGATACATTGGGCATTAACTAGCATTGTAACAAAATTGAAATCTTAGATTCCACTCATCTATCCTTTCCCCAAGGACCAAAGTTCCTCCTCTCTCCTTCCCTCCTCTTCTCTTCTCCTTTCTCTCCTCCCTTAAGCAAGCTTTATCACAACAAACTCTGCGATCATCTAGATAGCTTATCCTTGCAAAATCGATTAGTGCTTAATCAACAGTCTCCATGGATACGATAATCTTTTATACTACTTGACAAAGACCCGTGCACTTGTAGGGTGGTGACAATCAGGTAGAAGGCTAAGGGTTATACTTTTACATACACATATATGTATTGTTTTACTGTACTGTTTATCTTTTTCATTTTTGACATTTGTCGGAGATCTAATTGGAGCATCAGAGTGGATGGCTAGGGCAACTCAGTCTCCATTCTAACTCCTCTCTTGCTCTTTTACTCTTCGCTAGTTCTTCCGACGACATGAACAATTCATTCTCTTATTCGGAGGCTTCGCGATTTGGTCAATATCGAAAGTATCACATCCCCTTTTCCTCCTAGTCATGACGACTTAGACCATATTCTAGTCACCTGATCGGTAATCCATCTCTATCAATTTCAAACGGAATCAAATGCAATAGTTTATACCTCTAATAAAATATTTGTTACTAAATAGTGTCCTAATGGGTATTTTTAATATTCAGATAAATATTTGCGACAAATTAAAATTTCCCTAACACTCTAAAATCTTGACAATCATTAATGAGTCATTTTCAACTTTAAAAAACTTTTTCTGATAAGTCTAATTCATTTATTATTAACAATATTGACGTTTGCCCCCCAAACTTATCGAGCTCAACAACAATCATATCAATTCACAAATAATGGTGATCATTAATTCTATGATCTCGTTTGGTCTATTTTGTCATTATTAAATGTCCAATTATCAACCAGACTTTCAATTTAGTTGTGAAGTATTCTTAATTTAATACAAAAGTTACATAAATCAGGTATTTCTGGAGACTTCGTGAGAATACTATGAGATTTCAATCCAAGATTTATGAGAAATTTATTAAGTAAAAAAAACTTAATAAAAAAGTTTAAACGAGATGGGATTTGAAGTTTATAATTCAAGAATAGCAGTGAAAATTGAAACATTTTTTTTAAGATGGAGATCATAATTAATCATTAAGTAAAGTTACATTATGATTTGTGATTTATAATTTATGAAGATGTATGATTTGTAATGTATGACTTATAAAAAGTTATAGAGAGAATAATAAATGTTTATATTTTCGGCAATTTACCAAAGGGCGTATCCAACTATTCGTAATTACCGAAAGGAGTACCATGGTTTCTATTATACCAAAGGGCGCATCCCATATAGTGAAGTTACTTTTATACCCCTCCCGCCAAAGAATGACTTTATCAAATACAGTTTCGAGACAACCGAACCACTTTATCAATAAAATATTAATTTGTGGTTCGGATGGGTAGCAGTCGAATTTTTCTCAGCCAATATATATATGTGAAATGATTTGCACAAGTCAAATGATCACGAATGTACGTATATATTGCTTCCTTGCACAACTCGATTCATCACCAAAGCACCTGAGGAAAATAGGTTGTCGAAGGAGAAAAAGGAAGCAACAAAATAGGTTGTCGAAGGAGAAAAAGGAAGCAACAGATTGGTAACTAAGAGAAATAGGAATGTACGTATGATTGTCATCTTTGATATGGTATCAGATATAGTTTTAATCTAGTTAAACTCTTTGTACTATTTTTATTTTGGAGGAGGCTTAGGGTGATATGCATTACATGATATCAGGGCCTGAGAGTGCATGATGTCATTAGATTTCAGGCAATAGGAGAGGCTGAAAATTTTGTTTCAGGCCCTCGGAGGGACTGAAATAAAAGAAATTCAGGCCCTCCCAGGACCTGGCCTGAATTTATTTTATTTCAGGTCCAGGGAGGGGCTGAAATCAAATGATTTCAGGCCCTCCCTGGGCCTGAAATGTAATGAGGTGTGCCCGGAGTAGGCCTGAAAGGAAATGATTTCAGGCCCTGCCTGGGCCTGAAATAATTTTATTTCAGACCCGACCTGGGCCTGAAATAATTTTATTTCAGGCCCGACCTGGGCCTGAAATAATTTTATTTCAGGCCTGAAATAAAATGATTTCAGGCCCTGGTAGGGCCTGAAATCAAATCCCTGGGCCTGAATCAAATGATTTCAGGCCCTCAGGGGCTCCTAGGGCCTTTATTATCAATTTCAAAGTTTGATAAAGTTAATTGTAATTTTTTTCAGGGATGATAATGTTGTTGACGAAATTCTCTCTGAGATATGGAATACTCTTGATGATAATGTGGCTACGGGGAAAGGATTAGAAATAACTAGTAATAATATTCCATTATCTTCCCAGTATGGTGATAATAGCATTACAAGGAATTTGGCAATTGATCTAAATGAAGAAGCAAATAATTTAGAAGATGAGGGTTTGAATTCTTCTACAAGAGTAGTTGAAATCTTTCAGCCAACCTGGAGTGGGGAGGAAGAAATTGAAATCCGGAATGCAGAAGAATTTGTACCCAGTACAAGTGTACTAGAATTCCAAGCTGATGATATGCAGATTGAGCAATATGAATTCCCCCCAGATCAGTACAGTGACCTAGAGGAGGAGTTTCCATTAGCTGAAGATCCATATATTTTGAATTCTCGATTGCTTGCTGGGCCAATTCGAGAGCTAGAGGCAAGAGATGAGCATGAATTTTTTGTGGGGCAGATATTTCCATCTAGAGAAGAATTCAAGAATGCACTTGTTAAACATGCGATGGTTAAGCATATAAGATATAACCCAGTTGACACCCGGAAAAACAGAGTTAAAGCAGTGTGTTTTAACCAACCATGTACATGGAGAGTAGTAGGAAGGGGGGAAGTAGAGTTCACTGTTACAAAATATATAAAGGAACACCAATGTCGAAGTGTTAGGGAAAGTGCTGATCATCATGCATGCTCTTCATCATTTGTTGCTTCTTTTGTTGAAGAGCAATTTCTTCATAATGAACAATACAAACCAAGTATGATTATTTCAGATATTAAAGCTAGATTTGGAGTGACGATATCATACAGAAAAGCATACATAGCTAGGGAGAAAGCATTGAAAAAGGTTATTGGAGATTATGATGAGGCATACAGAGATCTCCCACAATATCTGCGTGAGTTAAGAGCTAGAGATCCTGAAACTTATGTGGCACTATGCACGAATGGTGACAATCAGTTCCAGAGGTGTTTTTGGGTTTTTGGTGCTTGCCGAAGGGTGTTCAGGTCTTATTTGCGTAGACTTATCGGAATTGATGCGACACACCTAAGAGGAAAGTATCCAGGAGTATTGTTGATTGCAACGGCGATTGATGGTAATGACAATGTTCTCCCAGTTGCCTTTGCAATAGCTGAAGTAGAATGTGGGTCTGCTTGGGAGTGGTTTTTGGATCATACAAAGAGGTTCTTTGCTGTTGATGATCACTCACTCACCATAGTATCAGATAGACATCGGGGCATTATATCAGCAGTCAGAAAAGTATTCACAAACGCGCATCATGCTTTTTGTTGCCACCACATGTCTTGTAATATGGTAACTGATACTGGAAGTAGAGCTGGTGTAGGTTTGTTTTGGGCAGCAGCACGAGCCAACACAACACTCCAATATGATATGATAATGCAGACAATGCTCGAAAAACATCCAGATGCTCATAAGTGGCTTCAGAACATTGACCCTAAAAGGTGGGCAAATGCACACTTTACTGGGAGAAGGTACAGAATGCTTACCACGAATTGTGTAGAGAGCTTGAATGCTTTGTTTAAATCTACACGTGAGCTTCCCATAAATAGGTTAATTGATAATACAAGAAGAAAGGTAGCTCAATGGTTCTATAACCGTAGAGAGGAAGTTTCCAAATGGCATGTTGCTTTGACACCTCATGCTACAAAAGAAATGGAATCAAGGAGAGAGAAAGCTAGAGCTTATAAGGTTCACCCTTACTCTCAATCAGAAATGGAGGTAGAAACATGGGGCACTTCATACATTGTTGATTTGGAAAAAAACTTTTGTTATTGTGGGGAGTTTCAAATTTCAGGACTCCCTTGCTCACATGCTATAGCTGTAATAGTTCACAGGAATATCGATACAATCCGATATTGTGAGCATTATTTTTATTCTGAAACTTGGAAGTGGGTTTACATGGATCGTATTTACCCTTGTAGAAGCAAGCAGTTTTGGCCTAGTGGAGTAAACAACATTACAGTTCGATGTCCCCGTAGCCTTGTGCAGCCTGGTAGACGAAAGAAGGCACGGATTGAGTCAAGACACAATGGCAAGGTGAAACTTAAATGCAGCCGGTGCAAACAACTTGGCCATAATAAAAGGACATGTAGAATGCCGCCAGCCCCAAGGTCTTGAGTTAATTGGTTTATGAATTGCAGAAATTTTCTGATGGAAGTGTTTATTTTGTAAGGAGGATAACTGAATGTATAGTATTCTTTAAAAAAACTAGTTGTTAATGTTGTGACTTATAGAAGTATTTCAATATTATGATACATTTTACCTTGTGTTATAAGCAGAATATATCAGAATCGAAGTCGTATCATTTGTAAACCCAAAATAATGTTATTTCAGGAACTTGAAGTCCTGAAGTCCTGTGTTTTCTGAAAATCTGTTGTTTAACCCCCTCTGATTTTTGCTTTGTTAAATGAGTGTTGTGTGCCAACTGATACTGTATCAACACAGTTTTAGATAATAATTAGGACTTTGTTTGGAGACGAAAAATAGCATATCCTAGCTAAAATACCAATAATTAGGTAAAGTCTGAGAACTGATAATGAGGTTTGAAAAATCCAAATATGCTAGGTCCATCATACAAACCTCCTGATGTGCCAAATTCTGATAATATGAGGTTTTGATGTGAATGGAATTCAATTGTGGTGTGCAATGTGTATTTAGGTACTCTCCTTCTTGTTTATCTTTTAAAAATGTGGTCACAACATGTTCATTTATTTAAAAGATTGGCGTATAAAAATTTAATCATACTGTAAATAATTTTTTTGCAACCAGAGGCGTGGGCTTGAAACAATATGTTTCAGGCCCAGCTTGGGCCTGAAATGATAGCATTTCAGGCCCAGTGTGGGCCTGAAATAACTCATTTCAGGCCCAAGCTGGGCCTGAAATAATGTCATTTCAGTCCCAGATAGGGCCTGAAATAATATCATTTCAGGCCCTTCTTGGGCCTGAAATACTAGCATTTCAGGCCCAGTTTGGGCCTGAAATAAATCATTTCAGGCCCCCTCTGGGCCTGAAATAATGTCATTTCAGGCCCACCGTGGGCCTGAAATCAAAATAGTTCCCTAAAAAATTACTGATGTAATTGACAACAATTACAGTTTAAAGATTAGAGATTACAAAAAAACCATGGATCGAAAGAAATGCTCCATTGATTTCAATATCAATTACATACATTATAACTACAAATATACACACTTACATATATGGATTGTAGCAACAAAAAAAAATTACAGATTTAGAGGACAGAACTTGTCTCTCATTATTTTGTATCCCAACTGAAAACGATAAGGGTTCATTTGTTTTTGGCTATTTTTGGTAGATCGTTGAAAGACCATACTTTCAGCAAACAGCATGATGAAGAAAGCACAATCCAACCTGAAACAAGCATTATGAGTCAGTGTTGTTAGCATATAAATTAAAGATGTGACAGAATATTCTATATTTACCTACAAGATGTGACAGAATAGATCATTTGACACACAACAGGGCAGCAACTAGCACACAACAGTGCATTGTCAGTTATTATATCTGACCGTATCACTTGGTACACAACAGTGCAGCAACTGGATTTGAATAAACATCACTCAATTGTTTTGTTTTTGTTGACAATATATTATATAGAATAACAACATCTACATAATCATAACAACATCGACATAATGAGATTTTTCCATACAAATGGAGGTCAATCGACAGCAATGGATTTTTACATCACCAATACAGCATTCAGATTATCTCAAGTTTTACAAAACATGTCCCTCAGAATATTAACTGTCAGCTCAAATCTGATTCTACTCATGTCTCCTTGTTTGAAATCCATCTTCACATCGAACTAGTTGTTAATGTTGTGACTTATAGAAGTATTTCAATATTATGATACATTTTACCTTGTGTTATAAGCAGAATATATCAGAATTGAAGTCGTATCATTTGTAAACCCAAAATAATGTTATTTCAGGAACTTGAAGTCCTGTGTTTTCTGAAAATCTGTTGTTTAACCCCCTCTGATTTTTGTTTTGTTAAATCATTGTTGTGTGACAACTGATACTGTATCAACACAGTTTTAGATAATAATTAGGACTTTGTTTGGAGACGAAAAATAGCATATCCTAAGCTAAAATACCAATAATTAGGTAAAGTCTGAGAACTGATAATGAGGTTTGAAAAATCCAAATATGCTAGGTCCATCATACAAACCTCCTGATGTGCCAAATTCTGATAATATGAGGTTTTGATGTGAATGGAATTCAATTGTGGTGTGCAATGTGTATTTAGGTACTCTCCTTCTTGTTTATCTTTTAAAAATGTGGTCACAACATGTTCATTTATTTAAAAGATTGACGTATAAAAATTTAATCATACTATGGAAATAATTTTTTTGCAACCAGAGGCGTGGGCCTGAAATGATAGCATTTCAGGCCCAGTGTGGGCCTGAAATAACTCATTTCAGGCCCAAGCTGGGCCTGAAATAACTCATTTCAGTCCCAGATAGGGCCTGAAATAATATCATTTCAGGCCCTTCTTGGGCCTGAAATACTAGCATTTCAGGCCCAGTGTGGGCCTGAAATAAATCATTTCAGGCCCCCTCTGGGCCTGAAATATTGTCATTTCAGGCCCACCGTGGGCCTGAAATCAAAATACTTCCCTAAAAAATTATTGATGTAATTTACAACAATTACAGTTTAAAGATTAGAGATTACAAAAAAACCATGGATCGAAAGAAATGCTCCATTGATTTCAATATCAATTACATACATTATAACTACAAATATACAATGTTTGTCATTACACTTACATATATGGATTGTAGCAACAAAACAAAAAATTACAGAGTTTGCTTCCAGAACTTGTCTCTCATTATTTTGTATCCCACCTGAAAACGATAAGGTTTCATTTGTTTTTGGCTAAAATTGGTAGAGCGTTGAAAGACCAAACTTTCAGCAAATCGCATGATGAAGAAAGCACAATCCAACCTGAAACAAGCATTATGAGTCAGTGTTGTTAGCATATAAATTCAAGCATGAAAGATTAGGTAGTGTTAAACCAAAATACAAAAAACATTAGCTTACGATCTGCTTTGGGTGGGTCCTTGTACTACAATTTGATTAAACTCTTTCCCCGATATTTCTGGCAAACCTTTATTCCAATTCAAATAATATGACCAGTTCAAATTTTTGAAAAACGCCACCTACATAGAAATTACATTAGTCAAAATTCTAGCTCATCACATAGTTTTTGTAAACGTTTATATATCAAATAGAAAACTTACAGTTTTTTCATATTTGGCTGTGTACCCTTCTGTGGCGCCGAGAGAATTATAATGAAGGAAACTACTTTCCTCCAGGTCAATAATCAATAGATGCCAGTGATCATCTGCATTATTTAGAGGACAGAAGATATATCTAATTGGCTTATTTGTATCAGTAGCAATTGTTTGTTCAAATGCTGCAGCATGTATCACCTCAAACAATTCCTATGTTTATTAAAAAGGAAGTGTTAGTTGACTCAATCCTATAAAATAAACATAAACCAAGTTGCTAATTTACTTACCTCAAAACCCACCCCACAGAATATGGAGGGGTGGTAAGGTGAGTTACAGGATTTGGCTTCATTTACAATAATAGTCCAGTAAGTATTTATGCAATCCCCGGAGGTGTAGTCATTCCAATCAAATATTGTCAAAAATGATTGCATATCTAATGTAAAGGTCCCATTGGACCATACTGGTTGCAATTGATACCTACATCAACATAATGTAAGCACCTTATTTAAAAGTGAATGAATAAATTTTATTAATGAATGACAATAACCATCATTGTTTTACAAATACATGCAACCGCAATAGCAACTAACTCACTTTAATTTACTAAGCTTTAATAATGTTTCTGCAATCTCCGCATCTTTATTCTTCTTAAAAAATGCCTTGGCTTTCTTCAAGATGTTGCTTTTGACCTTTTGGAGTTCTTTCCCTTTAGCAACTTGTTGATCAGATAAATTTGTTTGAGTAGAGGTTGCAGATTGTGTTGTTTGCGATGTAGATTGTGACATTGATTGGGCAGGAGCCTCCTCATCTTCAGCTTCATCCTCTCCCTCATCCTCGTCCTCATCCTGAACAATTTCTTTTTCTTTGCCTTTGTCCTCGTTGGGTGGTCTTACCTGAGTTAATTTTATTTTTTTTGGAAGTGGCTGAGGGTCATCTGAGCCTTTGCTTTCTAATTGTATACTCAGTTGTCGGATTGTCTCGTCAGGCTTATCTTTGATTATATCTTGATCAACTATCATTCTTTTCAACTGATCATCTTTCTCCTTAAGCTGGGAATCCTTATCAGCAATTATTGTCTCCTTCTGAGCAATTATTTCATCTTTTTCTTTGACCAGGGAATCCTTTTCAGCAAGTAGTCTATGGCTCTGAGCATTTATTTGATCCTTGTCCCTGAGGGCTGTTGCCAACTCAATTTTGACATCCTCCAAACTTGTAAGAGCTACATTTAATTGTTGCTGTAAGGTATCAATATGTTCTTGCTTTTCTATACATTCATTGCAGCTTTCCTTCTCTAAGGCCTGTAGTCTATCTTCTGCAGCCTGGCTTCCTTCGGTTGCCTGCTTTAATACCTCACTGTGTACCTCAAGTGCTTCAGTTGGAGGAGAGTAGTGAGGTACTAAATCCAGTTCTATATCAAATGGGATTAAATCAACCAGAATTAAATTTGTTGGCACACGGTCGATCATCCTTTTGATACTCTCTACATGAGCCTTAGGCCAATTCCACCGAAGAATTCTTGGCAATCTATGAGGATGATGAGGAGCAGCAATACTAATATGTTCAGTAACCCAAACCTGCAACATGATTATATTCAGTAATTAGTATCCATCATATCATATATTAGCAGGCAGATGCACTCTAACTTACAGCCAAAATATTTGGAAATCCCTTGAGCAAGGGAGCCTTGGCTGGTTGGCTTGTATCACCTACATGTGTTGTACGCCTCAATGTGACCTCCTTTCCAATGGCTTCCAACTGAGGAGCCATGAAATTGTACAGAGCATTGCACCAATTATAGTTTGGTAGATTGTCAAAATCATCAACGCAATCAATGAGTGACATTGCTGGAATGAGAAGTGTGCTGCTTGTACCACAAAAAAGAACTGTGGAAAAAAAATACAGTATATACATCTGACAGTACAGCTTGTCATTGGATGTAGACTTCGTTATCAGTTTCTCCAAATGGTTTGCAGAACAACTGGAATCTTCAAAATATTCCTTGTACAGTGGGCTAGAGGCCTCATTGAAATCAAGTTGGATTACCTCTCCATTGTCAGGTAGCCCTAGAATAAGTGATAGGTCAACCTTTGTGAAATTGAGTTTTTTCCCATGGAACACAAAGCACTTTTCTCCTTCATCCCAATTATCAAACATATTTTGAACCTGAGGTCTTACACAAGAACTAGTGGGGAGGTCGAGGACCCATGAAAAGGGTGTTTGTCGAAGCAATTGTTCTTGTGCTGGTGTGGGTGGAACAGAATCTATAAAATTTTTGAAATGGCAAAGGCTACTTTTCCAGTTCATTCGTTTAGTTCGACCTCTGTTGGCAAAACTCATATACTGGTTTGGCAATTTGATTTTTCGTTGTGGTTGTTGTTTTTTCCCATGACTTCTCCCAGGACCTTGATGTTTCTTTGAATTTTTAGCAGCAGCTTCCTTTGAAGATGATCTTTTCGGAGCCATCTATGAATGATGAAATGCTAAGTATGCTTTATACCATGTTTCATGTATTAAGATCATGTTTATGTCTTAATTATGCTATGCAAGTTATATGAATGATGACATGCCAAGAGCATTTCTTATGATGTAAAAGAAGCATGTAAAGCTATTTTACTTTATGGATGGGCTTGTACCGGACCCAAGTAAGGTCCAAGGATGGGCTCCTTAGAAAGCCTCGGTGTGGACTACCGTAGCTGTCCTCGGTTCTGGACTACCGAAGCTGTCCAACAAGGATGGGCTCCTTATGAAAGCCTCGGTTCTGACTACCGAAGTTGTCCCTAGGTTGAAGGTAACCTAGTACCCTAGTAGGTCGAGACTAGCTACCTCGCATTTACTTAAGGATGCGCGCAAATGATGGATGTATGTATGTGGTACAAGCCGAGGTCCCCCATGATGTTATAATTTATGTTTAAGTATTTATAATTATAATTTTTCAAATAAGCATCCTTATGTTATGTGCATTTAACTCATGCATTCATTCATGTTATGCATCTATGTCATGTCAAGTAAGTCATATGCTTATGTTATGTCAAGAACTTCTCCATGTTAAGTATTTTATATGCTTATGTTTATGTCAAGAGCTTCTCCATGTCAAGTATGTCAATGCTTATGTTTATGTCAAGAACTTCTCCATGTTAAGTATTTTATATGCTTATGTTTATGTCAAGAACTTCTCTATGTCAAGTATGTCATATGCTTACGTTTATGTCAAGAACTTCTCTATGTTAAGTATGTTATGTGCTTTTGTTTTATGTGACGTATGGTTTTAGTGAGTAGGAAAGGGTCTTACTAAGCCTATGTGCTTATAAGTTTTATTTCTTATACCGCAGATCAAGCAAGAGGATATTAAGGTAAGAGAAGCAGCAGGAGGGGCAAGTGTGTGTGTGTGGCAGTGACTTGGCCAAAAGAAAAAGAAAAAAATCCTAATACTCATGATTGTCACATGTTTTATGTTTTGCACTGTCATCTTTATCTTCATGCTATACTTTATGATGGTTTTCCTAAAGACCAACTTCTTATGTTTTGCATTGTCAACTCTAGTATCATGCTACACTTTATAATGGTTTTTCCTAAAGAACAACTTATGTTGATTTCCATGATGTTTCGTTTAGAACAATATGTTGGCTTTAAGCTTGATGGTAGGATAAGTTATATTTAATGCAAACATGTTCAAGAATGTTATGTCTCACATGCTATGTCTTATTTCTTTTATGTTATGACAATGCTAAGTTTACCAAGTAACCATGTTTAAGAATGATAGCTAAGATATGTCAATATGAGTTTGCATGGTTTAAATGCATATGTAGGAAGTTTAAATTATTCCGCTGCATTAAGATCTCCATATGCATATATGTATGTTAGCGTAACAGCCCTCCGCCTACATCGTAGGGCTGGAATGGCGGGCGTTACAGTTTCCCTATTTAATTAAGCATTCACGTATTAAATTATAGCTGCACCGTATTAACAATTGATTTCCTCGCATGGAAAAACTGCTCTTGAACGTTGTCTACAAATCGAGGAGTCGTTCATACTCCCAGATTTATTACGATAATCGATAGAAAATTTTGATGCGATCGAATTAATTACCTTAAAAATTAATTGATTTAAGAAATTAGATATGTAGATTATTAAAAATAAAAGATGATAGATACAGCAGGATTCAAAATCCAAAAAATCATAAGAAATTTGTTGGAAATGATCGGATGACTATAAGGGGGTAAATAGTTTCTCGCCCATAAGTTTATTATTTCTTCCTATAAGGTTAGTATGCACAAGCGAAAACAAAATAAATAATAAAAGTTCAAGTGCTAACATTTATCGATGTAGCGTGGTTCGGAGATTGTTTGCTCCTACTCCACGGTTTTGTCCTTGAGGTGGATGATTCGTCAATCCATTGGTGGATTAATCTCCGACAATTTCAGGCTAGAGCTCACTCATTCGTGGTTGAGTGCAATCTCTCACAAAACACTCTTCCCCTTTACAAGATTGAGAATTAGGGTTAGGAAAAAGACATTGAGCTTTGGAAGCTTTGCCACGAACTAAAAGGTTTTCATCATAATTTTGTAACATTTTCATGCCTCAAAGCTTCTCATTTAATAGAGGAGAGAGTTATTAACAAAACAACACAGCCTCGATATCAATCGATCAGTCTCAACCCCAGTTGACTGATGTACGTCAACAACTATATTTCAAATAGTAGTTGATGGGGTTGAGCACCCCATGGTTGACACATGGAGTGAAGAAGCAATGTGGCAAGATGCATCGAGTCTGAATGACTCTTTCTCCGGAACTCCTGAGACCCTCTCGGGGAGGGGATCCCCCGAAATCCCCTCGAGCAGTCACACCCTGGAGATCAAGTCGGAAGGTGCACTCTCGAGATCACCTCGGGAGGTTAGGCCCCCGAGACCACCTCGGAAAGGCAAAATGCCCGGGACCCCCTGGGCCAGAAGACCCCAAGATCACCTCATGGAAGCGGAGCCCAAGAAGCATTTGGCCTCAAGTAACGGTTCCCCTTTTCTTCGGATCGGAGGATAATCATCACCAATTATTGCGGGATAATTATGACCCATAATTATCGCAACGGTCCGAACTTTATTACTGCGTGGATCGTTGATAAGGTGATCTCGTAACCGACAATTACGGAGACGCGGCTAAGATCGTGGAGACGCGTGCGACAGCCACCTCAAGTATAAAAGGTACTCCAACCCCTCCGGTAAAGAGGTTACGCTCTCTCTACTTCACGCATACTTTTCGCCTTCTCTTCATCTCCAAGATCGAGACACTAACTTGAGCGTCGGAGTGGGCTCTGCCAGACAACCTCCGGCGTACTCCTCTAACACTCGTGTTAATTTCGTAGGGGGTGAGCTCTTCCTCTAGCGTCAGCGTTAGCGTGGGCTGAACCCTGGTGATTGGTCATCTACGTTGATTCCTTCCGGAACAGTAGTCGACAACCATTCAAGCTAGTCGACTGGTCCCTACTGTTTGAAATCCACAGAAAAATCAGTCAATTGCTCTCAATATACACTCATATTTATCCTCTTCGGAGTTGCCCTTTGAAGCTCTATTCCTTTAACTCTCATCCCTTGGATCCATACGAGCCCGCGGCTTTCTCCATGTCATCCTTCATATATTGCCTTGAAGTCCGACGGTCCCTTAGATGCATCATCCTTCACCGACTTAAGGACTCGAGCACCAGGATGAGATCTTCCACACTTGCTCGCGCCAAGCTCCTCATGTATGTTCCACTAAGTCCTGCATGACTCAAACACACATCAAATCAATATAAAATCCTAACTTAAACTTATTGACACACATCAAAACATATGATCGTGCCGATCAAACTTGCACCGATTGCACCAACAAATTCACCATTCGTATTTAAGTTAATGGGATTATCCCCGGGATTTTCAACCAAGAGGGGCGATTTTAATAAATTTCAAATATTAACGTAGATCAATTTTCATAATCTAAAAGTCTAAATTTCAAATTTAAGAAGCTGAAACGTACTTAAATTCTAAAATTTTGATCATAACCCTTGCTTCTAGTTGAAATAATATCCGTCAATCCCCAAAATTTATCTGTGACTCAAAGTCAAAATCATTTGTGATTCTGATTCTTCATAATATTTAGCATTTCTATGTATGAAACCTTTATTGTGATTTAAATAACTATCCTAACTAGTAAACTAATAAAATAAAATTTATACTTTATAATTCTCATTTAATTAAAGAAATAAGAAAGAAGAAAAGAATAACTTATTCCTCTTGGAAGACCATTGCTTTTGATAAAAAATAGAGAAGATAAGATAGGGAAGAAGAAGTAGAGTTTTATCTTCTTCATTAGTAACCTTGACTAGTTTCGGTAAGCTTGGTAATAACACAAAGAGAGCAACGCAAGACAAAATATGATTATTTTGCTATGCCGATAAAACCATAAAGACACGAAAAGAAGCAAAAAAGATACGAGGATTGAGGGCTGGTCTTTTTGCTAGAAGAGGATAATAACTATGATACGTTTCTTACTTGTTGAAGAAGAGAAAGGAAAATAAAAGAGAATTCTTTTGCTTGAGAAGGAGGGGAAAAAGTAGGGATGTAATCGAACCGAGCCGAGCCGAATACATGAGAGTTTGAGTTTGGTTCGTTTATTATCGAGCCGAGCTCGAGCTTAATTTATCGAATATAGTGATGGCTCGTGAGTATATTCGAGCCTAATCGAGCTTTATTAACGAGCCTATGAATTATTAATTAAATTATTCATCAATTTATTAAAAAAATAAATTATATATTCTAAAAAAATATAAAATATTTACTAAAATCTATGATTTTATTCATACAAATGAGCTTTATTGGATATTTTATATTTATTAAATGTAAAGTGTGAAAATTATATATTTAATGTTAAATATTAATTTTATATTTTATGAACTAGCTCACGAGCTTATAAACGAGCCTGTTCACGAGCTAACGAGCCAAATACTGCTGAGTTTGAGTTTGGTTCGTTAATATTAACGAGCTTTATTAAACGAGCTCGAACGAGCTTCTATCGAATCGAGCTCCGAATAGTTCACGAGCGGCTTGATTCATTTACAGCCCTAGGAAAAAGTTATAAGTTTATGCTATTGGAGAAAAGGAGGAGAAGAAGTAAGAAAGAAAAATAAAAATAAAAGTAATGGATGGACAAGGGTTAATATATGGTATGGCAAGGTTGCAATGTGTGTACGGAGAAAAGATAGAGAAAAAAAAATGAAATAGAAGGTTTACTAAAAAAATTTCTAATTCGCTTTACATCGATCGAATACATTTAAACTTTAAATTTATTTGATCATTACTTGGTCAAATCAATCTTGATTTGAACTAACGTAATCTTTATCTTTGCACCTATTCGTTGAATTTAATTCGAACCTGATTCAATTTTAATTTAACATTCTAACTTCGTATCCTACGATTTAATTCATCCGTTTATTATTATATATTTTATTTTTAAATTCAATATTATATATTTTAAGTCGCGATATCTTCTAATAAAATTAGAATCAATGGATAGCTTAGGTCGTGAGCTTTCTAAATATGGGATCAATTTTAGTTTTCGATAACAAATGACGATGAATTAATCAATTAAAGTGACGGTGAAACTTTCGAATATATAATATTAATTTTTTTTATCATAATGTGAGAAGGTGGTCGCACTTCCTCTCCTGGCTACGACCTTAGATCATTGAATCTCCTCTCGTATTAGTCACAGTATTCAGGCTAGTAATCTCTATGATTTATCTCTTTTGTATTAGCTCTGGAATGAATTAGTAGGAACGTTGAGGACGAGCGAATCGCTGCAATCTCGGATAATTGAATCTAAGTATTCAAATTTATCTGAATGTCCAGTAAATAATATCCATAAGATAGAATGGATTATCCTCCAGATTAATCAGATGGTAAGATCTGAATAACCGAATTAAAAAAAAATATTGCACTTTCATTCGCTTCTGAAAAAAATTACGGCAATTTACCAAAGGGCGTATCCAACTATTCGTAATTACCGAAAGGAGTACCATGGTTTCTATTATACCAAAGGGTGCATCCTATATAGTGAAGTTACTTTTATACCCCTCCCGCCAAAGAATGACTTTATCAAACACAGTTTCGAGACAACCGAACCACTTTATCAATAAAATATTAATTTGTGGTTCGGATGGGTAGCAGTCGAATTTTTCTCAGCCAATATATATATGTGAAATGATTTGCACAAGTCAATGATCACGAATGTACGTATATATTGCTTCCTTGCACAACTCGATTCATCACCAAAGCACCTGAGGAAAATAGGTTGTCGAAGGAGAAAAAGGAAGCAACAAAATAGGTTGTCGAAGGAGAAAAAGGAAGCAACAGATTGGTAACTAAGAGAAATAGGAATGTACGTATGATTGTCATCTTTGATATGGTATCAGATATAGTTTTAATCAAGTTAAACTCTTTCTACTATTTTATTTTGGAGGAGGCTTAGGGTGATATGCATTACATGATATCAGGCCCTGAGAGTGCATGATGTCATTAGATTTCAGGCAATAGGAGAGGCTGAAAAATTTTGTTTCAGGCCCTCGGAGGGACTGAAATAAAAGAAATTCAGGCCCTCCCAGGACCTGGCCTGAATTTATTTTATTTCAGGTCCAGGGAGGGGCTGAAATCAAATGATTTCAGGCCCGCCCTGGGCCTGAAATGTAATGATTCAGGCCCGGAGTGGGCCTGAAAGCAAATGATTTCAGGCCCTGCCTGGGCCTGAAATAAAATGATTTCAGGCCCTGGTAGGGCCTGAAATCAAATCCCTGGGCCTGAATCAAATGATTTCAGGCCCTCAGGGGCTCCTAGGGCCTTTATTATCAATTTCAAAGTTTGATAAAGTTAATTGTAATTTTTTTCAGGGATGATAATGTTGTTGACGAAATTCTCTCTGAGATATGGAATACTCTTGATGATAATGTGGCTACGGGGAAAGGATTAGAAATAACTAGTAATAATATTCCATTATCTTCCCAGTATGGTGATAATAGCATTACAAGGAATTTGGCAATTGATCTAAATGAAGAAGCAAATAATTTAGAAGATGAGGGTTTGAATTCTTCTACAAGAGTAGTTGAAATCTTTCAGCCAACCTGGAGTGGGGAGGAAGAAATTGAAATCCGGAATGCAGAAGAATTTGTACCCAGTACAAGTGTACTAGAATTCCAAGCTGATGATATGCAGATTGAGCAATATGAATTCCCCCCAGATCAGTACAGTGACCTAGAGGAGGAGTTTCCATTAGCTGAAGATCCATATATTTTGAATTCTCGATTGCTTGCTGGGCCAATTCGAGAGCTAGAGGCAAGAGATGAGCATGAATTTTTTGTGGGGCAGATATTTCCATCTAGAGAAGAATTCAAGAATGCACTTGTTAAACATGCGATGGTTAAGCATATGAGATATAACCCAGTTGACACCCGGAAAAACAGAGTTAAAGCAGTGTGTTTTAACCAACCATGTACATGGAGAGTAGTAGGAAGGGGGGAAGTAGAGTTCACTGTTACAAAATATATAAAGGAACACCAATGTCGAAGTGTTAGGGAAAGTGCTGATCATCATGCATGCTCTTCATCATTTGTTGCTTCTTTTGTTGAAGAGCAATTTCTTCATAATGAACAATACAAACCAAGTATGATTATTTCAGATATTAAAGCTAGATTTGGAGTGACGATATCATACAGAAAAGCATCATAGCTAGGGAGAAAGCATTGAAAAAGGTTGTTGGAGATTATGATGAGGCATACAGAGATCTCCCACAATATCTGCGTGAGTTAAGAGCTAGAGATCCTGAAACTTATGTGGCACTATACACGAATGGTGACAATCAGTTCCAGAGGTGTTTTGGGCTTTTGGTGCTTGCCGAAGGGTTTCAGGTCTTATTTGCGTAGACTTATCGGAATTGATGCGACACACCTAAGAGGAAAGTATCCAGGAGTATTGTTGATTGCAACGGCGATTGATGTAATGACAATGTTCTCCCAGTTGCTCTTTGCAATAGCTGAAGTAGAATGTGGTCTGCTTGGGAGTGGTTTTGGATCATACAAAGAGGTTCTTTGCTGTTGATGATCACTCACCACCTAGTATCAGATAGACATCGGGGCATTATATCAGCAGTCAGAAAAGTATTCACAAACGCGCATCATGCTTTTTGTTGCCACCACATGTCTTGTAATATGGTAACTGATACTGGAAGTAGAGCTGGTGTAGGTTTGTTTTGGGCAGCAGCACGAGCCAACACAACACTCCAATATGATATGATAATGCAGACAATGCTCGAAAAACATCCAGATGCTCATAAGTGGCTTCAGAACATTGACCCTAAAAGGTGGGCAAATGCACACTTTACTGGGAGAAGGTACAGAATGCTTACACGAATTGTGTGGAGAGCTTGAATGCTTTGTTTAAGTCTACACGTGAGCTTCCCATAAATAGGTTAATTGATAATAAAGAAGAAAGGTAGCTCAATGGTTCTATAACCGTAGAGAGGAATTTCCTAAATGACATGTTGCTTTGACACCTCATGCTACAAAAAAATGGAATCAAGGAGAGAGAAAGCAGAGCTTATAAGGTTCACCCTTTACTCTCAATCAGAAATGGAGGTAGAAACATGGGGCACTTCATACATTGTTGATTTGGAAAAAAACTTTTGTCTATTGTGGGGTTTCAAATTTCAGGACTCCCTTGCTCACATGCTATAGCTGTAATAGTTCACAGGAATATCGATACACATCCGATATTGTGAGCATTATTTTTATTCTGAAACTTGGAAGTGGGTTTACATGGATCGTATTTACCCTTGTAGAAGCAAGCAGTTTTGGCCTAGTGGAGTAAACAACATTACAGTTCGATGTCCCCGTAGCCTTGTGCAGCCTGGTAGACGAAAGAATGCACGGATTGAGTCAAGACACAATGGCAAGGTGAAACTTAAATGCAGCCGGTGCAAACAACTTGGCCATAATAAAAGGACATGTAGAATGCCGCCAGCCCCAAGGTCTTGAGTTAATTGGTTTATGAATTGCAGAAATTTTCACTACTAGAAAAAATGCATTTAACAACAGTGAATCACTGTTGTCGTAGGCCAAATACCACTGTTGTTAAAGGCCATGTTGTTAAAGGGGGGGTCTACGACAACAGTGAATCACTGTTGTCGTATATCACATTCGACAACAGTTTGACAACAGTTTTATTAACCGTTGTCGTATATCAATAACAACAGTTTATCACCGTTGTCGTATGCCATATTCACCGTTGTCTTTTATTATATTCGACAACAGTTTTTGATAACCGTTGTCGTATATCAATAACAACAGTTTATCACCGTTGTCGTATGCCATATTCACCGTTGTCTTTTATTATATTCGACAACAGTTTTATCACTGTGTTGTCGTATGCCACCGTTTATCTACAACAACAGTTTAGCTTTAAAAAAATCTGTTGTGCGTTTGCACTGTTCCACAACAGTTTCATACCAATTTGACAACAAAGATATTTCCATTATATTTTCAATTAAAAGGCAATAATTTAACCTCGAAACAAAAACTATATATATCAAACATCATCAACATATTTACAATAAAGATCCACCACAAGCTTTCTACAGACGAAACCACAAAAGTATCTTTTGTCCAAAAACCTTTCTAAAGACGAAACCACTAAAGTATCTTCTGACCCAAATTACAAGAGTTCATAATTCTGACCCAACTAAACTTACAATGAAGTTCATAATTTCTTCCGAATATTATCCTGTCCAGTAAATGATCCAGTGACTACAATTAGCAACCCGCTCTGGTATGACATTTGTGAATCTACAGTCTCTATCTCGGTGAAACAGTTTCTGAAGTCCAGCGACATAATCTTCTCATTGATGGCCTGCTCCATGTAAAACAAAGATAACAGAGATTGTTATTTGATAGGAAAATGTAGATAGAGCTTTGTCTATAACAGAAAATCAAATTGATATCAAATAGGATAAAGCATGTTACCAGAACGGGTTGCTGGGGAATACAGATGAAGAAAAAAAGGAAAGTATTGAATACAAAAACATTTGGATTCATTTCATACAAAGCTTGGATAACAAAAAACCAATGAATGCAATTTTTACCATAAGACCTCAGGCATTGCAAAGAACAAATATCATAAAATCCAACTTGTGAATTTAATCAATAGTATTCATGACAACAGACTGAGCTGTGAGATACTAATAATAATGGTAAAATGGGATATAAGGAAAGAACAAAATTTGATGATCCATGATTAGGATCACCTTTTAAAGGTTGTTTTTTTTAAAGAAAGAAACACACTAAGTGCTGAATGAGGTAGGTCACATTGACAATTGCCCTTGTCTTGAGTTCCAAAGACAAGTTGAAATTTGAAACATTATATCTTTAGGCAAGCCTAAACAGTTGACAGAAATAATAGCTACATTAGAGAGAAAATCAATTAGATTACAAGTAGCCAATAAATGAACTATCAAAGTATTGATGTTTCATGGCATTCCAATGTAATTAGGAGATAGACTAATCTCTGATTACCTGATTGATTGTCCGGTGCAAGTGAATTGTAGATGACTGTTCACAATGAACACTCACAATGTCTGCACCAGCCTTGATAAAATCTGGAACTCGTTGGTCAGGTTCCACAATCATCTAAAATTTGGAAAACATGGTAATGCAATGGTTTTTAAACAACTAAAAAAGAAACAGAATACAGTGGTGACCAATTTTCAAATATAAAATTTACAAATAGGTGGTGGTTATAACTTTGAATCTGAAGCTTATTAAAAATTGCAGCAGAGGAGGAAAATACCAAGTGCACATCCAATGGAAGATCTGTCACCGGGCGCAGTGCGTCAACAACCAGAGGTCCTATGGTAATATTTGGCACAAAACGCCCATCCATCACATCTACATGAATCCAATCGCATCCTGCCACTTCAACAGCCTTAACCTGTATGTTTGAAACTAGTTACGACTCCCTTATCAAACAATAATCTCTGAGAACAGCATATTATTATTGTCTAAAATCTAAAACAGAAATCACTAATTCAGAAAATAATTTTCCAAAGAAAAAAACAATTAAGAATGTAACCGGAGAACAGC
>JAGFNQ010002519.1:305098-328662 GCA_024364735.1 Boesenbergia rotunda
ACATTGTGTAACAAAGCACATCTATCAGACCACCCCTATAATTCCAAGTAAGTAGATATGCATGAAGAAACTTATCAGTTAATAAGCATATTCTGAAGTCCGCCAGTAAAAAGTTAATGCATTTTCTATAGTAGTTTGGTAACATGCTCACAAGATATCAATTAGACAGGGAAAATAGATTAAAAAAGGTTAAAGGGGAGATAAATATTAGTTACATTTGTTTTTGTTTTTCAAGAAAAAGGGTAATTCTAATGTGGATTGAAAAACATAAACTAAGTTTTCCTTATGTTTTTTGATCAATTTTAGAAGCAAAAAATGGTCAATTAAGCAACTGATGGTCAAATGCCCAAAGATAGTCTTACTCCTCTCATTTGTCCTCGAATCTACTAATGTATTCAAGAAAAGAAAATCTAGGAAGCTGAGCTAATTGAATCATAGGTCTTAGCACACAACATCACAGCTTAATTATCTAATTTGATTGAGTAAAAGAAATACAAGAACAGAAAAGTCTTCTTCAGTTGTAATAGAGAACTACTATTAGGAAAATTTAGAAGCATAATATTAAGAGCGGGTTGAAAGCAACAAAATAACGAATGTGGCGATCAACTAGGCAAAATTAATCTTTCTCAGAGATCAGGAACAGGAGCCAACTTGTACTAATATCATAAGACCTCAGGCATTGCAAAGAACAAATATCATAAGACCTCAGGCTTGCTTATCTTGCGAATTTAATCCAACTTGTACTAACACAAGTACATTTAAATGCATATAACGATTTTTTATTTGTAATCATGATGTTACCGAGAGTGCATAAAAAACGCTCTTATCTTGAAGCACAGACATAAATAGTAATATCTTCCACGAGTGAATAATATAGTAATATCTTCCACGAGTCCTTGTAATTGCCTTATCTTGAAGCACAGAATTATACAAGTTATGCAATCTCATCGCATATACAAATCTATTTAATTCAAAAACTTTAACACACCTTTTTGTTTGCCATAAGTGGAAGAATAGACATAAATAGCGCCACATATGTCACAGCAAAATGAAGTTTCATCATTGTCATATGAACAAATTGGGCATTGCCAGATTCCATGCTTACTGCCATCCTTACTAAGCTGAGATGTCACATCTGTTCCAGGGAGTAATGTGTAAATCAAAAAAGGAATATTAGAAGATTTAAGTTAATTATAAGGAAGATATTTAGCTGCAAAATGCAAATCCATGGCAAAATAACACAAAAATGATTGCCTAATGAACTGCATCAAATTGACACAAACCAAGAAGGGAAAGAATATCACTTACTATCTTCATAGTCATCGTACCCATCAACTTTTACTTCATGCTCATAATCATAGTCATCAAAAGTGTCATAGTCATCATCATAGTCAAGCCCATAACTGACTTTTCGAGGCATTTCCCTGAAAGAAAAATTCAAAGAATCTAATATTAATAAGCAAATTAACTGATGAAAGAATGTTATTGATCCATTGAAGCAAAAAAATAAATATACTACAAATGGAAGTTCACAGAAGGAACTATTCATAAACTCTACCGATGATAACACTCCCAAAAAGGGGATGAAAAAGAAGTGCTTCAGCTTCCATTCTGAACAGAAGATGAGAGATAAATGGTACAAAGCTTCTATTCAAGTAGAAATGAATGGCTTGATTCACCCTTAACACTTACCAAAAGCATCTTAAGATGCTTCCATTAAAGATACCAATATATAATACAAGATAGAATAAAAATGTCAAGTCTTGTTAGTATTATTAGTATTAGTAGAACATCATTAAATGGGCATGAGATGAAGAGCACCAAAAAATAATTTGACCAGCAAGTCTATACGAAAAATGACCATCATCATTAGACAGTGCCAGATGTGTTTGCAAAGTCTTTTATCTTTGTTAGGGAAGGAGATTCGAGAAGGTAGATACAGACCACATTACAAAGAGGATACATTGAGTAAAAAACAAAACCCTCGAATGCCAGAGAAAGGGAACAAGAAATTCTATAGGGAATATATCTTCAAAATTTCCAAAATCAGGAAATAGACCGCCATGTTTTCTGTAATTCAAAACAAAAACAGATATAAAAGTCAAATTTTTCAATAAGCATGATAAAAATGAAATTTGGCACTGCTTCGACAACATGGAACATAGGCAAACCACGTTTCAGAGGAGCTCATGACTTTCAAATACCAATTCTGTTCTATAGACAATTGATTCTCCAAACACCAACTATATTAAATTTAGCTTTTCTCAGTTTGGCGCTAAGGAATATGTATTCGTTGAATAACCTCATAATGGTACACATTAAACAAGAGTTACTAATCTACCCAAAGCCACTGTGAATGTACCACTGTATCCCTGAAATTTGCTAATTTTATACATATGCAACTGAAAGGCGTACAGTATGTATCACACTCAAATCGCACTTAAGCAGACTAAAGTGCAAAACATAGCATCACTAACTTCCACTTGAAACAAATTGAAGAGTAATTAAAGCATGACCTGCATTAGCAACTGACAAAAGTCTCGTATTTCAAAGCTAAAGAGTTCAAAAATAAATATCATCTTTTTAATAACAGAAAGAAGAAAATGAATGAAGAAATATCGTCAAAGTCTCGCCAAAGAGGAGCACAAAAGGATTTAAAGAAAAATAGGTGGAGACGTGATAACAGAGTGGAGACGAACCTTGCCAGGAAGAATGGAGTGATTGCTGCTCTCAAAAAATTAATTATGATGTGCAATAATGGAGTGATTGCTACTCTAGGAAGTAAATGATTTCAGTTCTACATCATGACTAATGAAATATTTATGGAGTGATTACTTTAAAGGAAGGTTAACTCAGATTTGGATATTTCACTTATGTTAGTGTTTATTTATTTAATTTATTAATACAAATACATAAAGAGTATTATTTGTTATTCTTTATATCTTACAAATTTAGAATCTTTAGTTATACATATAAAAATTTTATTTATACAATTCATAGTTTAAATTACAAGGATAGCTCTGTCACTTGTTTGAGCTCGGTAAAAACTCATAAGACTTGACTTAAAAAAACGTACCACTGTATCAAGTTGCTCGATCACTATATTAAATGTTTGAGGATGTCAGACAAAATACAGCACACAAGTATTCTGTCCAACAATTTGATTCATTCTCTTTTGAATGTTATGGGATATCAGGCCACTCCCTTTTGAAAGATAATTAGCAATGTTCTTCCATGTTCTAATAGAAAAATTATATGCATTACTAAATGACTTACGAAGCGCAATTCAAGCAAACAGATGCAACCAAAACATAGCATGAAACGTGATACCATCAAGGAAAGAGATCCTTGCAAAAAGAAGCACCTTTGGGATTGGACATTCACCTGTCTGTCACAAGGCGAAATCTTTGAGGTAACTAGGATCCTTCTGGGCTCGTTCCTGGAACTTCTTGAACCAACGGTCAAGGATATCCATGGGCACGACGAGAATGCCGCAGAAGGACTGCATGAAATTGAAGAGGTTCTCGCCAACCCTAAGAGCGAGGCGCTCGGCCCTCTTCTCCGCGCCGGCATCAGCGATGGGTGGTAGGGAGGCGATGTCCTCAACCGAGACGCCGATCTTGGCGGAGGTGAGCGCGAGCTGGAGGGGATTAGGGTTAGGGTCAGGAATGGGGGGTTCTTTGGAAGGGTCGGGCCAGGGGAGGGAGAGGAGAGCGGATGGGCGGGCAGGGTGGATGGCGCCGCAAAAGAGGAAGGGGTGACCAGGGGGCTGAACGTAGACGGCGAGGGCCTTCCCGGGGGGGGGGGGGGGGGGGGGGAGGAAGCCGCGGCCGGGAGGAGAAACACACAGAGTTCTCTGACGTCGCGGTAGGCATCGCCGACGAGGGAGTTCATGTCAAGGATCCAGTGGAGCGGATCGATCTGGGCGAACACCGACGCATCCATGGGGAAGCTCCGCTCCGGGAAGACTACGCCAAACATCGCCGGGAATACTAGCATTTCAGGCCCAGTGTGGGCCTGAAATAAATCATTTCAGGCCCCCTCTGGGCCTGAAATATTGTCATTTCAGGCCCACCGTGGGCCTGAAATCAAAATACTTCCCTAAAAAATTATTGATGTAATTTACAACAATTACAGTTTAAAGATTAGAGATTACAAAAAAACCATGGATCGAAAGAAATGCTCCATTGATTTCAATATCAATTACATACATTATAACTACAAATATACAATGTTTGTCATTACACTTACATATATGGATTGTAGCAACAAAACAAAAAATTACAGAGTTTGCTTCCAGAACTTGTCTCTCATTATTTTGTATCCCACCTGAAAATGATAAGGTTTCATTTGTTTTTGGCTAAAATTGGTAGAGCATTGAAAGACCAAACTTTCAGCAAATCGCATGATGAAGAAAGCACAATCCAACCTGAAACAAGCATTATGAGTCAGTGTTGTTAGCATATAAATTCAAGCATGAAAGATTAGGTAGTGTTAAACCAAAATACAAAAAACATTAGCTTACGATCTGCTTTGGGTGGGTCCTTGTACTACAATTTGATTAAACTCTTTCCCCGATATTTCTGGCAAACCTTTATTCCAATTCAAATAATATGACCAGTTCAAATTTTTGAAAAACGCCACCTACATAGAAATTACATTAGTCAAAATTCTAGCTCATCACATAGTTTTTGTAAACGTTTATATATCAAATAGAAAACTTACAGTTTTTTCATATTTGGCTGTGTACCCTTCTGTGGCGCCGAGAGAATTATAATGAAGGAAACTACTTTCCTCCAGGTCAATAATCAATAGATGCCAGTGATCATCTGTATTATTTAGAGGACAGAAGATATATCTAATTGGCTTATTTGTATCAGTAGCAATTGTTTGTTCAAATGCTGCAGCATGTATCACCTCAAACAATTCCTATGTTTATTAAAAAGGAAGTGTTAGTTGACTCAATCCTATAAAATAAACATAAACCAAGTTGCTAATTTACTTACCTCAAAACCCACCCCACAGAATATGGAGGGGTGGTAAGGTGAGTTACAGGATTTGGCTTCATTTACAATAATAGTCCAGTAAGTATTTATGCAATCCCCGGAGGTGTAGTCATTCCAATCAAATATTGTCAAAAATGATTGCATATCTAATGTAAAGGTCCCATTGGACCATACTGGTTGCAATTGATACCTACATCAACATAATGTAAGCACCTTATTTAAAAGTGAATGAATAAATTTTATTAATGAATGACAATAACCATCATTGTTTTACAAATACATGCAACCGCAATAGCAACTAACTCACTTTAATTTACTAAGCTTTAATAATGTTTCTGCAATCTCCGCATCTTTATTCTTCTTAAAAAATACCTTGGCTTTCTTCAAGATGTTGCTTTTGACCTTTTGGAGTTCTTTCCCTTTAGCAACTTGTTGATCAGATAAATTTGTTAGAGTAGAGGTTGCAGATTGTGTTGTTTGCGATGTAGATTGTGACATTGATTGGGCAAGAGCCTCCTCATCTTCAGCTTCATCCTCTCCCTCATCCTCGTCCTCATCCTGAACAATTTCTTTTTCTTTGCCTTTGTCCTCGTTGGGTGGTCTTACCTGAGTTAATTTTATTTTTTTTGGAAGTGGCTGAGGGTCATCTGAGCCTTTGCTTTCTAATTGTATACTCAGTTGTCGGATTGTCTCGTCAGGCTTATCTTTGATTATATCTTGATCAACTATCATTCTTTTCAACTGATCATCTTTCTCCTTAAGCTGGGAATCCTTATCAGCAATTATTGTCTCCTTCTGAGCAATTATTTCATCTTTTTCTTTGACCAGGGAATCCTTTTCAGCAAGTAGTCTATGGCTCTGAGTATTTATTTGATCCTTGTCCCTGAGGGTTGTTGCCAACTCAATTTTGACATCCTCCAAACTTGTAAGAGCTACATTTAATTGTTGCTGTAAGGTATCAATATGTTCTTGCTTTTCTATACATTCATTGCAGCTTTCCTTCTCTAAGGCCTGTAGTCTATCTTCTGCAGCCTGGCTTCCTTCGGTTGCCTGCTTTAATACCTCTCTGTGTACCTCAAGTGCTTCAGTTGGAGGAGAGTAGTGAGGTACTAAATCCAGTTCTATATCAAATGGGATTAAATCAACCAGAATTAAATTTGTTGGCACACGGTCGATCATCCTTTTGATACTCTCTACATGAGCCTTAGGCCAATTCCACCGAAGAATTCTTGGCAATCTATGAGGATGATGAGGAGCAGCAATACTAATATGTTCAGTAACCCAAACCTGCAACATGATTATATTCAGTAATTAGTATCCATCATATCATATATTAGCAGGCAGATGCACTCTAACTTACAGCCAAAATATTTGGAAATCCCTTGAGCAAGGGAGCCTTGGCTGGTTGGCTTGTATCACCTACATGTGTTGTACGCCTCAATGTGACCTCCTTTCCAATGGCTTCCAACTGAGGAGCCATGAAATTGTACAGAGCATTGCACCAATTATAGTTTGGTAGATTGTCAAAATCATCAACGCAATCAATGAGTGACATTGCTGGAATGAGAAGTGTGCTGCTTGTACCACAAACAAGAACTGTGGAAAAAAAATACAGTATATACATCTGACAGTATAGCTTGTCATTGGATGTAGACTTCGTTATCAGTTTCTCCAAATGGTTTGCAGAACAACTGGAATCTTCAAAATATTCCTTGTACAGTGGGCTAGAGGCCTCATTGAAATCAAGTTGGATTACCTCTCCGTTGTTAGGTAGCCCTAGAATAAGTGATAGGTCAACCTTTGTGAAATTGAGTTTTTTCCCATGGAACACAAAGCACTTTTCTCCTTCATCCCAATTATCAAACATATTTTGAACCTGAGGTCTTACACAAGAACTAGTGGGGAGGTCGAGGACCCATGAAAAGGGTGTTTGTCGAAGCAATTGTTCTTGTGCTGGTGTGGGTGGAACAGAATCTATAAAATTTTTGAAATGGCAAAGGCTACTTTTCCAGTTCATTCGTTTAGTTCGACCTCTGTTGGCAAAACTCATATACTGGTTTGGCAATTTGATTTTTCGTTGTGGTTGTTGTTTTTTCCCATGACTTCTCCCAGGACCTTGATGTTTCTTTGAATTTTTAGCAGCAGCTTCCTTTGAAGATGATCTTTTCGGAGTCATCCCGAACTTAGGAACCATCAAACAAAAATTAAGCGAAACTGATGCAAAAATGTCACTTAGATTTCGTTCGTCAAGGGTATCCTCACATTCGGTCATTGAGTGGCAACAATCGGTAACCCTAGGTCAGAAGCAAAAACTACACTGAAATGAAAAAAACAAAAAATTTTGTTACGTACCTTTCGACTAGTCCGATGAAGAGGATGTCGGCCACCACAACTCCAATGGAGGTAAGCACACTAACTTCAAAGCTATAGGCAACAAATCACGATCTACGAGACGATTGCTTACCACTAGGGACCCAAGGACCCTATATAGCTCACTAACTGCTGGGCCTGATAATAGAGGATTTCAGGCCCTAAATGGTAACTTTTTTTTTACAGTTATTTTACAAATAACTTAGGTATATTTTTTGTATTTCAAATATATAACACATATCAAAATTAAAAGGAAATTTTTAATTCTCAAATATTTATCTGATTTTCCACAAATCAACCTGAAAATTAGAGGGATTAGAGGAATTTATTTTTTATCAAATATTTCAGGCCCTCGGATGATTTTCACAAATTTACCGAGGACCTGAAATATCTTTATTTCAGGCCCACGTCGGGCCTGAAATAACTTTATTTCAGGCCCGAGGTGGGCCTGAAATAAAGATATTTCAGGCCCACGTCGGGCCTGAAATAACTTTATTTCAGGCCCAAGGTGGGCCTGAATAAAGTTATTTCAGGCCCAACGTGGGCCTGAAATACATTTATTTCAGGCCCACGGTGGGCCTGAAAGAAGACAATTCAGGCCCAGCGTGGGCCTGAAATAAAAATATTATTTGAGGACCACCCTTAATCATATAATATTTTGACTTCATCCCCCAAGTTGGATTACATATTTTATCCCTAAACCCTAAAATACTCTCTCCAAACCTCACCCCTAACTACTGATAATGGTTTTGTAGAAATCTAGATATGGGAGGTCAGCAAAAGACACTGATGGAACTAAACTACACCTATAGCTTTGGACAAAATTATAATTTGAGGTTTAGGACACCTAAAATACTTTCTCCAACCTCAACCCTAACTACTGATAATGGTTTTTCAGAAATCCAGATATGGGAGGTCCATCAGTGGGTTTTGAGCAAAACCCACTGATGGAACTAAACTACACCTATAGCTTTGGAAAAAATATAAATTTGAGGTTATGGACACCTAAAATACTTTCTCCAACCTCATCCCTAACTGTTGATAATGGTTTGTCAAAAATCCAGATATGGGAGGTCCATCAGTGGGTTTTGAGCAAAACCCACTGATGGACCTCCCATATATGGATTTCTGAAAAACCATTATCAGTAGTTAGGGTTCAGGTTGGAGAATGTAGATTAGGTATCCGAAACCTCAAATTATAATTTTGTTCAAAGTTATAGGTCTAGTTTAGTTCCATCAGTGGGTTTTGCTGACCTCCCATATTTGGATTTCTACAAAACCATTATCAGTATTTTAGGGTTTAGGGATAAAATATGTAATCCAACTTGGGGGAAGAGGTCAAAATATTATATGGTTAAGGGTGGTCCTCAAATAATATTTAATTCAGGCCCACTATGGGCCTGAAATGTTTTTATTTCAGGTCTACGTTGGGCCTGAAATAAATGTATTTCAGGCCCACTATGGGCCTGAAATATCTTTATTTCAGGCCCACGTTGGGCCTGAAATAAAATTATTTCAGGTCCAACGTGGGCCTGAAATAAAACCCACTGATGGACCTCCCATATCTGGATTTCTGAAAATCCATTATCAGTAGTTAGGGTTGAGGTTCTAGAAAGTATTTTAGGTGTCGGAAACCTCAAATTATAAATTTTTCCAAAGCTATAGGGCTAGTTGAGTTCCATCAGTGGGTTTTGAGCAAAACCCACTGATGGACCTCCCATATCTGGATTTCTGAAAATCCATTATCAGTAGTTAGGGTTTAGGTTCTAGAAAGTATTTTAGGTATCAGAAACATCAAATTATAATTTTTTCCAAACCTATAGGTGTAGTTTAGTTCCATCAGTGGGTTTTGAGCAAAACCCACTGATGGACCTCCCATATCTGGATTTCTGAAAATCCATTATCAGTAGTTAGGGTTTAGGTTCTAGAAAGTATTTTAGGTATCAGAAACATCAAATTATAATTTTTTCCAAACCTATAGGTGTAGTTTAGTTCCATCAGTGGGTTTTGAGCAAAACCCACTTATGGACCTCCCATATCTGGATTTCTGAAAATCCATTATCAGTAGTTAGGGATTAGGTTCTAGAAAGTATTTTAGGTGTCAGAAACATCAAATTATAATTTTTTCCAAACCTATAGGGCTAGTTTAGTTCCATCAGTGGGTTTTGAGCAAAACCCACTGATGGACCTCCCATATCTGGATTTCTGAAAATCCATTATCAGTAGTTAGGGATCAGGTTGAGAAAGTATTTTAGGTGTCGGAAACCTCAAATTATAATTTTCTCCAAAGTATAGGTGTAGTTTAGTTCCATCAGTGGGTTTTGAGCAAAACCCACTGATGGACCTCCCATATCTGGATTTCTGAAAATCCATTATCAGTAGTTAGGGTAGGTTAGAAAGTATTTTAGGTGTCGAAACCTCAAATTATAATTTTTCCAAATATAGGTGTAGTTTAGTTCCATCAGTGGGTTTTGAGCAAAACCCACTGATGGACCTCCCATATCTGGATTTCTGAAAATCCATTATCAGTAGTTAGGGATTAGGTTGGAGAAAGTATTTTAGGTGTCCTAAACCTCAAATTATAATTTTTTTCAAAGCTATAGGTCTAGTTTATTTCCATCATTGGGTTTTGCTGAAAACCCACAAATGGACCTCCCATATCTGGATTTCTACAAAACCATTATCAGTATTTAGGGGTGAGGTTGGAGAGAGTATTTTAGGGTTTAGGGATAAAATATGTAATCCAACTTGGGGGATGAAGTCAAAATATTATATGGTTAAGGGTGGTCCTCAAATAATATTTATTTCAGGCCCACGGTGGGCCTGAAATGTTTTTATTTCAGGTCCACGGTGGGCCTGAAATAAATGTATTTCAGGCCCACTATGGGCCTGAAATAAATGTATTTCAGGCCCACTATGGGCCTGAAATATCTTTATTTCAGGCCCACCTTGGGCCTGAAATAAAGTTATTTCAGGCCCGACGTGGGCCTGAAATTATAATTTGAGGTTTGTAACACCTCAACTCCACTGAAGGACCCATTGATGAGGTTGGAGAAAGTATTTTAGGTGTCGACAACATCAAATTATAATTTTTTCCAAACCTATAGGTGTAATTTAGTTCCATCAGTGGGTTTTGAGCAAAACCCACTGATGGACATCCCATATCTGGATTAATGAAAAAAAATTATCAACAGTTAGGGATCAGGTTGGAGAAAGTATTTTAGGTGTCGGAAACCTCAAATTATAATTTTTCCAAAGTATAGGTGTAGTTAGTTCCATCAGTGGGTTTTGAGCAAAACCCACTGATGGACCTCCCATATCTGGATTTCTGAAAATCCATTATCAGTAGTTAGGGTTGAGGTTCTAGAAAGTATTTTAGGTGTCGGAAACCTCAAATTATAAATTTTTCCAAAGTATAGGGCTAGTTTAGTTCCATCAGTGGGTTTTGAGCAAAACCCACTGATGGACCTCCCATATCTGGATTTCTGAAAATCCATTATCAGTAGTTAGGGTTGAGGTTGAGAATGTATTAGGTGTCGGAAACCTCAAATTATAATTTTTTCCAAAGCTATAGGGCTAGTTTAGTTCCATCAGTGGGTTTTGAGCAAAACCCACTGATGGACCTCCCATATCTGGATTTCTGAAAATCCATTATCAGTAGTTTGGGTTTAGGTTCTAGAAAGTATTTTAGGTGTCAGAAACATCAAATTATAATTTTTCCAAACCTATAGGTGTAGTTTAGTTCCATCAGTGGGTTTTGAGCAAAACCCACTGATGGACCTCCCATATCTGGATTTCTGAAAATCCATTATCAGTAGTTAGGGTTGAGGATCTAGAAAGTATTTTAGGTGTCGGAAACATCAAATTATAAATTTGTCAAAAGCTATAGGGCTAGTTTAGTTCCATCAGTGGGTTTTGAGCAAAACCCACTGATGGACCTCCCATATCTGGATTTCTGAAAATCCATTATCAGTAGTTTGGGTTTAGGTTCTAGAAAGTATTTTAGGTGTGAGAAACATCAAATTATAATTTTTTCCAAACCTATAGGTGTAGCTTAGTTCCATCAGTGGGTTTTGAGCAAAACCCACTGATGGACCTCCCATATCTGGATTTCTGAAAACCCACAAATGGACCTCCCATATCTGGATTTCTACAAAACCATTATCAGTATTTAGGGGTGAGGTTGGAGAGAGTATTTTAGGGTTTAGGGATAAAATATGTAATCCAACTTGGGGGATGAAGTCAAAATATTATATGTTAAGGGTGGTCCTCAAATAATATTTATTTCAGGCCCACGGTGGGCCTGAAATGTTTTTATTTCAGGTCCACGGTGGGCCTGAAATAAATGTATTCAGGCCCACTATGGGCCTGAAATATCTTTATTTCAGGCCCACCTTGGGCCTGAAATAAAGTTATTTCAGGCCCGACGTGGGCCTGAAATTATAATTTGAGGTTTGTAACACCTCAACTCCACTGAAGGACCCATTGATGAGGTTGGAGAAAGTATTTTAGGTGTCGACAACATCAAATTATAATTTTTTCCAAACCTATAGGTGTAATTTAGTTCCATCAGTGGGTTTTGAGCAAAACCCACTGATGGACATCCCATATCTGGATTAATGAAAAAAAATTATCAACAGTTAGGGATCAGGTTGGAGAAAGTATTTTAGGTGTCGGAAACCTCAAATTATAATTTTCTCCAAAGTATAGGTGTAGTTTAGTTCCATCAGTGGGTTTTGAGCAAAACCCACTGATGGACCTCCCATATCTGGATTTCTGAAAATCCATTATCAGTAGTTAGGGTTGAGGTTCTAGAAAGTATTTTAGGTGTCGGAAACCTCAAATTATAAATTTTTCCAAAGCTATAGGGCTAGTTTAGTTCCATCAGTGGGTTTTGAGCAAAACCCACTGATGGACCTCCCATATCTGGATTTCTGAAAATCCATTATCAGTAGTTTGGGTTGAGGTTGGAGAATGTAGATTAGGTGTCTGAAACATCAAATTATAATTTTTTCCAAACCTATAGGTTTAGTTTAGTTCCATCAGTGGGTTTTGCTCAAAACCCACCGGTTGAACCTCCTATATCTGATTTATATAATATATATTGTTGATTAGATTATATAATGATTTTTAGAATAATAATCTATATTTACCTACAAGATGTAACAGAATAGATCATTTGGCACACAACAGTGCAGCAACTGGCACACAACAGTGCATTATCAGTTATTATATCTGACCGTATCACTTGGCACACAACAGTGCAACAACTGGATTTGAATAAACATCACCCAATTGTTTTCTTTTTGTTGACAATATATTATATAGAATAACAACATCTACATAATCATAACAACATCCACATAAGGAGATTTTTCCATACAAATCGATGTCAATCAACAGCAATGGATTTTTACATCACCAATACAGTTTTCAGATTATCTCAAGTTTTACAAAACATGTCTCTCAGAATATTAACTGTCAGCTCAAATCTGATTCTACTCATGTCTCCTTGTTTGAAATCCATCTTCTCATCATATAGGAGACATCGAACATATTGCATGACAAAGAAGGCACAGTCCACGCTGAAATTAACAAACACTTTTTTAGATTTCAATAAGTGGGTTTATAAAATACTTTCTTATTTTAAAAAATAAGAAAGTTCTTCCTCATTTAGTTACCTATGTTCTTGTTGGGGACATTTTTGTCTGACGGAGGGCCATTTGTCCAAGGGATGATGACTTTGTAGATACGGATGAATAGCCGTAAGTTCCTCGCGAGTATATTGTTTAAGTTCTTTTACCTGTCAAACATATCATGAATTTATTAATCACCATCAATGACATTTTAGAGAAAATGATGACCATATATAAGAATAAAGGAAGGTAGCTCACCGCTGTGTCAAATTCATGCTTATATTTACGACCACTAGCAAGAGAATTAAAATGATTAAAAGTCATGGATTCTGTATCCACCGCTAACAAGTGAAAGTGTGTATTATCACTGCACAAAGGAATTAAAATAAATCTAAACCCTTGTTCAAGCATATCAGTCTTCATCACTTGTTGCAGGGAAATCTTTCTTGACGATCTGATTGATGCCTACAAATATGCATTCACAAAATTAATAATACCCATATCATAATATTAGGTCTTGTACAATATATCTGTTTAATTAATATACATCACTTACTGTGAAGAAGGTTGAACAATATATTGACTTGTTGTATGGCCTACCACATGCGGATGCTCCCCTAAATAAAATTTTACAAAAGGCATCAATGACCTCGCCTTTTGTAAAAACCTCTCCATTGAGGATTTGTAAGAATGAATGCAAATTCAAAGCAAAGGGTGCATCCTCCCAGATAAATTCATTTGCCAACCTGCCATGTAAATTGATATGATTATATATTACATAAGAGAATATATAAAAACTAACCTAAACTATAATATTTTGTAACTTACTTTAGATTCTCCAATCTATTTATCAGGTAGACCACTTCTTTATCTTTATTTTTCTTCTTTGTATTCATAAAATGTTTCTTCACAAACTACATCAATAAAATTTATTTAGCCCAAACTAATTATTGACCAAATTCAATACAATTGATGTATTTTAAATGAAATTAACACACTTACATCAATGCCTTGTTGCCTCGTTTTGTATAGTTCGGAGGTTCTTCTTGTTTCCTCCTCTATGTCTTCTTCAGACATGACTTCCATTACATCGTAAATGTTTCCTCTTGCTTCATCCATATCCTCCTCACTAAGTTTCCTTTTTCCCTTGTCCATAACAATTGATATTTGTTTCCTGTCCCGCTTCCCCTTAGGTAAAAGCTGGTGCCATACTGGACTGTCAATTGGAGTATCCCTGTAATCATACCGAGTTCGGTCACGTCCTCTCCTAGGTGTACAAGATACTGGATCAGAAAGAGGATCGACTACAGGATAGCTTTCTTGACCCTCCATGCCTTTTTTTCAATAATTGAAAGTAATTCCTTAACCCTTTCATTCAAACATATATTCTCCTCTGTTAGCTCCTTGATTCGGTTGTCCTTAAGAATGCATTCACCACATAGCCTAACATCTCCTTCTGATGTCTCCATTGGCCGTGGTATGTCATCACCGATATCAAGGTTCTCAAACAATGTGTTCTCATGTAGGGTAGGAATTAATTCAACAATAACCTGTCAATTACGAAGTACACAAATGTTACTACCTCTCTATCTAACTCAGATAGATCACATTTAAGAATAATTACCTCTTCAGACGAGAGTCGGTCGACAAGGCCCCTCACCCTACTAATATGCGAAGGAATATTCCTCCACTTATTTATTCGGGGCCCTTCAACATTGAATGGTTTTTGAATTGGTACATGCTCCAAAAACCATGCCTACACAAATTTTTGCAGCCAAATACATTAATGACATCAAAATATTATAAAATTTAACAAGATAATTCTACTCACTGCCAAAAGCCCTGCAAATCCCTTTAGGTAAGGGAGGTTGGTGGTGCTCTGGTTTCCCTGAGTTGATGAAAATAAGTCCCCAATCTTAGGTAATTGTGGAGACAAAAATTGATGGATAGCTTCTACCCAATTGAATCTACCTAGATTGTCATAATCATCTACTATATCTACAAGACCTAGAGGAACCTTATATGTACTAGACGAAAATAAAACACAAACAAATATATACAAAATATAAAATTTACACACTAATAACACATCATCCTCTGATTCAACACTTTTAGAAAAATGTTTAAGTAACTCCTCAAGTCTTGTTCTTGTAGGTTGTTTTTCTTTTGAGAAGTAAGTACGATAGAGGTCACCCGATGCTTTAGTTGAATTAATAGGGACCGAAACACCACGGTCCACTATACCCAGTATCAATGCAACATCTCGTCTGGAGAACGCAACCGGTACACCTGAAACAATTACAATATTTAGTTATCATCAAGAATATAGGCTTGAAATTATTCCACGTTGGGCCTGAAATGATTTCAATTCAGGCCCGACGTGGGCCTGAAATGAATACATTTTAGGCCCGACGAGGGCCTGAAATGAATACATTTCAGACCCGACGAGGGCCTGAAATGAATTCATTTCAGGCCCGAGGTGGGCCTGAAATGTATTCATTTCAGGCCTACCGAGGGCCTGAACTAAATTAACTTCAGGCCCTCGGTAGGCCTGAAATGATTTTATTTCAGGCCTACCGAGGGCCTGAAGTCATTTTCACTTCAGTCCCTCAGTAGCCCTAAAATGAAATGATTAAACTTTATCAAAAACTAATCATTTGAGGCCATCTATATTACTGTCTTATCTTACTATAGATACTATAGATATTGTCTACAATTCATAACTAAAACTATTACCTGAGAATTTAAAACCTTGCGAGGTTGAATCCCAACTTTCAAATATATTAACCAAAATTCCACGGATATGCTGCAATTCTTGTATGTCCAGGAAAAAACTGAAAGGCGACCCTTTGATCTTCGCAATGTGTCGATCATTTAAAATGTCAAATTCTTCAAAAAATTGTTTAAAGTGGCCTAAAATACTGCACCAACGTAATTTTTGTCCAATGTCATCTGAATCCTACAGTTTATATACAGTACAAATTTATTCAGCAAAATAATTTTAAACATGTTGACAAACAATGCTGGTTTGACCTAAGCATATCGCTAACATACCTTGGTGGATAATGCCAAGGAAGAAGACGCTGAACCACGTACAGACCTTTTGCCTGACATTATCAAATAAATCCAACGTGCAGAAACCCTAACCCCTTGGTGTATTATGCCGATCAGTCTCCACTTCAACGTTAACACTAAAACCCACCTCAGGATCACACAGAAACGCTTTCGAGCAATGCCTAGGTTTTGGTTGTCCGCAGGGATTCGGGGGATGAGCTCGCGACTATATCACAGCTAGGGCACGTAGGACTGCAAGAAGGCGAGTTCTTGCGCTGAGAGAGGTTGAGAGTGAGCTTTTATCCGAAATGAAGGACTTCCATTTACGTTGTTGCGCTAAGAGAGAACGGAGAAAATTTCGACTGCTACCCATCCGAACCACAAATTAATATTTTATTGATAAAGTGGTTCGGTTGTCTCGAAACTGTGTTTGATAAAGTCATTCTTTGGCGGGAGGGGTATAAAAGTAACTTCACTATATGGGATGCGCCCTTTGGTATAATAGAAACCATGGTACTCCTTTCGGTAATTACGAATAGTTGGATACGCCCTTTGGTAAATTGCCGAAAAAATTAAGTAAATCAACCTCTCGACCAGTCTAATTGGCTTAGCCGAACCGGACCCGACTTATAAAATTGAGATCGCCAGAACAAACTCGACATCCCTCCCGCTGCAGCCAACTGTATAGTCTCGTGAGGTTTGAAGTTGCCCCCGAGGGCTGGATCAGGTGGTTAGGTACTTGCCGCTTGCAACGGAGGATAGGGGTTCGAGGGTTGACGGTATGCGCGGGGGATAAAACCTCGGCTGCTGTTTAAAAAAAAAATCCCTCGCGCCTGGGTGCCTTAACCATCCCAGCATTCACCGTGATTTACCCCCTCTGGACACTTGTGGGGCAGAGACCAGGGGGCCGTTAGGGTGGCGGATCCACCTTTTTGCATCGTGAGGTTCGAGGTTATTTTTGCCTTGGGACGGGTGCGACGGGAGCGTTGGAGGCGAGCGATTTCGCCTTTTATCTATCGTGAGGTTCGAGGTTTGAATCTCCTTGCTTTCGCAGCGTGCAGCAGTGAATCGATTAATCGCAATTTCATATATCCACGATTCGATCCCTAACTAAGACGTATTTATAGGAATTTTTTCCTCCAAATAGATTCGATCTTTGAGACGCTGGACTTTTAGACCGCCTATTACGATGAGTTAATCGTCCGAGATTAGAAAATTTGATTTTTTTTTTTTTATAGCAGTGGGACCCATCCTCCGGCTGATCCTAGCTGAAAATCACGAGACGAGGGGCCCTTAGAAGTTCAATCTTCTTCTCGAGGCTGCGTGTCTCCAGAACCTTCCGCCACGGGGGTCCAGGCCGCCACTCTAGAAACTTCTTCGCTTCTCCTACTTAATCGACCCTTCTATTCGACTCTTCGACGAGAAGACCCCGCACTCTCGATTTCAGCTCGCTCCCAATTCCCACTGCCACCACTGAACTCGATCGAGCTCGGCACGAGCTTCCGACGCCGATCGTATCATCAACGCTTCCTCACCGGCTTCATCTGGCTTCCGCATTGTCGTCTTGATTTCCAACCTCCAAAGGACAGAGTACTTGAAGAACTTCAATCTCCAAGTGAGTCCGTACTAATCTTAGATCTGAATGTTTGGGATTACCTTTTTTTTATTAAATTAGTTGTTTCGTTTCGTTTCTCGCATCCGATCATGCTCTGTTTTCACTCTGACATTCTTGGTTCTCACTTTCTCAAGTTTTCGATGCAGCCATGGATTCGATTCCGGTCGCAGTGAAAGAGGAGTATCCAGATTCGCTTTCATATTGTGTAGAAGAAGACCCTTGCGCTGAGGCTCCTCGTCCGATGAACGGACTGCACGAAATTGGGCCGCCCCCTTTCCTCACCAAGACCTTCGACATTGTTGAAGACCCGGCGACGGATCACGCGATCTCTTGGAGCTCCTCCAATAATAGCTTCGTGGTTTGGGAACCCAACGAATTTGCTGTGACTTTGTTGCCGAGGCACTTCAAGCACAGCAATTTCTCTAGCTTCGTGAGGCAACTCAACACATATGTAAGTGTTTCGTTAGAACTCCGCACTTTGATTCTTTTACGAAGTTGTTTGTACACTCTTCTCTGAGTTAAATTGATGCCGTTTGATCTCTGGGTTCCAATCTCGAACATAGGGATGGAAATTTTTCAATAATTTTATAATCAGTCTTCGTAAAGTAAAGAAAGTTCTAGAAATCTCGAACATAGGGATGGAAATTTTTCAATAATTTTATAATCAGTCTTCGTAAAGTAAAGAAAGTTCTAGAAACTTCAACTGGATTTGATGATGACGACTATAGTCAAAGTGAGATCTATGTGGTTTGTTTCTTAAGCTAATATTTTGTTTTTCAGGGATTTAGGAAGGTGGATCCAGATAGATGGGAATTTGCAAACGAAGGATTTCTAAGAGGGCAGAGGCATCTCCTCAAGACCATCAAAAGAAGGAAAGCAGCTAGTAATCCTCCTCCGATACAGCAATTCGCAGAATCAGTCTTTGAGGTTGGGCAGTTCGGGCAAGATAGAGAGGTTGACAGGCTAAAACGCGACAAGAACAATCTGATAGCACAAGTGTTAAAGCTGCGGCAACAGCAGCAGAGCACGAGAGCTCAGCTTCAAGAGATGGAAAAACGACTGCAAATCACAGAACAAAAGCAACAACGTATGATGGCCTTCTTAGCGCGCGCTTTGCAAAACCCTGAATTCTTTCGGCAACTGGTCGAGCAGCAAGCGAAAAGGAAAGAGCTTGAGGAAGACTTTTCAAAAAAGAGGAGACGATCCATCGAGGCAAGACCCTGTCAAGAAGAAGCCATCCCGAGCCATGGGTTTGAGCCATCATTCCAAGTCGAGACAGAAAAACTTATAGCGGATCTAGACCCTCAACTCTGGGACTTGGAAAATTTGGAGCTCGAATTGCAGGGGATTGGAAGCAATGAGAATGATGAGGAGGAACAAGGTGGAGACCTGGACCTGACTGTCGAGTTATGGGAGGAGCTTCTGAAAGAGCACAGCGAAGGAAATGAAGCATCAGAAAGGGTATTGGAGTTCTTGCTGCGAAACTAGGTAATCTTAGTTCCAGTAGTCCTAAATAGATTGGCCATCTATGCATCTCGCACTTTACTATCTCATTTCTATTGCATCGAAGTTTGCATTCAGAATCTTTATTTGGCCTCGATGGTTTCTCCGATGAAGGTTCTTTCTTTTCTAATAAACCGTTTTTACTTACTGACATAGCTCATTTCAAGTAGCGAAGTAGCTTGAACTGGAGTTCCAAGTACAAGAAATTGGAGCCATAGTTGCAGTACAGGCTTTTTTTTTTTTCATTCTCCGCAACATGCTAGAATACTTTTTCTGTAATGTATAGTATTTTTGTTTCTCCTTTTGTTTAGAGCTGACAATGATTTATTATTTGTTGGTCTACTGGTGAAGTTAGAACAACATTCCACTAGATTGTATGGAATCTAGCGAACACTGTAAACTTTGTTTGTTTGCAGAATTTTTACAGTAAAAATGATGGCAATTCTATATATATTTATCTTCAGATATTAGTTTAATTGCTGGGACGCAAATCTAGGGCCTCCGAAAATATTTTTTATGAGATCTTTCTAGCCATAAAATTTAATGGGGAATTTGATGGTGCCTGTTTAGTGTTGGTGGGAGCAAACTCTGATTGAACTGACAGCTCCAGAAGATATCAGAATTCTCAGACAATAAGAAGCAGTCCCATCATAATTCATTAATTCCTTTTCATTTTCTGTAATTGGTATCCTTTAAAATCTTTATTCAACCATTGTAAAGTTAATCAAATGAATAAATTTAAATAACACAAAAAGAGAGGCCTTTCAATTCTCTGGCCCACCCATACATTATTTCCCCTCTCATATTTCTCTGACAAATGACTTTTATAAATCACATGGCAAACAATATGTTAATGACAGACAAAGATGTTAGATCACAATCATAAGTAATGCTATTAGCATTAACTATTTCCTAGATGCATAAAAGACAGACCCCTCTGGTAAGTTCAAAAAGCAATAGAAATGTTCTTTAAAAAAAATTTGGACCTCAATCAAACGCCATCATGAAATTGGAGCAACAACCTTTACACTTGCAACTATCAACACTCGCCGAGTCAGAAATAGCTGGATGGTCGCTGTCTAGGTCCTAAATGAGAACAAAAAGAGAGAATTTATTAGAAAACCTACAATTTCCACTTGGTGGAACCAGTGGGTTAACCTCTTAAGTCATGGATTGCATCGATCTATCGACCTTCAATCCTCGAGTAACCGATTCGATAAGATCTCTTCTAGTAGAATTTGATCGAACACTGTCCAAACCCTAACCCAACCCTCCTCTCCTGCTATCTGCCAAAGCCTCACCACTGGCCATGTGCCTTGTCCCCCCTTCTTATCATTCAGATGACATTCCAATTGGGCTTAGACTGGGCCAACTACCCGACCCATCACTGCCGTTTGTTGATCGGGATCGGACAAAATCGACCCTTGGATTTTCTGGGTTTGGCATCCGGCGGCGGGCACGCGTCGGCGAAGTCGCGGATGGCACCGTCGAGTATGTCCTTGAATATCTGCCGCTCGATTTGTATGGCGGCCTCGGCCGCCTCGGCTGCCGGCCGGGCCCAGGTGTTGTGATCGTCCTGCTCCAGGTCCCTGCGGGCAGCCAAGCAGGTGACGACGTTGACGTCATCCGCGGAGACCGGCTCACGCGCCCGCCGCAGCTCCGCCCACACCTCCGGAAGCATCGGGCCGGCCGCATTGCAGCTGGCGGCGGAGAGGTAGCCTGGGCGTACGAAGGACTCCCAGGGCGGATGCGACGAGCAGCGTTTCTTGTCGAGGATCTCGGCCACGGCGTCGAAGAGGAGGCGGCGGTGGAAGGGTACGGAGTCGACGGCACTGCCACGCTTCTCCAATAAAGCATACACGTCAGTGCCGCCGTCGCCGTGGTTGTCCGAGGCGCGCAGGACCTGCGCAACGTACACGTAGTCGTCGTCTTTGTCTTCATTCTCCTGTCCTCCCTCTTCCTGCTCTTGCTTCGCCGGGCCGTCTCCGTCGTTCGACGCTACCACTTCCTCTTCGCAATCAGGTAATTGGCCTCCTTCGAAATCGATGGAGCGCTTCATTAACGGAGAGCGCGGCGGCGAGGTTACCTCGAGGACCGAGACGGGACTTGGTTGCTGCTCCGTTGCTGCATTTTCAACCGGATCGGCCACGACGGCGACCTGCTCCGCCGCAGTAAACGCCGCGATGCTGTTCAGCAATTGGTCGCACCGCTCCAACAGTTGCCTCCCGGCCCGGTAATCCTCCGCCCAAGACTTCTGCGTCATCGCCCATCGCCAATTCACGTAAGAATCATAAAAAGTGATAGCCAAGAAGGTCGGTGAGGAAAGCCAAGTTCCTAATTAAGTTTACCTCGACGTCCAGTGTCGTAGTGGCTGCGGCAGCGTTCGCATTTTCCTCCACCGGCGAATTTATTCTCGGCTTTGGATTAGCCTCTTGCTTTTGCCGGCAATTCGAGTGTGTTCGACCAGAAATTGCAATAGTTCCAGCTCGGTGAAGAGGTGTTTTAGGTCGAATCGATGTGGAGGTTCGCGGCCGCGGTGGCAGACTCTTCGCAGAATCAACCCCATTTGAGATCCTCCGCTTGGCAGAAGAGCTCGGCGCGCGGTCCTTGGTCCCATTGCAGGACGAAGGATTCTGATTCACTCTTCGATTTTGCCGGAGTGAAGGAGTGACTGCTTCTTCTACGTGGTTCCTCCGACCAGCGATGGATTTGAAAGTCACCTGCTGCCGGGGTTCGGTTGATGTTGGCATGTTCGGCGAGGGAACAGGTTCGATGACGACGATCGGTGAGTAATCGGAGAACCTAGCATAGCGGTCGCGGCGGCCATTGATTTGGTGATCGGATGGCTTCGAGTGGAGGAGTCCCTTGAGCTGAAGTGCCTCCAGTATTTGCTTCAGCGTCTCCAAATCCCTCGATGCTTCTCGTTTCTCGAGTTGAATTGGGAGAAATCCGCGCTTCTTCGGCTCGGGGAAGAATTCGTCGGCGTCAAAGAAACTCTTCCTCTGTAGAGGTGGAAGGCGGGATGTCCTGGCCTGAAATTTAGGTTTCCTAGCCTCAGGAACTCTAATGTCCCCGACATTTGCCATTCGGATCCACTCATCGACGGAGACGCGGACCGTCTCCGACGGCGAGCGTTTAGGGAACATTTCTCCGTCGAGGAATCGGTAGGACGATGCTTCTCTGGAAACGCGACACTCTGAGGCGGATCGACGGAGCTCCGTCCAGCTCGACTCACCGCCACCCTCTTCGACCGGAGAGACTGGTAGCGCGTCCAGGCCCATTAACCGCGCCACGACACTAGGAGAACGGCATTTCCGATCGATCACCTCCGCCGCCTCAGAGGCGTCATATTGTTCATCGGGCGAAGCAACCCTAGCTGCCGACCAGGTCTCGCGCCCGCGGATCTTGCTCTCGCCATCGTTTGAGAAGTACCGAGCATCGCGGGGCTTCAGCGGGGCACTCGAACTATCATCCTTGACCTCGTGGTGCGGAAGATGGTACGACCACGGCGGAGAGTGAAAATCCGGCAACGCGGATCGAAGGCTGTCCTTCATCGAGGCCGAGGAAGCATCCGATCTCTCCGACGGAGAGGCGAACGAAGCCAATACCTGAGATCAAAATCCACCATCACGAAAAGGCACAGACCGGAGACAAAAAAAAAAAAAAATGGCAGCCAAAATGTGCATCTCTAGGGCAGCAACATACTCACCATTGGTGGCGGAGGAAGGCGTTTCCGGGCAAGGATCTGGTGCCGGTCGAAGAGCTTGAGGAAACCGCCCGTGCAACCCATCTGGCTCTCGAAGTGCTTGTGCTCGAGGAGGCCTCGACCAGCGCTCGGCGCCATCACCGCCGTCCTCTTCCCCTTCTCCTCTGCAACTACGGCGCCGCGCCCTAAGGTGTGTCGTTACTCGGCGACGTATCTCGAATCCCTCTCCCACCGCTGCCACCCAGGGACCTCGCTTTTCTCAGCCCCATTTGAAGCTTGGTTGGTCATCGAATGACGATATTGCCCTCAACAAGTCTTGTGATATCCCTCCGACATCACTCGGGACAGGGACCACAACTGGTTATCCAATCAATCCTACGCCACGGTCATTTCCGCTCCAGGCAGAATCGTGTTTCCTGTTCCGTAAAATATACGGGAACACTACGGCCTCCCCTTCAGTCAGGTCGCGTCGGTGGCTTCGCGTCTTCGTCCGTTGGAAAGTGGCGTGAATTTATGCGGTCAATTGTGGGACCCGTGTAATTCTAACCAATTACAACTTACAAGGCCTTTTTAACTTCTGTTGTCAAATAAAAAAGTAATGTGGATTTTTTTTAAAAAAAATATCCTTTATTTTTAATTACAAAGCGCCGCATATTTTACATGGAGATTTATAT